>JACVVK020000669.1:45000-157500 GCA_018292915.2 Batillaria attramentaria | reverse complement strand
CAGATACAGCGATGACCCAGTACAAGGTCCCCGTAAGTTATACGGTAGCCGCTTTATGGTTTAGATGAATCGACTGACCGAATATACATCCGCCATAGCAGCATCTTGCACAGTCTCGCCACTGTCTTACTCATACTGTAAAAACCACCCCCGTGTGGGTAATACTGATAATAAGAAGAAAGCGCCTTACATTTGTTGTATTGTTTGTAGTAGCTGCGAGAGACAATTAACCGTAACTATTCTTAGTGGTTGGTGGCAAATAAACCTTTCTTTTAATGAGGGGGTGGAGGATCTTCGTTTTGAGGATGTGTACGTTGTATATTTGCGCCCTAAAATTATGATCAGAAATAGGGAATTATCCTAAATTTTCTCAAACATATGAAGAATTCGAAATGCAGTTTAATGTGTTATAGGAATATCTGCTAATCCCACAGATGACAACCACATGACATCTTGTTTTTGTGTGTTGTATTGTTGGTGTTGTTGTTGTTGTGATGATGCGCGCACGCAAACACACACACACACACACACACACACACACACACACACACACACACACACGCGCGCGCGTAGTGTACTTGTATTAATGGAGATGCTGAGCCGTAGACATTTCTTACACAACTGCCTGGTTTACAGGTCTTATTAATCTGTGCGGAGAGGAATGGAAACGCCGGCTTGAAGACGCGATTGAACAAACCTTGGAAGAGGCTGGAAAGGGTCAGTGCCCCCGCGTTCGTCGGGACGATGGTCACCAAAACACTGAACTTAAGCTGCTTCACCCTGTGTTAAATCCTAGGCCAGTTTTTCAACCCTGACACCATGTGGAGCGGAAAGTCCGAAGCAGGACGTTTGTCTGTGCATAGCCAGAGTGTGTACTCACACACACGCTAAAAAAATAAAAAAAAAACTGAAAAAAACCCCAAAACTGTAGTTCAGCCTGTTTAAAGCAATAATCACTTCCTATATTTACAAATTTTGCAACTATTTTTTTTTTATTTGAAGTTAACCAAACAGTACAGACCTTGCTCATTCTGTTAAAAAGAATCTTATCTTATACAGGCAAATTTTACATCATACTGGGGGGTTGGAGGTGCGGTTGAGACAGTGTGCCTTTGGAATTTCATGAAACGAGATTTTTTTTAACCTAGTCTGTGACGGTAATTTTGTCATGCGTGGCAACCTGTTGACAAAATTACCGCAGCAGACCAGTGGGTTCTGACAGATCTGAAGTGGAGAGTGGCTGTGGACATGCAGACCGATGCTGATTATGCTGACAGTCTCCGATCACACTAACGCTGCACCTCACAACTGATTTATTTTGTTGTTGTTGATGATGATGATGATGACGATGGTGGTGGTGGTGGTGATGATGATGATGATGATGATGATGATGATGATGACGACGACGGTGATGATGATGATGATGAATCGAACTGCCGTGGATCTTCCCTTGCTTCATTTGCTTCACCCATTTCTCAACATCTTACTATTGTTACCGTTGGTGTAGTATATTCCTTTTCCCGCTGTTATATTGTATTCTGCTCTCGTCTGATCCCTGCATGACGTCATAGCCGCGAAATAGTCTTTGTTGCTTGCGCGGCGTAAAGCCCTAAGTAACTATAAGTAAAAATACCCCGTGTCAGTCTGAAAACTTATGGCCAACGTTCCTTCAGTTACTCTGCTCCCCAAATCTGGAACTCCCTGCCCGTCTCACTTAGGAATCTCCCTACTCTGTCACAGTTCAAGGCACACCTTAAAACCTATCTGTTTCGGCAAGCTTTCAACTATTTTTTATTTTTTTATACTGTATCCTCCCCTGTATTCCACGTCCGCCGTGTGTGTGTGTGTGTGTGTGTGTGTGTGTGTCCGTCGGTCTGTGTGTGTGTGTGTGTGTGTGTGTGTGTGTGTGTGTGTGTGTGTGTGTGTGTGTGTGTAGCGCGCACTGAGTGCTCCGGCTCTTGGGCAGACTTTCTGCGACATACAAGAACAATTTATTATTAACTAACTAACTGTATGACGTCAGGCAGAGCCGCCAGAGGTAGAGGGTTAGTCACCCCCTTGAACAGAAGAGTTGACTGCGGGATGCAATTCAATTTTCTTGACTTAAATAGGTATTTAAAAGAGTTATGCCCCCTTATTACGGAGAAGTAACTTCCGTTCATCTGTGAACACGCAGATCACACTTGCGGGGGTATAGGCCCTAATTATGATAGCAACATTGTGGGAAGTATTTGTATGTGTGTGTCATTGTGTACAAAGTAACGTGCGCGTCGATAGTTTCATCTTTTGTGTTGTTATCATATCTTTCTGATTGTTGTTTTTATTGTTGTTGCTTTTGTTGATTTATGCTGTCATTGTTGTTGTTGTTTGCGTACTATACTGACTAAGCCAACATTGCTGATGAGCTTGTTGCTTGTATTAATCGTCACTTTGTAAGTGAAGTACACGCTCGTAGTCTTGTTGTGTTGTTTTGGTATCACTTGTTAGGGTTGTTGCCTTTGTTTATGCGCGGTATAAATAAACAAATAAATAAATAGCCTTTTGCCACGCGCCAGAAAAGTCTAAAACGTGCAAGCGGAAGAAGCTTTTATTAAGATCTTATCATGTAGACAGTACATAGTACTATAGCAGCAAGGAAAGGCCTGCTTCTTGTGTAATAGTGGCTTGAAGAGGCTCCTACTGGTGTGCAGTGGCAAGTATTGTCACATAGCTGGCATGGGGTGGTCGGGCTCGAGATCTCGAAACTTAACGATAACTCTACATATCTGGACCTCGGCGAGACAGATCATCATATTTTGTGCTTGATGTACAACTCAAAACTTCTAGGGTAGGTTTTTTTTGTTTTTTTGTTTTTTTGTTTGGGAGTTTATCGTCCCTTCCGCCATGTAAGGGTGATATCAAAGACGGGATTCGAACTCACGACCCGAGGTTTGAAAGTCATCCTTCGAGCTTACACTGGATCTCGCGAGAAACAGTTGGCAAAAGGGGTACAAATCACAGTGCTCCTTTGTACCAGGAAATTCAAACCAGCGTAGATCATTACAATAATTGACGGCGGTTGTAATACGATTCAATGTTGAATTGCTAGGCTTGCAAACCAGTTTTCTTCTTTGGAGGAGCAGGATGTAAGTCCATATCTAGCGATGTCAGTGACTTCTCGGATTCGGGCGAAGTCATTGACAGACAGTCATTCAACTTAGCCTTTGGTCCTTTAGAAAGAGAATGCTCGGATGATTTCGTTGAGCCTTCTTTCGGATGCACAGTAGGAGTGAGGTAGCCGTGAACTTCCCCTGTCTGAAGCGAACACTGAAAGGGTGTTTTCTGTGCATGTGACGATGACGCCGACAGACACAATTTGTCGTCGGAGTCCCCCTGTGGTTCCTTTTCAAGGGATGACGTCGGCTGCGGGCGTGACATCGATGTCTTCGGCCCTTGGATTGGACATAGATATCCATCGTCATCCTCAGACGATGCTGTTTGTTGTTCTGGTGCTGAACGCAGTGAACGATCCTGCAGCACTGTTCTGGGCGTGAATGCTGGAGTCAGATAGTCCGAGGGAAGATCCAACGATCCTTTGGATTTCGTGTCCAGACTATTCGCGTCGGATGCTGAATGTTTGCTTGGATGGAAGCCGTTGTCTGACCGGTCACCCCTCCTGTGGAAAGTTGGATTCAAATAATCCGACGGGAGCGACTTTTGTTTGTGATGGTCTGATTGGTGGTCGTTTGGTTTTACGTCATTGCCTGATGTCTTTCTTGTGTCTTTGGCTGCTTGAAAGGCACTGCCTGATTGGCTGGTGGGTGTCTTCTGTACGAAATGCTCTCTTGGTGACGAAAGGGAAGTTTTCTCGCCTTTGTTGCTTCTTGGGTGCTTGTCTGTGTTCTTCGTTGGACGTAATGACGAAGCAGCGGCTGCAGCTGGTCTTTTGGTGCGCTTCTTGCACGGAACGGGAACCGACTGCATGACGTCTGTTCGTTTGTTGCCTGAAAAAGGGGTATCAGACAAATACAGTAACATTCATGAAGGTGTTTTGTTGTGGTTGGATCGAACTTTAGCGACATCGAGATTTCTTTTTCATTTTCGAGTCGTTAAACAATTAATACGACTTCTTCGAAAGTTTCAACACTGAAAGTAACTTACAAACATGTTAAAACGAGCATATAATACAATCACGCCTTGCCGGCAAAATTCCCACGTCACACTTCACCAGGCATTTTCTCAGCATGGCCGCTTTTCAAGAGCATGTTTTCAACAAACATATCTGAGGCCTGCACAGAAACACTTGTTTTACTAAAAAGAAAGCTTATTTTATGCACTTTTCACTGATACCAATATAACTCCATATGTCCCAAAATCACTATTTGTTCCGCATTTGTGGAATCACACAACAAGAAACGGTGGCTCAACGGTTTGAGCGTTGGACTCCAGATCGACAGGTCCCGGGTTCGATTCCCGACAGTGCCAAAACATTTTGCAGGTCTTTTTCGCGTTGCCCCGTTTCCTCTGATCTGTTTGTGTAACTTGGTCATTACAGTCAAGGATACATAGAATGTGGCCAACCTGGCAGTCTGACTGGATTGAATGAGTGTTCAACTGGACTGTTCAGTTAGGGTAGCAATCCCCTCCTCCATAACCTGCCCCTTCAAGCACCTCGTTGTGGCGTGGGACGATAAAGCCAACTAACCAACCCTACACAAGACTGTTGCTCAAGGACGTGTTCTCATAGAACTTACCTGCAACGGCAGCGTCATCAAGGACCTCCTCATAAACATGAACACTGAGCTGAGACACGGTATCGGCTGTATCATCGTCATCCACTGGTGCCTTGGGAAGAGCGCGAAACTCCTTCAGTTCTTCTTCGGCCGGTAACTGGTGTTTGCTGATTCTGCCTGCAACACGAACACTCGTAATTTTTAACTACACTTTTATTATATTGGTACATACTTTCTTCTTCCTAAATCTGTTCGTGTGGTTCTGTTCAAAACCAGTTAATTCACAGTCTAGCGTCTATTCGCGGGGAGCCGAGATGACAGACTGGTAGAGTGTTGGATTATAAATGCTAGGGCCGTGAGTTCGAATTCCGTCTTGAGCCCAAATAATTGTGCTGGCTGTTTTCTCGTTGCACCGGATTTGATATCATCGGTATGAAAAAGGACGTTAATCTCCAAACACCAAACCAGCCTTCTGTAATTCCAGAGACTAAGAAAGTTTTCACAACAATCTTGAGTCTTCAGTACCTCTGTTCACGCAGACAACAACACCAACTGCAACGATGATAGCGAGCAGAACAACACCGCCGGTTATGAAAACTGCAAGGACTGTAGAGTTCTGAAGCACATCATCTGAGCGGCCAGTTTGAGTCATCGTTTTAACTGAAACAAAATATAGCATCCAGCAATATACTGCAGTAAAAAGCTGTGGAGCTGGACACTCAACCCTTCCACTATGGCAAGCGCTCTTATCTAACTTACCTATTGGATTAGGTTGATTATTAATAGATATAACAGATGTAACAGGGTTACTCAATGCTGTGGCCATCGAGCCTTCGACGAGATCATTATGATAGGCGTGGGCTCATACTGCTGGGTTGTTTACAGCTTTTTACAGAACACTTCCCCGTGCTTTGTTTCTTATTATGGTATGAACATAAATCTGTCACACTAAGGCAACTGTAAGTGAAATCTGCACTCAAAAAAGTTGTAAAAAAAAAATGATGGCCATGTTCTCAAACGCTTTAAAAATACAGTGTCACAAAAATGCGAGACGTTGACATCCAGCAGACAATGTGACCGGGTATTACCTCCCTTCTAACACATCGCTTTCACAATATACCGAGCAAAGTTTTGTTTTTATTGTTGCTGCTGCTTCTTTCTCTCTTTTTTTTTCAGAACTCCCAGCAGACAAACTGAATGAATATTACCTCCCTTCCAACACGTCACTTTCACAAAATGAAAGGACGAGGTTTATTGTCATTGTTTCTGCACTTTCTCTATCTCTCTCTGAAAATGCCCTACAGAGAATTAATCCGATGCACAAACATGTAAGATAATAAAAACGAAAAGTCTTCAGGAGACAAACTACTTTACCTTGGACAACGTGTATGTGGAAGTCGGTACGTCCCGTGCCTACGTCATTGGTCAGTTCCAGCATCCAGTGTCCTTCGTCTTCTTTCTGGACATTGGCCAGGGACAGCGTGAGGCTTAGGTCAGGGGGAGAACCATGGAGCCTGCTGAACCTGGTTGTAAAAACACTGTCATAACTATTAACCAAGAAATCTAACAAGTCCGTTGTTTGTGTGTTCGAGTTTTATGTACATGTATCAGTATGGCTATTGCCCCTGATGTGACAAGATGTAAGTCTTCTTAACTCAAACTATTTATGTTTATGTTTGTGAGAGCCTTGGCCAAAGAAATTTCCGAGCAATGGAATTCATAAAATTATCTTTATCTTTATTCCCATATACAAGGTTTTAACTACAAAGCTGAGAGCATGGGCATGTCTCAAGTTTCACAGTCGGGGAGAATGAAACAAGAGAAACAGAGGTACACTTATAAAATCGTTCAAAGAAAATTTGGGTAGCTTCCGAAAGCATCGTGGGGTACTCGTTTGCCTTTGATGACAGCTAATAATGACACATACTTGCAAACATGAACCACTTTAAATTCTCATTCTGCTTCCAGTGAACTGAACGCTTAAAATACTAAGCTAGTTTGCAGCTCGGAAACTCAAGAAGCCAGATGTGATAAGGATAAGCGAGCAGAAAAAACGATGATGATGATGATGATGATGATGATCAAGACGATGGTCTACCACACACACACACCTCATACAGTCCACAATCATTGTTGCCTCAGCTGAGAAAGATGCTCCAGTGCTGTTCACACCGTCACTGCCATCGGTTTCATGCGGTACTTTCTTGATCTTACAACCTTTGACCTCTGTGCTGCTGGCTCGTACAGACAAAGTCAGCTCCATGTTCTGGCCATCTGCCACGGTGTGGTTTGTCTCTGGAGCGTCGGGAAAGCAAGGGGAACCTACGAAACCCAATAATATGAATCAGTTTTTGGTTTGGTTTTATGATTGGGCAGTACATTCACACTGGCTAAACCTAATGAACTCTCTCACACACACACACACACACACACACACACACACACACACACACACACACACACACACAGAGATTACAGAAACAAAGACAGAGAGACAGAGACTGAAGGACAGAGACAGGCACACTGAGAACCACCTTTGTCTTTGAAAGACACAAGACGTGATTTTGTTTAGATGGAATAATTATATACGTCCATCCCCCGAGGTATCAGGGACTCACTTCTGACCAGTAGCATGGCTGTTTTGTTGTGACTAGCCCCTGGTGCCTCACAGCGAATGAGGCCAGCGTCCTGACAGCCCACAGCAGGAAACCTGTATCGGATCTGTCCACTGCTGTAGATGCCGCCTTCCATATCTACCCCGTGTCTGTCCAACAGGCGGGCAGTGACAGGAGGGTTGCCGTTCTCCCAGGCACACGCCACATCTAAAGGCTCGCCCTCATGCATAAGATACTGAGACTGAGGCGAGGAAGGTCCTAAGGTCAGGCTGCCCACGTTTGCAGAGTCTGCAATATCAAGATGTTTGTTGAGCAGATAAACAGTTGTTCACACAGTGATCATGACAATCAAACTTTCTGAATGGTCTTCCCTTGCCGATTTTGTGCCAGTCGATAAAGATCCCACCTCGATGCCCAATAAAAATCGCATTTTACTTGAAATCTTCGCATGGCCACTTCAAGTCACTATTATGCAATCTGCAGCGGTCTCGGAACCAGCGAGAAGGTCCACGTCTTGTGTAATAGTGGCTTGAAGTGGCTCCTACTGATGTTCAGTGGATGTTTCTTTCTAACCAGTCATCATATAGTGTGTGTGTGTGTGTGTGTGTGTGTGTGTGTGTGTGTGTGTGTGTCTTGCGGAGGGGAGGTGGGGGGGGGGGGCTTGGGCTCTTAAGAGTTTAATCTCATAGCTTGAAAATGAGTGTGGTTGCAACGGTAAAATCCAACAGCCGGCCATTTGACCAAACCGTGCATGGCCATCAAATACACACGCAATTTGTAATGAAGCTGAATCTACCCTTTCGTCAGGGGAGCTGGGGTGGTCGAATGGTAGAGCGTTGGACTTCTAATGCTCGGGTCGTGAGTTCGATCCCGGCTTTGGCCAAATATTATTTGTGCTGGATTTTTCATCGTTGCCCCGTCTTTGATATCACCCTATGTGGTGGAAAATGACGTTAAAAGCCCCAAACACCCACCCACCCTACCCTTTCGTCATCTCTAACAAACCACACATGCAGTCTTATGCGATGAAGAAAAGAGAAAAGGGGGACGAAATTTAGAAAAAAAGGAATGGGGGCAGATTGCGGAGGGTGTCGGGTACGGTGGAAATGGAGTGAGGATGACGTGGAGGTTGGTCAAACAGCAAGAGAAGAAACCAACACACGTGTCTGACACTAAATCCGCAGCTGACCTAGACAATGTAGCCCTGGCTAACACACTAAACACAACAAGGCATACAAGAAACAAGTAATACAAAAAAAATAATTCTCACACAAAACATTGAAGCGTATTTGCTGGGCGCGTCTGTCATCAATCAGCCAGTTCCACATAGTGTTGTCCTGTCTGTCAGCTTTGTACTTTAGGAGGTAGACCCCTGTTTCTGGGTCGCACGTGCATTTGGATGATCTATAGGGTTTGCGACATCTCCCTGTCTGAGAGTGTAGAAGCTGACAGACGGGCAGGGCGTGTGAGTCAGGGTGGTTGATATCAGTTTTTGTTACATGTATCCTGCGGACATCTTCCGTGTCACATCCATCATCAAGAATCGTGAAGTTGAGACTTAGGGTGATGTTTTCTTGTACTGTCAGTGTAATCACTGATGCTGAGTCATTATGAGAGTTGCCCTCGAGGCTTGGAAAGTCAAGCCGTGAACCTTAAGGATAGAGAGAGACGCAGACTTAGGTCATGAATTGTGTATGCATTATTGCCCTATGCAAATGGGCACGGGGGGAAGGGAGCAGCCATGCATAAATACATTAAACAGACGAAAAGTGCGTCAAAGATTTCAAATCACAGACAGTTTATTGAGTCTGTGATACCAGAGTCCGTGAGAAACACAAAAATTACATTTGTGCCTGAAAAACACGTTTCCGGAGAGAGAGAGAGAGAGGGGGGGGGAGGGGGGGGGGGGGGGGGAGGGAGGGGTGTAAAAATTAAGACTGCATGGTATAATTATATTTATTTCCGGGTAAGCCAGGCTCGGAACACTGAGAAATAAAATCTACAATCCACACCTAATGTCACACTGGTGGAGTTCATCTGCTCAATGATTGTTGTTGTGACAGTGATATGAATCTGTAAAGTCTGCATTCAATCGTTCTTTTTGTAGCGGATGACCTTTTTCTTTACAATGTCTTTAAAGTTATTAATTTATTATTTCTTTTTTCATTCATTTTTTTCTGCTGCCTCGTGTGTAACAATTGTGATGGTGTTGAGTGTGGTTCAGGCAGGCAGGGAGGCAAACACAGCGGTCGCTATGACATGAGTTTTATTTCAACAGGAAAACAGCAACAAATGGCAGAGCGGGGAGCGACAATCCGTGCAGTGACTCGCGGCAGGGCTGGCTGGCGACTGTCCAGTGAGGCGTAGCTCGCGGCTACTTATGCGCCCAGCGCGAGCCGCAAAGAAAGCACTGCCCCAAGTGCAGCGAAAAGCAGAGCGCGTGGGCCAGCCGCAGCGATTTTTGTGTTTCTTAACACATGGAAAACGAGTCACCGCGGGCGTTATATAACAGCTAGAAACTTCAAACAAACTGCATTGAAAAGATCGTGAAAAGTACTCTAAGATGGCATAAGTTTGGAACATTATCAATGTACAAAGAATTTCCTATCGCCGATTTAAAAGCGTAAAGGCTGGGACCACGCATTCGAAAAGTGGTGAAAATGGCAAAATACACCCGTTAAACTACAAAACAGCGCTAAAAACAAAACATAACTAAAAAGTACAAACTCTTCCGAAACTACTATAGTTTAAATGATAACTTTAGGCTAATTGACTGCCGAGATATTTAGCACTAAATGGACACAAACAAACACAGCTAACTGACACGTGGCTATCGTGGATCCGCAACGCTGCACGCGTGCGGTAGCCTACAGGCGAGCAAAGCCGGCGGCACAGAGCTGGCCGGAGAACCTAGGGTAGTGGGCGAGAGGGTCCAAACCACTCGGCTACACAATCAAATTAAAACTTCTTCACAACCAAGAGGTGCTTCAGTGTAGAGTGACAATTGTATCACTTTGTTCCACATGTGGGGACACTCACTAAACTCATTGTCTCAACGACTTTCGGAAATCTCTCTCTCTCTCTCTCTCTTTCTCTCTTCCGCCGGAACTATAATTGTTAGGGGTTTCAGACTGCTAGGGCGTTCATATTGTCATATGAGTATTGATATTGCCTCTGGTGCTTAGTGCTGACTGAATCGCATCCTTCCTTATACTATTTGGAGGCGCTCTCGAAACAGAAAGCTTTGTTATTTCTCTGGTCATATTCAGATTCTCTTTGGACAGTCTGTCTGTCTGTCACACACACACACACACACACACACACACACACACACACACACACACACACACACACACACACACACACACACAGAGAGAGAGAGAGAGAGAGAGAGAGAGAGATCAACGGTTTAACACAAAAGACACTGTAAGGAAACCATATAATAATATAAAACAGATAATGATAACTGAACTACATAATTATTATTGGCCAAAATTGAAGAGTAAACCAAAGCAAACACTGGTTTGTTACAGAGAAACAAACAAAAACCTCTGCAGTATTTATACAGAATTCAGTGTACACTTCTTAAGGATGAAGTGAAATAAAAAGAAATTAAATAGAGAGACAGAGAGTGGAGAGAGAGAGAGAGAGAGAGAGAGAGAGAGAGAGAGAGAGAGAGAGAGACTAACACTGACTGACAAACTTTACCACACACACACACACACACACACACACACACACACACACACACACACACACACACACACACACACACACACACACACACACATCATACTAGCATTACATACATAGCACATGCTACACGCAGTGCCTACAGTAACACACATACAGAGCATAGCTACAACGCGTGACACCCCCAGTACAGCACAGGGGTAACATGCTGAGCAGTAAAGAGAGAGAGAGAGAGAGAGAGACAGACAGACAGATGGACAAGACAGAAGCTTACATGGTTTTGAAGAACAAGTCGTAACGACCAACATCAGCCCCCACCACAAGCCGGAGAAAGGTTTGTAGTTCATCGCACCACTGTCACTCTACTGATTCAGCATTTACTCGACCAAACTCCGACCATGAACCAGACAAACTGTTTTCTCGTAACAGAATCATCGCGTTGTGCTTCAGACGTAGTCACTGGTAACTGACTGACTTCAATACTTCCCTTCACTTTCGGAGTGACTGGTTCAGCCCAGTTGATAGAGTGGTGATGAAAACACTTAGTGACTAATATGTGATATGTGGTTTGGGTTATGGGCATTAAGGTTTTCAGCCGAAACGGAAAGTCGGAAAGAACGACTTTCGTAGTACTGATAAGGAAACATTCCTCGAGTTTGAATATATATTTAATTAAATTTTTGTTTTTTCATCGTTTTTCTCTCCCAGCGTGTTACTGGTGAATTGCGTGTGTACTTTGTACTGACATGGTAATTGGTTGTCAAGTTGTGACGTTTGTCAGATCACAATGATAATTTTGTGCCCGCGATTGTCCAAAACTTCACCGAGGGGGTGTTTGTTGTTTTGTTTTGTTTTTGTTTGTTTTGTTTGTTTTTCGTGTATTTTGAGTTCTTCTCCGTGGCTGCGGAGGACACGATAGATCCGCTATGAACGGCATTCTGACAGTCGCTGAGCTTGCGCTTTTGCTCTTGCAGTGTGAGCTGTCAGTTAATTAAAGTCTTGCGGCATTCGGCGATACACACGCGGAGCCGGGATAGCCCAATGGTGGCGCGTTGGACTTTGAATGCAAGGTTGTGAGTTTGAATCCCGGCTCACTGAGTGGGGCCTAATGTCGGTTTGCGCTGGCCTTTATATTTCTCGTAGCCCGTCCGTTCGAGATCACCCATTGGCACCGGAACTTGATGGAAACGTACGTAAGAGAAAAAGAAGAAGAAGAGGAAAATGGTTTTGCGATACGTGCACACGCACGTGAAGCTGGCAGACAAGTAAAGCATTATTCTCAAAAACACGTATAAAATAAAATTAATGCACACGTTCTGTCTGTGTGTTGCTCGGCGTACGCGCGCCGTGGGGTCAGGGCCAGTGATGTGTGGGGTTATTTCAGGTTTCCTGCCAAGCGTGTGTACTTACTCCTTACACATTTCTGAGGAAATCCTCCATACAGCGAAAACTGTGTCCGGCTTGCAATTGGCAACTCAGACCTCCCCCTCCACCACCCCCTCCCCCCCCCCACCCCACCCCTCTCCCCCTCCCCCCCCCCTCTCTCTCCACACACACGCACAGTGTATGTTTCAAACATTTGTCCGACCAGACGTCCGTGAGACGAAAGAACTGAAACGGCTACCAACTAAGGGGACTGGCACAAATGTATGTAAACAAAATTTATTCTAAATCCTATCATTTATACATTAGTATGTCAGATTTGAGACAAGGAGCAACACTGAGAGAGAGAGAGAGAGAGAGAGAGAGAGAGAGAGGATTTTGCACACTTGAGCATAGCGACCCAGTGACCCCCGCAACTTCTGTTGACATACGCAGCTATCGGGAGCGTCACAACAACATGGCATGCTTAGCGGGAGGTTCACGCGGCCTTGTTCGGCTGAGCGCGATGCACGTATTGTTCATACATCTCCTTCTTCTACACGTTGTCTCACCGCTGGCCGCCATTAGCGGTAAGTGTATTCACAAATCTCACTTGTATTCATTTTAGTTGAATAAATCATTTGTAAACGAGTTCTGCAAAATGGATGAGTTTCCTTGGCATGTCAACATCACATCAGTTTGTTTTCCGGGGCATCTCTCTGTCTCTCTATCTGTGTGTGTGTGTGTGTGTGTGTGTGTGTGTGTGTGTGTGTGTAAGGCAACCTTACCGGACTGCGTATACTCGGGTACTACAGAGTAAGTTGGGAAGTGGTTTAGTTATGGGAGAAAAACCATTACAATGTGCTAGACAGTCTCATTCACAGCTTGTGTGATCGGATTTATGTCAGACGGCAGTAGTCAAATTCAATAGGTGACACTGGCTGGCTGTGTTCGGGAGAGGAGGGGGTGTCTTGACAGCTTGACTTGGGTTATGTGGGATCAGTTTCAATGTGGTAGTTTCAGCATTTGTCGGGACAACAGTAGGAGAACATCACCAAAGTGAAGGGCACACACTGAGACCCGGAAGGGGTGGGGGAGGGGGGAGGTGGCCGTGGTGGTGTTTCCATTTTCTCAGAAATCAGTGTCTCGGCGACTGTGTCCCGTTCTGTTGGGCCTCATCACATTTTATGTACAGTGGACGCCGGATATAAGCAACTCGGATATAAGAAAACTCGGTTATTGCCAACGAATTTTTTTCCCCGGCCAAACTCTTCTTTATTATGTATTACAAAAACTCGGATACAAGAAACACGCTTATAAGAAAACTCGGTTTTAGGAAAGCAAATTTCTTGTCCCGCTTGATACAGAAACTCAGATATAAGAAACCGAAAGTACATTTCCAAGAAAATTTCACTCATTGTAAGAAACCGAAAGTACATTTCCAAGAAAATTTCACTCATTGTAAGAAACCGAAAGTACATTTCCAAGAAAATTTCACTCATTCTAAGAAAACAGGTCAGGTCTGACGTCACTTAGGACAGGCACATGATGGCGCATGATTTTCTTTTCTTGAATTGGTTCTTTACCATTGTGTTCCGTGCAAAATTGAATGTTGGCAAGAAGAAAAAATACGAGATGCATTTTTGTTGTTCTATTGTTATATGTTGTTTTTATTATTATTTTGTTTTTTTGCCTGATTGGGAGCTCAGTCTCTCTCTCTCGCTCTCTCTCTCTCTCTCTCTCTCTCTCTCTGTATGTCTGTCTCTGTCTACAGGGCTCGCGTTAAGGAGAATAAAACTATCAGTATTAGACTAACTGTTGATCAATTCCTTTCTTTGACAATATACGTGGTCCATCTTTCCTCCATCCCCCTTCCCCCTCCCAACAGAAAAAAAGCTAATTTGCAGCTTTTACCAGCCAAATTAGACACGGAAAGCATCGCATATCATACTCTAATGGGACGAGTGTTTTATAGATCAAAAGTTGATACATAATGCACTTTTAATATATCCTATAAATACAAGGGAATTCTCTCTCTCTCTCTCTCCTCTCTCTCTCTCTCTCTCTCTCTCCCCTTAGTTCTTTTTTGTTTGGTTGGTTGGTTGGTTGGTTGGTTGGTTTGGTTGTTTGTTTTTTTTTTTCTTTTTGTTTTGTTTTTTCTTACCACATGACCCCCAGCGCTACAGTTGGGAAGCAAAAACAGTATTTTCATGTTCAAACAAAAAAATCTGACATTGAAGGACACAGCGCACTGGTGTATATTAACTCTACACATATATATTCTGTGCAGGTCTTTAAGAGAAACCAGATATTTCTTAATTTAATGCAAAACATACACGAACTGAGAAAAAAGAAATGTTTTAAACCTTTTTTTCACTGAACTCGGTTATAATAAATATTTTTCAAAATACTTTCTTATATCCGACTTTCAGATATAAGAAAACTCGGATATAAGAAACCAAAAAATTCACCCCCCTCGAGTTTTCTTATAACCGGCGTATACTGTAGTACTTGGCAGTTACACAAACTGATAAATTCTGTTCATGCTGGCAGAAGAAATGAGCAACTTTTCTAGAGTAATCCCACTTTTCCCGCCTCGGGTCGACTGTGGTAAACTCACACTTAGTTGGTAAAGTTCTCCCGTCAGGGGGTGCAAATGTATACCAGTGAATTCCGTCGATATTTCGCGGCATAAAGTAAAATCGTAGAACGAAGTCAGCGGCCACGTGACTTCACCTCGCCAGACCCCGGAGTGCATTTGCACCCCCTCCCGCCTGGCGGGGATACAGTCACCTTCGTTTACTTACTGGCCTGGAATTCACGAAGAACGTTTAGCCAGAATAAACGCGTTTAAAACCTTTACCGTACGAGGCTTTGGACTACACACACACCACGAAGTGGGTCGTACAGGACCCATACTTTGCTGGTTTGCTTCTTTGGGTTTTATTTGAAGGGTGTCAAGAACACTCACAAATCACTATATGAGATGGTCTGTAAATGACCCCCCTCACCCCCCCCCCCCCCCACACACACACTAAAACACACTTTGTATTAAACATTACAAAGAATATAAAGCATCAAATTAGCTTTACTTGACACCAATAGACAACTCCACTTGGCAAACCCGAGGCGAAAGCCCCGTCTCTTTACCCCGCTGTATATTCACAAAGCTCATTACGTCCATGGCGTCATTGTATGGTCCTGGAAAAAGGGGTGATTCCAAGACGAATGCGATTGACGTTATGGTCTTTTTCTTCAAATGATGCCAATGGACATTTTGCTGTCGTACCACGTTTCAATCATATCACTTTACATGTGCTTCCCTCTTTGCAAAGTCTGCTCGGGTCGTGAGTTCGATCCCGGCTGGGGCCAAATATTCGTGCTGGCTTTTTCATCGTTGCCCCGTCTTTGATATCACCCTATGTGGTGGAAAAGGACGTTAAACCCCCAAACACCCACCCACCCTTTGCAAAGTCTGGCACAAAGTTTGTGAGATCATGCCATGTATTGTGCTCAGTATGCCCCGGGACGCAATTGGCTGAATTCTGGGGGCTCGACCATTCTGACTGACAGGAGTAGGGCCGTCCAGTGCCATAAAACGATTGAATTGAAGCAGCGGCAAGCTAGTGAAGGATGTCATCGTGACCCGTGTCAGCCTTTACCTGTGTCACGAGTTCTTGACACTGTAGTGTCAGCTTACTTCCTTGTAGGTGTGCTTGATGTGAAATATTACCCCCCCTTCCCCCCCCCCTCTCTCTCTCTCTCTCTCTCTCTGACATGCGGGCATTCGAGGAAGATATGCCAGATGGACGTGATTTTGTATGTAGTAGTTTAGACCGGTAAGGACCCCATACCAAACCGTCCTAAATGCCCGAGACCTTTAACTGGCACTAGTACCCCACCAAAGTCCACCCCCACCCAAACCCATCACCTTCCTTTCTGTTCTCCCCTCTTTTCCTAGATAATAATCCACGTGTTTGTTTCTATATTCATTTGTACCAACAGCAGTCATGTTTTTCAACAACACCCACCAGAGGCACTCCTGCGGAGACTGAGAGAGAGGTCTGGGTGTGGTGTGTGTGTGTGTGTGGGGGGGGGGGGGGTGATTGTGTGTGTGGGAGAGAGAGAGAGAGAGAGAGAGAGAGAGAGATGATGATGATGATGATGATGAAACTTTATTTATCAACGGTAAAAGTTTTGACAGAAATTCGAGAGAGAGAGAGCTGGTAGTAGTGGTGGCTAGTTTATACATGGCCCATTAACTGTGATGTTTTGGTTTTATATCCCATAATATAGTATCTTGACTTTTATAGATGCGACATACATGGTGGTAAAGGTCATGGAAGTGTGTTTTTATTTGGTGTCGCTTGTTGCTTGTGAAAAGAAGGCTGTTCTGCCTCTTGTTCTGTGTGTATCGCATGCTGTGCTGTGAAGTGCACGTGGTACAGTAGACGCCGGATATAAGCAACTCGGATATAAGAAAACTCGGATATTGCCAACGATTTTTTTCCCCCGGCCAAACTCTTCTTTATTATGTATTACAAAAACTCGGATACAAGAAACTCGCTTATAAGAAAACTCGTTTTAGGAAAGCAAATTTCTTGTCCCGCTTGATACAAAAACTCGGATATAAGAAACCGAAAGTACATTTCCAAGAAATTTCACTCATTGTAAGAAACCGAAAGTACATTTCCAAGAAAAGTTCACTCATTCTAAGAAAACAGGTCAGGTCTGACGTCACTCAGGACAGGCACATGATTGCGCATGATTTTCTTTTCTTGAATTGGATCTTTACCATTGTATTCCGTGCAAAATTGAATGTTGGCAACAAGAAAAAATACGAGATGCATTTTTGTTGTTCTATTGTTATATGTTGTTTTTATTATTATTTTGTTTTTTTGCCTGATTGGGAGCTTTCTCCGAGGCTCTCTCTCTCTCTTCTCTCTCTCTCGCTCTGTATGTCTGTCTCTGTCTACAGGGCTCGCGTTAAGGAGAATAAAACTATCAGTATTAGACTAACTGTTGATCAATTCCTTTCTTTGACAATATACGTGGTCCATCTTTCCTCCATCCCCCTTCCCCCTCCCAACAGAAAAAAAAAGCTAATTTGCAGCTTTTTTCAGCCAAATTAGACACGGAAAGCATCGCATATCATATTCTAATGGGAAGAGTTTTTAATAGATCAAAAGTTGATACATAATGCACTTTTAATATATCCTATAAATACAAGGCAATTCTCTCTCTCTCTCTCTCTCTCTCTCCTTAGCTCTTTTTTTGTTTGTTTGTTTGGTTGGCTGGTTGGTTGGTTGGTTGGTTTGGTTGGTTTTTTCTTTCTTTTTTTTTTTTTCTTTACATGACCGCCAGCGCTACAGTTGGGAAGCAAAAACAGTATTTTCATGTTCAAACAAAAAAATCTGACATTGAAGGACACAAGCGCACTAGTGTATATTAACTCTACACATATATTCTGTGCAGGTCTTTAAGAGAAACCAGATATTTCTTAATTTAATGCAAAACATACACGAACTGAGAAAAAAGAAATGTTTTAAGCCTTTTTTTCACTGAACTCGGTTATAAGAAATATTTTTCAAAATACTTTCTTATATCCGACTTTCAGATATAAGAAAACTCAGATATAAGAAACCAAAAAATTGCCCCCCCTCGAGTTTCTTATAACCGGCGTATACTGTATAAATATTCTTGTCTGACGAACGTGTCAGTAGCTGACGTCACGCAGATACGCTCCGCCGTGTTCGGTTTAAATTCTATACGCTTCCAAGGTTTGATCGTTCACAGTGTCCGCTAAACTCTTTGATTTTTGTTGTTGTTGTTGTTTGCTTTTGTTTGTTTGCGCCTAAACTGGGACTGATATGATTAGGAATCTAGGAATCCGCATTGATGCAGACTGTCAAACTCACAAACTGCTTTGTTGCCGGCACTTTCAGAAAAAAAACAAACAAAAAAAAACCCTCCTCTGACGTACCCTGTCAAACATTTAAAAGAAACTGAACCTGTACTTTCCGTGCGCTGTTTATACCCCCCGCTGAGGCTTTAAATTGATCATGTTATGCAATACTAAGCATAACTGGCATCACAATGCGTTAATTTAATATCGATAACCTCTGTGCCTCTTGTATCAATCTTGTTTGATTTTTCATCTCGTGAAACATGAGCTGCAGAATGGCCTTTTGAGTTAACCATGCATGTTTCGTATCAGAAGAGACAGAATTTTATTCTTTAAAATTGTAAGTCTGTTTGTGTGCGTGTGTGTAATGTTTGTCCTGCAACTGAGATGGCTGCAACTAAATCAGAGGCATTGCAGTGCTGTAGACTGCGAACAGAGAGTACCGTGAGCCAGCCACAGAAAAGCGCGGATGGTGTCACTGGTGAGGGAAAACAGTGCTCTTCAGTTGCTTTACAGGCAGTGATTATAGTTATAGTCCGCGTAGCCGAATCGGCGAATGGTAGAGCGTTGGACTCTCAATGCTCGGGTCGTGAGTTCAAATCCCGGCTGGGGCCAAATATTTGTACTGGCCTTTTTGTCGTCGCCCCGTCTTTGATATCACCCTTACGTGGTGGAAAAGGACGTTAAACTCCCAAACACCCACCCACCTACCCACACACCGTGTCACGCGCACGCTAACCGGCTTTGTGGGACAATAGGCAGGTGTTGACAGGTTAATCTGGGTTGTTGTTGTTGTTGTTGTTGTTGTTTTCTCCCGCCGTGTGACTGTGGCCTACTTTCACGACCCAGTTTGGCCTCTGACGTACTCTGCCGCATCGAATGCCTACCCTCTGCTCATACTCATAATATACGGAGGGGTCCTTCTCTGTGACGGAGATCACATAGCCTCACGATGGCCGGTGCTCTCTCTCTCTCTCTCTCTCTCTCTCTCTCTCTCCTGTCTGTAAGACATACTAGTCAAACACACTAGATCCGCTACGCTATAGTGGATATAAAATCTTGGGGGGGGGGGGGGAGAGAGAGAGAGAGAGAGAGAGAGAGATGACGTCAATTCCGTGAACTACACATTTGACGTCAGCCTCATGCAGGTCGTCTAACAGAATATTCTTGTTCATGTCTTGTGATTTCCCTATTGCTTTTGTGACTTCCCTGACTAAAAAAAACAAACAAAAAAACTGGAAGATCTAGAGGGCTGGTGAATACCTTGGACTGTACTTTTGAAATGCAAAATTGGAACTCTTTATTCTGGTCTTCTCGCAGAAACTTGGAAAAAAATGTTTAGCGAAAATCCCCGTTATTCTTAATATTCAAGACTTTACAGTGCAGCAGTTCCTGTCATATGTGCAACTAGTTGTTACACTTGACAAAGACGCCGGGATGATGAGTAATTTGAAGCAGTCTTCTCAGAGAAAGTCGGCCTGTTATGCAAACCACCCCTACCTCAGAATTTTTTTTTAAACACAAAATCTGTCAGAGCTACAGAGCTGTGCTACTAACCTCTTCAGTATAGAAACGGAAACGTTAATGACTGCGAAGTGGTTACAAGTTAACCAAATAAAAGCGACATAAAAGGGACAGAAACCACTTAACTTTGACAAAGGACGGCACAGGTCGACGTTTCGGCTTTCGCCTTCTTCAGGACATAAACAAATGGGACATAACAAACAAACAAAAGGTAACTCTGCGGACGTACTGACATACTCGGCGCGGGGGAAAAAAAAAAAAAAAAAAAAACGGTGGGCGAGAAAAGGACCAGAAAAAATAGTAAAAATATCACAACACCCATCCTTTGGTGACAAAAAGACCATGGACTGTGTGTGAAAAAAAATGTTGGGCAGAAAAGAACAAAAAAGAACAAAAAAAAAGAATATTCTTTTTTGTTCTTTTCTGCCCAACATTTTTTTTTTCACACCAAAGGATGGGTGTTGTGATATTTTTACTATTTTTTTTTATATGTCCCATTTGTTTATGTCCTGAAGAAGGCGAAAGCCGAAACGTCGACCTGTGCCGTCCTTTGTCAAAGTTAAGTGGTTTCTGTCCCTTTTATGTCGCTTTTATTTGCTCTTCAGTATAACTGGATGTACTTCCACATTCTAGAAAATGAAGGCATTTGAACAACCTTTTCGTCAAAATACGTTACATGACCGATTTCATTAAATGGGCTATGACTCTTCTAAAATGCAGCCAGAGAAAAAATCGCGAAATTCCCATTTCAACTCCGCAAAGTAAAAAGCTCTTCAACGAGGTGGTTTAGGAGATAGCCACCATTACATCACACAGACACCCAGACACCCACACCCACGCACACACACACACACACACACACACACACACACGTCTCACAACTCCCGTCAAACAGAACGCAGCAGCATAGTGTGCACTAAAGGTGTCTTTGACGCAGATTTCGTTACGTCTGTGTGTGTGTGAAAGTGTGTCTTGTCTTGAGAAACGTTACAGTCTTTTTTATCACTGAAACTTGCTGCTGCGCGCAGCGAAATCTGCCCCATCACATAAAGTTGTTTCTCTATAGACCGTGACGGAGAAACAACTTAAAAAACTGCACACGTTTTGTCTCTCGCTGCGGCGTCAGTCTGGAGCTGGCGGTGTGCGCTTGTGTTGCTCGGCGTACGCGTCAAGTGGGGTCAGGGCCACTGGTGTGCGGGGTTACTTCAGGTTTCCTGCCAGGCCTGTACGCACTCCTCACACATTTCTGAGGAAACCCTCAGTCCATACAGCGAAAACTGCGTCCGGGTTGCAATGGGCCAGCAACTCAAGTTTCACTTGGCGACTCGTCTCCACTCTCCACCACACACCGCCTAACTGTTTCCGTCCCACAAGTGAAAATGATGTGTAATCTCTCACTGTTCATCAGTGTTCCGGTTAGATGGGTCGACAGACTCCCCCACCCACACCCCCCATTGCATCACTGAGAGAGAGAGAGAGAGAGAGAGAGAGAGAGAGAGAGAGAGAGAGAGAGAGAAATAACTAATAATACTTGGAAACGGTAAAGTTTGGTCTAGTGACCAATTTTCAACCTTGCCATTTATGAAACAACCACCACCACCACCCTCCCCCCAAAACAAACAAACAAACAAACAAACAAACAAACAAACAAAACAACAACCCAAAACACAAAAAACCCAAAACAACAACAACAACAAACAAACAAACAAACACAAAAACACAACAACAGCAACAAAAAACAACAACAACAACAAAAAACACAACTGACATCAAACACGGAATATGAAATCACACACACACACACACACACACACACACACACACACACACACACACACACACACACGAGAGAGAGAGAGAGAGAGGAT
Source organism: Batillaria attramentaria (assembly GCA_018292915.2). Lineage (NCBI taxonomy): Eukaryota > Metazoa > Mollusca > Gastropoda > Batillariidae > Batillaria > Batillaria attramentaria. The sequence goes on along the minus strand of JACVVK020000669.1, from coordinate 135,821 downwards.
CGACTCATCCAGACTGATCCAGTGGCCCCCACCACTACTGTTATGCGTTCACTCAGCCCGGACATGCTAAGCTCAGGCTACATACCAGAGATGCAAATCTGGAGGAAAACGCTATATATTCCTCTTACACATACCGCTGCAGATGCCACCCTGGAAATGCTTTAAAATTCACCAAATTCACAAAAATCAGGCAGCCATAGACTCATGCGTAGAGGAAATTTAAACAAATTCCAATGTTCCGTTTTTTGGCAATGTTGGCAGCCACCACATACCCCCTCATTCCACGGTCGTCTGCTGGCTCCTGTGCCAGCCGCGCATGAATACAAATAGTCCACAAGCCAGGCTCATTTTTCCCTAATTTTACTATTACCTGGCATGAAACTTGTTTACAGAGCCAACAAAAAGCACCAGATTGCCATTGTTCACTCTGCACACAAATTTTAAAAGGGGCAAAGATTTTCTACTATATTTAGCTGAGTTCTTACTACATGCCCGGAAGCTAATACCGGCGCGTAGCCTGTAAATCAGTGTTTCCACAGAAGCAGCTGAGTCACTGACAACATGGCGTCCCTCACAGGAGCACGCGTTGTCCTGCTTAGCGTGATGCAGGTGTTATTCATACTACATCTCCTTCTACTCGTTGTATCATCGACCAGTAGCAGTAAGTATATTCACAAATCACTCTTCTGTTAATTTTAGTTGAACAGATCCTTTTGTAGACGAGTCAGTTCCGCAGAAATGGATGAGTTTCCTTGCCATGTCACCGTGACATTCAGTTCAGACAAGCGGTCCGGTAGCGACAGAAAAACAGTTGTCAAGCAAAACACTCGCAACTCACGCCAACTGAGGAGCAACATCCGAAACACGATATGAAAACGAACCCGGCCGATGAAGCTCCAGCTCATGATTTTTGACAGATGCTGGCCCGTGTTTATGCTACCCTCGATAAGCAAGTTTGTCGACCTGAAACTTTATTTTGCATCCCGAGACGAATCTTTCTCTTTTACCGTCCCTTACCGTCGGCTTTTCGACTCAGGCTACGCACCAGAGATGCATTTTTGGCGGAAAACGCTATTAACAGGGGTGCCAGATTTCCGATTCAGATCGATCTGAAATTTCACGTAAACCCAGATTTCCGATTTGGCAGAAAATCCAGGGGTGCGAACTGAACCCAACACGCACGCTCACGTGAATCACACGGATTCTTTCACACACACTACAATCACGTGGTGCGAAGGGTCAGCTCAGCTATTTAAATTTCGGAAGTTAGAATTGCATGTATTTTTCAAATTTGGTGGGCTGAACATTTCCAAAGCAGAGGGGGAGGAAGCCGGAGTACCCGGAGAGAACCCCGACGATCGGTCCGAATGAACGGTGCCACATACGAGAAGGAAAAATTCTTTGCCCCGAGTGGGACTCGAACCCCTGACCTCTCGCATTGGTGACATGTCTCTTAACCACTAGACCACCGACCGCCCGAAGTAAATCAGTAAATCTATTCTTAGAGCGGCATAGGCAAGACTAAACTTCCTCCAACTCATTCAAGGGGCTGAACTCAGCCTTTTGGATAAGTTTTTATAAGAAGATTAAAGTAAAGCTACCGTTTCATGAAGGCAGTCTGGGCGCCGGTACTCGTGCGCGATCGGGGATCTTGTTCGACTCCCGCTATTTTCTTCCTGTTTTGCATTAATAATGGACCATGCACTCAAAATTCATCCTTCTGGAGCTTGCACATTTCATACCTGCCAGGTTCACAAAAGTTTCTTACCTTGAGAAACGTCTACATGGTAACTGAAATGGGGGCCCAAAGAGACGGGGGCCCGATGACACGGGGGCCCAGTGACACGGGGGCCCAATGACACGGGGGCCCAATGACACGGGGGCCCAATGACACGGGGGCCCAATGACACGGGGGCCCAATGACACGGGGGCCCAATGACACGGGGGCCCAATGACACGGGGGCTCAATGACACGGGGGCCCAATGACACGGGGGCTCTAAGACAAAACCCCCAAATGACAGCTAAATCAACCAAAAAGAAAAACAAAACCACAAAACACAAAACAAACAACTGGAAAAAAAAACCCAAAACCCCCCAAAAACAAAACAAAACAAACAAAACCTAACTAACCAACAAATGAACAAAAGGAAATGTTACAGAGAAGAAACAGAACAGAACAAAAAAACCCAGCAAAACACAAAGAATAGAGATACACAGAACAAGAGAAAAAACAAAAACAAACGGCTACAAGCCCCCCCCCCCCCCAGGGGGCGGAGGAGACACGTATTTTTGCCCAACTTACAATGTTGAAGGTGCGCACCGATGAGGACGAAACCCTGTTGGGGGCTAGCTGGCATGAATAATGAGAGTGAGGAAGCTACGCAAACAATCGAACCATCGAGGGGTTGGTCTTTCGCCGTAAACCACTCGAACTTATCATGTAAGCTGTTTATACCACGAGCATTTTCTTTTCTCTTGGAAAATCACAATTTATTGACCTAAATGATCATTTTTGACAGACCTTTTTACATAGACCATTCCCACCGACACCGCGAAAAGAAATAGTTCAATTCAAAACCACTGCGTGCTGTCTTGTTTTACGAGTTCGACGAACAGCACTGAATGTGAAGATGACACTGTTGAAACAAATTGCCAACACAGTGAATTCAACATGGGCCATGTATGGGGGTCAAGGGGTCACACGCCTGACAGGCTGAGTGGTCACTCCCTCCGATCGTTTTGTGTTTGTTTCTGTGGATGAAGGGATCGTATCGCTGTGACTTTTGGCAGAGTGTCTCATGATGTGGAGTACATTCATTCTGTGGGCATTTTATGCCTCCCCAGTCTTCAGGTTCCTGGTACTTTGGGTTTTCTTTTCGTCAAGACATGTCGCCCCGAGTGTTCGGTGCTCACCATTTGTCACACCGTGTTCGCTCGTGCGTGAATCAAACCCGAACCAGGCTTCGCCACTGGATCCAGCAGAGCGCGAGGGACTTATGCGTATACACTACAACCGCGCTCAACTTCTGTCTGCTGCACCTGCACGCCTAACGGCCGAGTTGACCTCCCGACTGCGTTCATTACAGATCGGTGTAGGCATACCAAGGAAACGGACACGACGGGGCGGCGTACGTAAACAGACACACAGAGACAACTACATTAAGGTACTGTATCTCAATGTGCAATCGGCTCGCAACAAATCTGTTGACATTCATGAATTGACGGTCGATGCTGACCCCGATGTGTTTGTGATGACCGAGACGTGGCTTTACCCGCAAGGGGACGAGGCTCGCATTGCTGCCCTCACCCCGACAGGTTACGACTTTCGTTTGTTTCCGCGTGAGGGTTCCAGTGGTGGCGGCATCGGCTTTTTGATAAAATCGTCTCTAGCAAACTATATTTCATTCAAGAAGCTTGACTACGTCACATTTGAAGCTGTTGAATTGCAGCTGTCTGTAAACGATACATTGTTTTCTGCAGTGTGCGTGTACCGCCCACCACCTAGTCGCCGTAATAAACTGACGAACTCTGCGTTTCTGAATGAATTTCCTGACCTACTTCCCCATTATGTTAACTCACAGCGTGACTTCTGTATTCTTGGAGACATCAATTTTCACTATGATAACTGCAGGGACAGCCAGGTGAATACTCTGAAAACTGTACTGTACGATCACGGCCTGACTCAGCTTGTCGGTGTTCCTACACAGAGGTGTGGGCACACACTGGACTGGGTAGTGGTGCGAGTGAGGGTAGCGCACTCTCCTTGAAAGGCGTGGACACGCACCCGAGCGTGTCAGATCACAGTGTCATTGTGTGTGCTGTCGCTGCCACCCGACCCCGCCCTCGCAAGCGCCTGGTGACGTCACGTAACCTCCGGGCCATGTCAGTGTCGGACTTCCAGACTGACGTGAGACGAATGGTGTCCTCTGTCGACAGTGGTCAGTCCTCTGCCCTTGACCCTGATCGCCTGGCCGACAGCTACAACACGGGGCTTCGAAAGGTGCTCGACCGACATGCCCCGTCTGTCACCAGACGGGTTCGGGACAGGCCGTCCTCACCATGGCTGTCTGATGACGTCAGAGATGCACGGCGCAAGCGGCGCGCTGCAGAGCGGCGATGGAGGAAGTCTGGCCTGACTATCCACAGGCAGATGTTTGTGCACCAGCGTTCTGCTGTTGTGGCGGTCATCGAGCAGGCCAAGCGACAGTACTACGACGACAAGATCAACTCCACGTCTTCGTCCAAGCAGTTGTTTGCTGCCTTCAGTGAACTGCAGGGGAAGTCCAGGACCACGCCCCTTCCGACCTCCATACCGCGCCGTGATCTCCCTCAGAAGTTCTGTAACTTCTTCCATGACAAAATCAAGCAGATCCGTTCTGACCTTGATTCAACTCCTTGCGACCCGCCTTCCTATAGCGTTTATAACGGGCCGTCTTTGTCTTCTTTCCGACCGGTGACGGAGAAGGAGATCCGTGATCTCATTGTGTCATCACCGACCAAGAGTTGTGTTCTGGACCCCGTTCCTACATCTCTCTTGAAACAGTGTGTAGATGACCTGCTTCCCGTTATCACCGCCATTGTTAATTCATCTCTGTCTACGGGGATTGTCCCAAACAGTACAAACACGCTGTGGTGACCCCACTTCTTAAAAAGCCAGGTCTTGATGTAAATAACTTAAAGAATTTTAGACCTGTTTCTAATCTTCCTTTTGTGTCAAAGATTCTTGAAAAGGTGGTACTCAAGCAACTCCAACAGCATCTGTCAGACAATGACCTTGTTGAAATCCACCAATCAGCGTACAGAAAGGATCACGGCACGGAGACCGCTCTACTGAGCGTCCTGGACGGTCTGCTGGTGCAGGCAGATGAGAGACTTGTCTCGCTTGTTGCCCTCCTCGACCTCAGTGCTGCGTTCGACACGCTGGATCATTCTGTACTGTTGAAAAGGTTGGAAATCACTTTTGGTGTACATGGCACTGTTCTTTCGTGGTTTTCTTCTTATTTGAAGGACCGTACTCAGTCAGTGTTAGTTGACGGTCAGTCGTCTGACCCCTGTGTTTTGATGTACGGAGTCCCCCAGGGGTCTGTGCTCGGCCCGGTGCTTTTTACTCTGTACTCTCAGTCTTTATCCGATGTCATCCGTGCCCACAGCTGTGTTTTTCATAAGTACGCGGACGACACCGAGTTGTCACAAAGTGCCGCTCCCAGTCAGTTCACTGGTGTCCTAAATAACGTTCAAACCTGTATCGAAAACGTCCTTGCATGGATGACTAGTAACAAACTCAAGCTTAATACTGACAAAACTGAGGTCATGCCTGTTGGTGCCCAGTGTAGACTTAGTGCAATCGATCATGACTTCATGAATGTGAGTGGATCTGTTGTTCAATTCCAACATTGTGTGAGGTATCTCGGAGTCAAGATTGATCAGACTCTCTCCATGAATGACCAGATCAGTAGTGTCTGTCGCGCAGCGTATCTTGAAATCCGTAGGATCTCTTTGCTCCGTCCATTCCTGTCAGAGAGTGCGGCTACAAGATTAGTCCATGCCTTTGTTATATCCAAATTGGACTACTGTAACTCTGTGCTTGCCGGACTATCCGCCGAGCAACTTTCCCGTCTGCAGAGAGTCCAGAACAATGCAGCTCGTCTCATCCTTAAAAAGCGTAAGGGTGAGCATGTGACACCCCTGCTGAAATACCTCCACTGGTTGCCGGTTAAGTTCCGCTGCCAATACAAACTTGCCGTCCTTGCTTACCGTCATTTCACCGGATCCTTACCTCAGTATCTGTCAGCTGCACTCTCTACTTATCAGCCCTCCCGCAGACTGCGATCCTCCGATGAAAAACTTCTTAAAGTTCCTCTGCGAAATATGAAAACCACCGGCGAACGCGCGTTCAGCTACCTCGCCCCGACAATCTGGAACTCACTGCCTTCTGCCCTCCGTGATGTCCCCACACTCTCAGCCTTTAAATCACAGCTCAAAACGTACCTGTTCCGTCAGGCCTTTTCATAGATAACTGGGTCCCTCTGTCCATGTTCATGTGTGTGTGTGTGTGTGTGTGTGTGTGGGTGTGTGCGCTCTGAGTCTGCTTTTCAGAGACGGGCGCCTTATAAATATGCTGTATTATTATTATTATTATTATTAACAATGAAAGAATATTTTCAAAGTTTACAACCCGCGTGGCAAGATTTTTTTGCGCTAAATTTATGTGTCGGTGTAGAAGTGGCTGCTAGTTTCTGAAGTTCTGAAGTTCTAAGTTTACGCATTGTTTTGGCTTTTAAGTTTTTTATCCTTGTGTTTTGTCTCAACTTCCAGAAGATGAGGGTCCGTCAACATGTACTGCCGTCGTGAGAAACCGCTCAGCCCATATCACATGTTTCTTCCACGAGAACGTCAACGACACGAAAAAATCCGTGACCATCGAACAACGCGCTCTACTTCCGACGGGCGAAATTTCACCAGGTTTCTCTCTCTCTCTCTCTCTCTCTCTCTCACACACACACACACACACACACACACACACATGGTGCCCGAAGGGTGTGTGTGTGTGTGTGTGTGTGTGTGTGTGTGTGTGTGTGTGTGTGTGTGTGGCAACTTTAAGCTGGAGTTTTACAATTTATGATTTATCCATATCGACAGCTGTCTGAAGGCCGTAATATCATGCAAAGCAGGTTTTTAAAAAAAAAAACCTATTACAGTTTCATTAGTGATCAGTTATCGTCACTGTGAGCATGTGTACGGTAATGTAATAAGTTTCTTTTGTCGGAAAATAAGCTTGGAGATAAAACCTATTTCAAATGCAGATTTGTTATACTGAACTTTGTCGTCGTTTGACATTTCATAGCTCTGTTTACAGCTGTGTACAATTCTGTTTCCTTTCATGTAGCATCGACGTGCCGTTTTTATCAAAACATTGACTCACATTGACTGGAGTGGTTTGCAGATTCAAAAGCTGTAGTAAGCTGCTTCTGGTTAGAACATGGGCAGTGGGAATGCGACGTTAAAAAAGGCTTCAGCGAGGATGGATCAGTGTCTACGACGTTGAAAGTGAAGATCCCGAAACCAACGAAGGAGGACGAAGGAGAATATGTCTGCTTGCTCGTGCCGTCTGAAGCGCAGGCAGAACCGTGTGTGCTGACTTTGGCAAGTAAGTCTTACTTTGGTTTGCCTTTTGCTTTGTGCAGTTTGAAGTGATACTGTACAAAACAGCAATACTTTTTTTCGTAACACACACAGTTTCCACATGTGAACACCATTTGACCGTTTGCATCATGTTCTCAGCATGTGCGTGTCGTTGTGCTTAGTCCATGACCTTGTATGCCTCTGTATATTTCTGAATATATTTATTCCTTTACACATGTTATTTTATCTTATATTTCATTTTATCTTTAAGCACCTAGAATTATTATTTACAGTACTATATAATTATCATCATTGATCATTTAATAATTTTTTTTTTTAAACTGTATCCTCCCCTGTATCCCACGTCCGCCGCGCGCGTGTGTGTGTGTGTGTGTGTGTGTGTGTGTGTGTGTGTGCGTGCGTCGGTCTGTGTGTGTGTGTGTGTGTGTGTCCGTCGGTCTGTGTGTGTGTGTGTGTGTGTGTGTCCGTCGGTCTGTGTGTGTGTGTGTGTGTGTGTGTGTGCGTCGGTCTGTGTGTGTGTTGTGTGTGTGTCCGTCGGTCTGTGTGTGTGTGTGTGTGTGTGTGTGTGTGTGTGTGTGTGTGTCCGTCGGTCTGTGTGTGTGTGTGTGTGTGTGTGTGTGTGTGTGTGTGTGTAGCGCGTACTGAGTGCTCCGGCTCTTGGGCAGACTTTCTGCGCCATACAAGAACAATTTATTATTATTATTATTATTATTATTAATCATCCATAGCGGCCTCTATTTCTTTGATCTCTCCTGTGGAATAAGTGTCCGTATTGTACTAGTACTTGAGAAATCATGTGACACAGAGCGAGACATCACATGACAATCAGGCATGGTTCCCTGCAAAAAGGTTATTTCTTTCAGACAGAAAGAACAGAGATACAGCCTTTTTGGCAAAAAAAACAAACAAACAAAACCATCGTCATCGATGAGCAAGTACATGTATTACTACTCTTCGGGGAGAACTCGCTCCCGATGTCAACACCATCGACGACGAAACATTCTGACTCGGCACATCGGTGTTTCCAACTTCATAAACTCGTTTTACAAGTTCAGAACAACAGTAGCCTGAACCTAGCAAGCAATCCTTACTCAAATTTCGGACAGTTTGAACCAGCACTTATCAAAAGTCGTTCTCAAAAAGTTCAATCGATGCTGGCGTCTCACCGACATGTACATGTATGCTCTTTACTGATTTGGCCGTGTGCTATCGGCGCAGAGAATGGCAGCGGATTCGTGATCTAGATAGATTTCCGATTGAACAGAAGCTTCTTGAATCGTTTGAGTCATGCATGCAGTTATAAAATGTAGCTGCTGGGGGGAAGGTCACTTTAATCGGTGTACATGTACTACAAATATTAGAATAAACACTCACAAAGATTCAGATTTCGTGAAAATCGCGACAGGAAGACCCCTGCTTGAACGCGCCCTAATCGTGCAAAGCGTGAACAGAGCTGTTTTAGATCGGTTTCGCATTCACCTCACAAATTTACATTTCCTTGAAAGCGTCAGCATGTTTGTTTGCGTCTTTAGTGGAAGTTTAAAAACTTGGTTTTGTTTGGATTTGAGTTCATGAGTGGATTGACACCGTCTTGCCAGCATAAAACGCGCACTTTATTCTGTCGGCGTCGTGCTCTGCCGACGCACAAACTCGTTCGTCTGCTATGTGCAGCCGCTGTCGACTGTCAGTTTTTAGGCCTACTAGGTTAAACGTTCAAAATATACCATAAATTGGCCCCAAAAAAGGATGATAAAGCATTTACACCCCATCAAGCTAAAGCTCAGGGTTGATTTGCGTCTTGGATCAAAATACTCGTCGGTATCCCACAGCTTGATGGGGAATAGCTGCTAAATCACATTTATACAGCGCATATCTTGAAAATACATAAAGTCATTGCGCATTCGAACATCACTCAGAAACACATAGAACACATCCTAAAACAGCAGGCAGCACGGGTACTGAATCAGTAGAAGTCGAAACAGAAACATTTTAAGCTCTGTTTTGAAATATGACAGAGTATAGGTTGCTGTCTCACGCTAGAAGACAGGGAGTTCCAGACTGTTGGGGTGGTTTGGTACAGAGATAGTAACCCTGTAAGCACTTGTAGACAATAATGAATTTATGCATTCATTTCAAACCCTAATCTTAGCCTTGATGTCTGTTTTTTACGGGTGTATTTTGTTGTACTGATGTCATCTCCTCTTTTTTCAATGTCCACCGCACTACAATTTCCCTTTTGGGACAGTAAACTTTGATTGAATTAAAATGAACGAATAATAATAATGAGTATTGTATAGGCGCTTTACCCAATTTAATGAATCGGCTCAAACCGCCGCGAACTGAACCCAACACGCACGCACACGTGAATCACACGCATTCTTTCAAACACTGGACATAAACACATTACAATCACGTGGTGCGAAGGGTCAGCTCAGCTATTTAAATTTCGGAATTTAGAATTGCATTTATTTTTCAAATGTGGTGGACTGAACATTTCCAAAGCAGAGGGGGAGGAAGCCGGAGTACCCGGAGAGAACCCCCCGACGATCGGCCCGAATGAACGGTGCCACATACGAGAGGGAAAAATTCTTTGCCCCGAGTGGGACTCGAACCTCTCGCATTGGTGTCAGGTCTCTTAACCACTAGACCACCGACCCCCCAAAACCAAAACCAGAGCCCCTTTCTCTCCCTCCACCCGCTGTTGCATGATTATAACAGAATATTCAGATAGATTACATCTTGCTGTTCGTTCGTCTTTCCTCAGTGCTTCCAAATGCTAAGCCTATGCCACCATACAACCTGACCATCGAGGACACAACCAATGACAGCATAACAGTCAGCTGGGTGGCTGGAGAGAGCGAATTTCTGCCACAGGTCTTCAGGGTCCGGTACAGGAATACAGCAGCAGTTGGGTCTCCATACAAGTTTGAGGAAGTCTACTCGAACAACACCATCTACACAATTACGGGTATGCTTGCATTTGCAGTTCAAATAAATGGGTCAAGGACTCGGCAACCCGTGCAGTATTTCCTTCTGTTGTTGTTGATGTTGGTGTTGGTGGTGGTGTTTGTTGTAGTTGTTGTTGTTACTCTTGTTGTTACTGTATTTTAAATACAAAACGCACATCGAAACAACAGTCTCATCATTTGTGAATAAAGTCATAAGGATGAACCGGTGTTGTGATTGTCTGATTTCAAACAGACATTCAGATAAATATTCGATTTTGAATTACAGATATGCGGTCCAACACAGAATACGAGATCTCGGTGATGGCAAAGAACAGCAAAGGTGTCAGTGGATATCAAAAAAACTCAGTCTTTGGAAAAACAGAAGGTGTGTGTGTGTGTGTGTGTGTGTGTGTGTGTGTGTGTGTGTGTGTGTGTGTGGACGGGTGTAGTCATGGCTATCTCCTAAACCACCTCGTCGAAGGGCTTGGTGATTTGAGATGAAGTGGGCAGTCACTTTCTCCGGGCCGACTTTTCACGATGTTTCTCTTGCCGCAGTTTTAGAAGAGTTATCGCCCATTTAAAGAAATCGGCCATGTTACGTATTTTTTACGAAAAGGTTGTTCAAATTCGCGCGCACAAGAGAGGTACTTTTAAATGCCAATCTTTTGAGATATTTATGCACACAAATTGCTCTGAGCTATGCTGGTAGTGTTTAACTCTTTGACGACGGAGCGCAATTTCTGACACACGATTTCCTATAGGAAATCGTGTGTCAGAAATTGCGCTCCGTCGTCAAAGAGTTAACACTGTACACTAGGACCAGGACACATCCACAGTCAGTTATACGTTCTTATAGGCTGACACGGCCAGGAGAAAGCTCAAAACAAGTGCAGAAACACAAAACATCTACTACAGTATTCGGTCACTTGTTGAGTAGTTTTGCATTCAGAGGTCTGCTTATCATAAAGGTTGACTACTTCGGTCCGCACAGACGGAATCCACGAGAGTAAATACTAAAAAATAATAAACGCTTATTTTTTTTATATTGTTTTTATTTATCATCTATTTATTATTTATTTTTGTGTGTTGTAAAATGATATTCTTGCAGAACGAACGATACTATCATTAAATATTACGCTATACTACCACTGTGTTCTGGTGAATAAAAGAAGTTAGTTACGTTAGTTAGTTTGGGCTCTAACACCGCGCAAGCAACAAAGACTAATTCACTGCTAATGAATAAAAGAAATGGCCATGATGATGATGATGATGATGGATGATGATGACGATGCAATTGTAGGTATTTTATTTTCCAGGATCGTCGTCCAACAGTCGGAATGCGGAGTTCGGACCCTAACGGTTATTGGCGCCATTTATCGTAGTTCTTGTGCTTCTTGTTTGCTTTTTGTGTTGTTGCTGTTTTCTTCATATACAGTAAGTGCACAGACAACGGAGGGAATCCACAGACAACGGAGGCAAATAATGCACCAGATCCTCAGGCGATGCTACCACTTAATGCTCTAAATGCGCCCCAAAACTAACCACTGCACACCAGTAGAAGCCACTGCAAGCCACTATTACGCAAGGCGTGGACTTTTCCCGCTAGGCCCGAGCCCGCTGCAGATTGCACGGGAGTTTAAGTGATAATAATAATAATAATAATAACTGCTTTTATATAGCTCAGTAACCCAGCAGACGGCTGGCTTAGAGCGCTCTACAGTTACAATAACACACACACGGAAGAAACACACACACACACACACACACACACACACACACACACACACACACACACACACACACTTTCATAGCATACAGCTGGGATCTCGATAAAATGAGCAGGCGGGGGGGGGGGGGGGGTCAGATGAGTATTAATCGATGGATATCGTTGTGCAAGCAACAAAGACGCAGCTAATTAACTAAGGGGGAGAGAAGGCTGACTGGAGGAAATGGGGTTGTAGTTTGTTTGTGTAATGATGATTTGCCTACACAGTAGATATGGTCATGCCTAAAGAGAACACCATGATACGATTTAGAAGCATCCCTGACACTCACCTGTGATCACATTACATGCCAGATTAATGAAAAATTAAAATAGCTCTTTAAACAACGCCTTCTTTATCCCCGGTCATTGATTCCACCGAGCTGTAGTCGGGCCTACATGACAAAGTAAAGCTCGGTTGGTACAGTTCGCTCGTTAGGGGGTGCAAATATACACCAGTTAATCACATGAGGGGCAAAGCTACTCCAGTCGACCACTAAGAGGGGCAATTGTATACTTAATGCGCAGGAGGGTGGTGCAAATGTATTGTGACGTTCGGGCCGATTTCGATACTTGCACGCTGTAGTCAGCAAATGGCGCTTTTCCGGCAAATCGAAGACCAAGCAGACGAATCGGGTTTCGGCGTGACCGAGGAATTGCAAATATGAATACATTATATTACTGAATTCCTCGATGTGGTTGCACTCAACAAGGAGTTGAAACACTGCGCACCATTCTCCTGCTCACTATTGCAAGTCGAACCGTAAACCTACGGCCGCCCGCCATTCACGATTCCCATGTTCGTATGGCGCACACGTCACCAGAAGAGTGATCGAACATAAAACGGTCATAATTACAACGGATATAACACGAAATTCATATAAATCTTCACCATCTTATGGCGTGTTCCGTCTGAAAATGCGTCTCATAAAGCTTGGTAGCTCCATAATGGGGATATTTCCCCAACATTAGCAACACGGATAAAACATAGCTGATTCAGCATTACGATAGTTGGTTCCTCTCAGTGAACTGGAGACTGTCACTACTGTCATTGGTTCTCACAGTGCCATGTCCGCCGGCGCGACTTGTCGTAAAATGCAAACACACGGTGGGAAAAATTTGATTTTGAGAGCAAGGCAGCAGCAATCTTTGAGTTTATGATTGTCATCTAGAGTAACGTCGGCTTGCAGCGTGTAAACATCATTCATTTTCAAGGTGCATTTAGTCAGCTTTGCGTTAGGGTTTTCACGGAGGCGCAGAGGGTATGAAACTTTTTTGTGACTCATCACTCTCCCCCGTGTATACTTTTTTTTTTTTTTTTTTACTCGTGTTTTCCGAGCCTTTTACTGAGTTGCCCAGGGCCCGTACGTAAAACTCGAGGTTAATTTGACGCACGGCTACGGGTCTAAACCAGACTAGGACAAAAGAAACCTCAAAACGGCATAGGCACCTTGCTGGAATGGACCCACTTCCCGATTTAAAACAAAAAACAACAGAAAATTTTTACTCTAGAGCTAGGTTAGTTCGAGGGTAGACTCTAACCCGGGGCTAAACTCCCTAACTCCGATTTTTACATGCGGGCCCTGTGCGTTTTTCTTTTTTGTTTTGTGTGTGTGAAAGGGGGGAGGGGGGATCAACTTTTTGAATGTCACGCGATCAAGCGGGCTAGTTCCATCTTTGCTACGCCAACGTATGTTGGGAACAGTTTGGCTACTGAATGCGCCCGTGCGCTGTAAATACTCCATCTCAAAATCAGAATTGTTTATTGATAGGCCTTAGGCCCATTCAAAGTTGAGAGTGACATCCAGACATTCTTATTCACACCAACACTTGTACAGGAAATAACCAAAGTGCAAAATAAAGTATATCAACTCAGATGAGCAACTGCTGTCTTTTCCTTAAAGCTAGAAAAATATATAATGCCAGGTCCTTAACTGTATAATAGTTGCTGAAGACGAGTTACATTTTCTTTTACACTGTCCTAGTCTTTCTGATATCCGTACCCGGTTTATTCCTAGAAAATTTTGGAACCATCCAAGCAGCTTTCGACTCACTTTGCTAATGTGAATACTCTATCTCGATAGCGTGATGTTGTTTGCCCTTTGAGCGAGCCGAGCGGTCGAACATTCAAAATCTACGACTGTGATTACACTTTTGGGGCGCTCAGTGTGGTCGCTGCGTCAACGAGTACGCTTCTGTTGGCTCGGTGCCAGCATTACAGACGCTGTCACTGTCCAGGCGTAGAAGTGATGTGACGTAAACAGAACGATTTGTGAACATGAAAATAGTAGCATTAGCCCGTTTAACAGAGTTCCTCGAAGTTGCGATGGTAGCAAGCTTGTACATAATGCACCGAGAAAGCTTGGACTGTGCTATATTGTTGATACTTAAACATATTTTTTTTAATCTGTCGCTTGAGAACATTGATACATAATTATGACATCTAAAAAAGTGCCCAAGTGTCTGTTCAATTTGCCTGTTTTGGCGCTTTGCCCCAAAACGATTAAGAAACAGCACCGGGGCATCTTGTGTTTGTTCATTTGTGTATTTCACAATTTTCAATAATTTGTATATACTGCGGGGATTTTGACGTGTTCGGAGATTTTTATGCAAGTGGAAGAAGATGCACGATAAACGCTGTATAATGACATAAAACAACAAAATACTTTTTTTTAAAAGTTAAAATATCATCAACATCATGTTTCACGTATTGTCGTTGTTTCAGTTAAATTACCGTGAAACATTATGCTGTGATTATATCAACTTTAGAAAAAGTATTTTGCCGTTTTATCTTTTTTGAATTGTGTGCTTTGGAGGTGTGATGGCCGGGATTGGGGATAATGTAGTTGAAAGAATTTTAGAGGACACTGATTGTCAGTTGTTGTTGTTGCTGATTGTAGATAAAAATCCCACGTTCATCTTTCGAAAAAAAAAGAGTAGGCTGTGGCCGGTGTCGTTGTAAACAGAAATACTGTCGCACGCACCAGAGTGAATAACACGGTGGAGGTTTGCACTTAAAGTAGCGCTTAGCGGCAGCAGGATTTCACTGCTTCGTCCTCCAGCCCTGCGGCGCCGTGAGCATTTCAGCAGAGACGGATATGTGCGCCGAGGAGAAGTCTACCATACCATACCATACCATACCATACCATAGATTGATTATATGCTGACTACAAGAACAAAAAGTCACATCAGCTGATAGTTCAGTAGGAAGCTTTAATATCAAAATATAGAGTCAAACACAATAGCGCCTATTAAATGAATGTGACACGTCACGATTGATCTGTTTTGTTTGATATATTTTGTATAATCAATAAACTGGACACTTCTTCTTCGTGTGTGTGTGTGTGTGTGTGTGTGTGTGTGTGTGTGTGTGTGTGTGTGTGTGTGTGTGTGTGTGTGTGTGTGTGTGTGATATCGTTGCCTCAATAAAATATATAAAACAGCATTTAACAGAAAAAATATGTTAAAGTGAAAACAAAGAAAGGCATTCAGTAATGAAGAGATGTTTAATGCAGACTGCTACAGTATGAGGGATACTGTATTTGTACAAACATATTTATATTTTGTGTGGAACTTCATGAACCAGCACAAGAAGAAAAAAAAATAATAAATTCACGTCTGATGTTGACGTTAGTGACGCCACTATTGAGTCATCGTGCAAATACGAAAACATAAGAAAAATTGACGTTCTTAAAGATGGGTGGGTGTTTGCGAGTTTAACGTCCTTTTCCACCACATGTGGATGGCAAGTTCAGTACAAATGTTTGGTCCCAGCAAGGATTCGAACTCATGGAATGCCCATGACGTGCTCAAGTGCAAAGGAAAAAAGAAACACTTCGAGCTACACTGTCACTCTCCATTGAATAGAAATGTGAATGGAACTGAGGACCTCCTTCACGATTTCTTTTCGGAGGGGGGTGGGGGGGGGGGTAGCTGCGAGAGCAAGAAAATAACATCATTTAACGGTAAAAAAGAAGTAACACAAACAACCTCTCTCTCTCTCTCTCTCTAACTCTCTCTCTCTCTCCGGATTTCTCTCCCCCTTGTAAGTGGTACACGTGATACACGCTGACCTTGGAGGAACAAAAACCAGTAACTTTCAGGCGTCGGCAAGTTTCCAGCTGTATACATGCACCTACTGACAGGCAGACACACACACACGCGGGCACATACCAGACGCTGTGTTCTGTGAAAGCCCAACATGCATCTAACAGACCGATCGTTCTGGGCCCGTATGTAAAAGTTAATTTTGGCCCCAGCCGGAATACGAACTCACGACCCGAGCATTAGAAGTCCAACGCTCTACCATTCGGCCACCCCGGCTCCCAAGAAACCCCAAAACAAATTTAAATTTAAAAAAAAGGCAGCAAAGAAAGAATCAAACTGCATACAGCACCCGCTTCCTGATTAAAAAAAAATCAAGCCTAGAGCTAGTTTAGTTCGAGGTTAGACTCTAACCCTGGGCTAAACTCCCTAATCCCGATTTTACATGCGTGCCCTGGGCTCATTTGGTAGTTTGTGGCATCCTTCAACTTTAGACACTTACGCAGACAGCATCTCACAGCATGGAACTGAGCCAGCAAAAGGCCTCACGCCACGACATGGATACCAATGATTGATCGAGTGTTGCTGCCACTGCTGAACGGGATAAATCCATCTTTGATAAGCCAGCTTATGTTTGGGAACAGTTTCGCTCGTGATTGCGCCTGTAAGCTCGAGATACTATATCTTGGTGATTAGTACAGCTCTTAATGCGATACACTGTTGTTTACAACTTGCGCGAGCGGTCGAACGTTCAAATTCTGCTACTGTTGTTACACTAGCCGAGCGCTCACTGTGGTCGCCGCGTCATCGAGTACGCTACTGTTGGCTCAGTGCCAGCATTGCAGATACTGTCACTGTCCGGATGTGAAATAGGTGAGATGATAGATACAATGAAAACAGCTCAGAACGATCTGTGAACATAAACATGGTAGCATTAACCCTTTAATCTCTAAGTCGCCCGCTCGCACAATCGGTACATGGGTTCTTTTGCCCAAAGAGTTACACTAACCAGAAAGATAGACCACTTTAAACGTACCGCGGCAGTGGCGAGGGTGGGTGGGTGTTTGGGGGTTTAACGTCCTTTTCCACCACTTACGGGTGACATCAAAGACGGGGCAACGATGAAAAAGCCAGCACAAATATTTGGCCAAAGCCGGGATACGAACTCACGACCCGAGCATTAGAAGTCCAACATTCGGTCACCCTGGCTCCCCCGCCGCAGCGACAGGTACAACTGTTAAAAAACAAAACTCTCCCTAGTATCCTTATAAATGATTCCTTTAATTGAAGCAGGATGAGCAACTCTCCGATTGTCCAAAAAGATGTTTTTTGGTTGTTGTTTTTTTTATAGAAACTGTACAACGAGTGTCGTGTGACTAAGTAGCCAGCGGAATATCTGCAATAATAATAATAATCATAATGATATAATAATAATAATAATAATAATACTACTAATAATAATGAGTATTGTTACAAGTGAGTGTCAGCTCTGGTATCTCTGTTTTGCGTAACTGAAAACTCGGCATCACGTTAAAGCAGTGTGTTGCCAAAAAATTCTTCGATGACAGATCAGTAGGTGCAAAGTTTTGGCTCATATCTGAGAAACAACGGAGCTCGGAAGGCTAAAATGTTGCAGGCGTAAGAACACAATTTGAACGTTTGGTCATGTCCAGTGTTTATTTGGAGAACCCTGTTTGGCGAGTGTGCTAATTTGCAATGATTGCTGTTGTCATGAAAAGCGTGATTTTCGTGATTATTGTATTTTGAATTTCAAGGTGCATGCCAGGGGGCCGCAACAAGAGGAAAGCTGCTAGTGAAGCTGGGACTTTTTGCACGGAAGAGTGGCAAAGGCGACGCGAGCGGATTTGGATGAAGCGGCTCTCTGGCCTAAACAGAAAGTAGACTAGCATTACTCCAGTGAGGCCTGAGTGGAAAGGAGACATTCAATTTTTTTTTTTTAATTCCTGTCCGGTACGTGCTCTTGAATGGTCTGTACATGGCAATTTTTGTTGGCAGATTGAGGCATTTGTACGGGTGACTATGATGCCTGAGACTAACAGGGAATCTGTAGGTATCTTGTGTTCTTTGGCCTGCATGTGCCTTACTGGTATTGTACATTTTCATCAGCAGCAACTCAGGTTGGTCTGAATGCCTGGAACACCTGGCTTGTCTCCCTCTACTGGGAATATGACTCAGACTGCCGGTGCCAGAAAAGTCTGGAATCAGTCCAGTGCACGCCGACACTGAGACTTGTCTGCGGGTTTTCTGTCGCAGGCCTGGCGTTGACACAGTCAAATTTCAACCTCCGAATAAGCGCCTTCACCAACGCCTGAAACGTAAGTACAATATTCACATTCTTTTCTGTGTTCACGGTGTTGTAATTAACAAACACAGACAATATGCTTGACGCAAAGTTAAGTTCCACTGAGAGTGGTTGCTACCGGTTTCTCATTCAAGATGGCCGAAGCTTGTAGTCATTAACGGAGACGAACAAGTGAAGATGGTCTTCACATGCACAGAGTACTATTAAACACGTCGCTAGGGCAATTTGGACGAACGGACAAAGATACAAATATCAGATATTAGATATGAGATTTGTCCGATAATGTGTCTTCGTGATGACGTCACTGTCGCGGTGTGTTGCGTGTTGTCTGTGTGTGTCTGTGTGTTCGGGGGTGGGTTCGGGCCTTGGTTGGTAATGTCACCGTAGTATGAGTCCCACTCCCCGCTATCTTTTCCCAGTGTGGTTATTTCTCGTGCGGTGCGTGTTGCACGCTTTTGGCGGGCACGGGGTGCCTCCGATTTCGTGAACACGGGTCGCAGGTGTTCATGCGGGTTGTCAGGCCGGGGCAGTACATGTTCGAGAGCTCTACAGTACAGGTAGCTTCAACATTGAGGCTCGCAGTTGTGGTCGCCATTTTTGGGACCCGTTGTATTATTGATACACTTATGTGTTGCGGGAAATACACCAGGGGAAGTCTTCGTCCTTCCATGTAAGTATTCATCGTTCCTCGTCTGTCTGTTTCTGCTTAGGTCTTTGTGTGTAGTTAGGGGGGGGGGGGGGAGTTGGTTAGTCATAGGTTCACCGCTGTTTCGCTATCATGCCATGTGTTTTGTCCCTTATCCGGTCATTTTCCCCTTTTCGTTGATTCATCTTCATTTTATCATGCCTTCGTGGTCGGTCATTGTTTTCATGTATAAATCATTGAGGCCAGCATTGTTTCCGTATCATTTTTGGGGTGCTGTTGCTTTCGATGTACTTACCAGTATTTCAATCGTGGGGTAATCTTGGCCTTCCAGGCCTGTTTGTGAATTTTCTATTTCATGTCACCTTCGACTCGTGAGGCCGGGAGCGACAGTTTTTCCTTCCCGAGTGTTGAGAGTCGTCGCCACCAGAGACTCCCGTACTGCTGTCGGCTCGTCCGGCCCAGGGAGAAACTAGTGAAGTGCGCTTGACGTATTATCTCTGCGGCCTTCTTCAGCACTGCTGGGCTGCTTCATCCCCCACCACCATCCTCTGCTGGGCGTGAACGTGGTGCGTAAAGCCGGGCGCGGCGGGGTGTTCACATCATCATCTTCGTCAAAGTCGCCACTGTTGTCGCCCTCCTCGAGCCTCCGTTCACCATAACTATTGGGCGGAGAGAGGGGCGCAGTGATATTCACGCTACGATCTTCCTCACTCTCTGCGCTCTGTATTCTACGCGCGGGAGGGAGAAGGGAGAGTCCTTCAGCCTTCGTATCATCGTCTTTCGGTCTTCAGTCTTCGTATCGTTCTTCAGTCTTCGTATCATCGTTCTTCAGTCTTCAGTCTTCGTATCATCGTTCTTCAGTCTTCAGTATCGTTCTTCAGTCTTCGTATCATCGTTCTTCAGTCTTCAGTCTTCGTATCATTCTTCAGTCTTCGTATCATCGTTCTTCAGTCTTCAGTCTTCGTATCATCGTTCTTCAGTCTTCAGTCTTCGTGTCATCGTCCTTCAGTCTTCGTGTCATCGTCTTTTGGTCTTCAGTCTTCGTATCATCGTCTTTCAGTCTTCAGTCTTCGTTCTTCGTCCTTCGGTCTGCGTCCTTCTACAGTGGGCCGCGTTTCACGCTGTCGTCCCTGTCAGCGTTCGCTTCTTGTGTGTTAGATTAAAGCACGTGCGTAGTTAAGCATATCGACAAAGCGGGACAGGTTAAGGTTACATCCGCTGTCAAGTGTGACGCCTAAGTATTCTACAAGTGATCCACTTTGTTGTTGTGAATGTCTGTTTATTATTGATATATTCATCCTTACTTCTTGTAGCCATCTCCCACCTCATCTTCCCATCGACATCTTCATTACCATTAGCTTCATCGTCAACCCCCATCATCGGTATCATCCTCATTACGTTATCACCCTTTCCGTCTTCATCCGTCACCATCATCATTAGCCTACGCATCCTTCGTGTGAGAGTGTGGTAGCGTTAATAAAAAGCTTTTATTGTCGTTCCTCGTGTGTTGTATCGTTCATCTGTCTCTTTCGGTTCCTGTCTCTTTTGTTGAAAAGGGATCTCCGACCCAGGAGTGGGTAGGGGACGCGACAGTCACTGACCGTTTCCTAGAAACCTGGCATGCCAGAGAATCTATTATTGGATTTTTACAATCATGAGGGTGGGTCAGTGTGTGGGTGTTTAGGAGTTTAACGTCCTTTTCCACCACGTAAGGGTGATATCAAAGACGGAGCAACGAGAACAAGGCCAGCACAAATATTTGGCCCCAGCGGAGATTCGAACTCACGAGCCGAGAATTGAGAGTCCAACGCTCTACCATTCGGCTATCCCGGCTCCCCGACAATGGTGGGGAAAACCGGTCAGAGCAATTAACTAAATATTACATGCTGATTGTTGAGTCCGGTTTTTGAAGATAAGCCTAGAACTAAACGGCTACACAATATATAATGTATACCTTGCCCTACGTCCCTACATTGGGCAGTTGTACAAGCACCAATCTCATCATACGGCTGTTCCATCGGGGGCGTGGGCAAAGCTCGTCTTTCGTTGTAGACGACGTTGTCAATCATGACCAGCTCATCCTCTTTATCCTCAGCCTCGCGTGCACGGCAGTGATCACTTCTCTCTGAAACATCAAATTTCTCTGTTTGATTAGCCACTTTGGTCACGTGGTGTGTGTGTGTGTGTGTGTGTGTGTGTGTGTTTCCTGAATACGATCTGATAGCGATTTTGCGTGCTTTTGCACAATTTTCTACTCAGCAGTACATGAGATAGCGTGGGTAGGTGTTTGGGAGCTTTATCACATGAGATAGCGTGGGTAGGTGTTTGGGAGCTTTATCACCACCTACGGGTGACATTAAAGACGGTGCAACGAGAAAAAGACCACCACAAATATTTGGCCCAAGCCTTGCTTCGAACTCACGACACGAGCATTGAACGTCCAACGCTCTACCATTCAGCTATCCCGGATCCCCGCAGATGAGACAGAATAACAATCGATTGCAGCGTGCTTTTGTGCCGAGCGAATCGCTATTGGTAGTGCAGTGCCGTTTAATGTAGACCTGCTTATTTTAATCCCACAGGAGATACACACTATAGGTTTTACCTCTCTGCCGGTCTTGTCTCGGAGCTCGTTGGCACAGACGATGGAGGAAGAAGATGACAGCACACATGCCAGCTCCCACCGCGAAAGCCGCCCCAGCTGCTATGGCCAGAATGTGAATCGAAAACACTGTCGGCTCAATTCCAAACGATTCTGAAAAGCGACGAGTAATAACTGTTTTTAAAAATCCAGATACCAAAATGAAATGGCATGATAAAAAGAATTAATGTTACCCCCCTTTCCCTACCCCCCCCCCCCAAAAAAAAAAAAAAAAAAAATGTCTTAAAGCAACGCAAAAAAAAAAAAAAAAAATGAACAAATGTTTCGGAGGTATGCTAGTCTCCTCACTTTTTTGTCATTGGGTCATTTAGACCTCAACTCTAGCTCTTCCAACGAGAATGAAGATAACCACAGTCACAAAATGTTGTGGAAAACTGGAAAGAGTTGTCTCTCTTGTTTAGCGCAAGGGCATTTCTCAGATACTTTACTCTTGATCACACTTTTGGGGTTTAACAACAAACATGTTCAATTAACGTCGAGCGGTGAGCGTGCACCTGGCATACCGTTCACATGTAAATTAAAATCGATATATCCAGTGCCCACGTCATTGGTGAGTTCCAGCCGCCACTGTCCCTCCTCCTCTTTCCTCACATTGTCCAGCCGGACAGTCAGCGTCAGGTCAGGCGGGGTTCCGGTGACGAACATGTTACTGTTAAATACGAGAAAACAACGTATACAAAAGACAGAAATGTTTGAATGTAAAGTGACTAAACTGACATTGTAGCGTAAGTGACAATTTTCTACTGTATCATACCAGCAGGCCACGGCATAAACATCCACCATCGACCACACGTTGGATACAGCCTAGTGTGCATGGGCACACGCACTCCTCCCATCGCAAGCGAAAATGGAAGTGCATGTCAAACGCCTCAGTCACAACCCTGCACCCGGATCCTTGCTTCTCTTGGCCCCTCCGACGATGCCCAGATCGCGCTAACCGAGACCGAGCCGAGCTAAGTGATACCTAAAAACTCGGTGACAAGGAAAGTGGACAGTTGCGAACAAATTTGAGGTCCCAGTGTTATTTCATAATGTGCACAGAAGCGATGATAACTGTCGCATTTTCAGCCTGGTTAAAGAGTATTGCCTGCACGTGTTGTCGCCCTTGCCGCAACAAGCACGCATTTTTCGTGGCAGAGCACAAAGCTCCCAAGAAAAATGCATACTTGCTGCGGGTCTGTGTATGCAAAAGGGACCTCTCATGGAGGAAATACTCTCTAACCAGGGTGAAAATGTACTGTGCTGGTAAAATGCGACAGTTTTCACCGCTTCTGTGCACACTGTGAAATAACACTGGGACCTCAAAGTTGTTCGCAACTGCCCACTTTCCTTGTCACCGAGTATTTTTGTTAGTTTCCTTCTTAGGTATCACTTAGCTCGGCTCGGTCTCGGTTAGCCCGATCTGGGCATCGTCGAAGGGGCCAAGAGAAGCGAGGACCCGGGTACAGGGTTGCCTCCGTCAGAGACGCCTTTTGAAGCTTTTGGAGTGGCAGTGTAAGCTTTTACATCAAGAAAATCAAAGCACGGCAAAAGTTCATTAAAATGATTTTCCCAATGCAGTGCGCATTATTGTGTAAAATACACCACACACGTTTGTTGATGTCGGCCGTAATAAAACCAGCAGTGTTTCAGTAGAAATCAACAGACTTGCCGAGAAACTTGTCTGGTTCATTTTACGTAACCAGAGGCACTTCATTGTGAAAACGCAACTACAGGTTCAGAGCCGTAGATATAATTCTCTGATTGTGCCTCTGTATGCAGAAACATTTAACTGTGGACAGTGCTGATTTACATCCTGCTATTATGATCGTGACGTCCTTACGTATTGTAACCTGCATCACCTTTGTGATCAGTTTAGTAGAGCGGAAAACGCAATCGGTGGAGTGATACGTGATCCGTCAAGTGACTAACAAAGGATGGAGGGTTCCGAAGAAATTAGAAGTACCTAGTGTTTATAAATCTGAGTACAGTGAAGTCCGGCTGTAGTGATGGACCCATGTAGTGACAGTCCGGCTGTAGTAATAGAATTTCTTGGTCCCGGTCCCAGTTGTTCATGTTCTTTGTTAACTTAGTCCGGTTGTAGTGATATTTTTCAGTGATAGTCCGCTTGTAGTGATACTATTTTCAAGTCCCGGGGAAGCTAAAGTCCGGCCGTAGTGATAATGTTCGAGAGTAATCTCCCTTTACCAAAATGGCGAGCAAACGCCAGCAACACAATGTGCTTAGCCCTTGGGACCAAATTTTTTTATCACTACATCCGGACTATTACTACATCCAGATGTCCGGTTATAGTGATATTTTTGTAGGTTTTATCACTACATCCGGACGTCCGGTTATAGTGATATTTTTGTAGGTTTTATCACTACATCCGGCCAATCGCTTGTAGTGATATCTTCAAAGCTGATTAAAGACTAAATTTCATTCCTAAAAAATCTGACGATTTTTCATTTAACCCGTATTTCTAAGTGGCCCCTCTCTCTCTCTCTCTCTATAACACACACACACACACACACACACACACACACACACACACACACACACACACCGGCTGTTGAACTGCTAGGACGGGGGTAGGTTAACACAGGACATTTGCAAGCCTGACAAAGACGACAGAAGAAACGTCACAAAACGAAATCAATAGTGGTTCCAAAATCACCTTATTACTGCCTTGAGGCTAGTTTACCAAATGTGACGCCGCATGTGGCAATAAAAGCTTTGAAGATATCACTACAACTACAAGCGAGTGGCCGGATGTAGTGATAAAACCTACAAAAATATCACTATAACCGGACGTCCGGATGTAGTGATAAAACCTACAAAAATATCACTATAACCGGACGTCCGGATGTAGTAATAGTCCGGATGTAGTGATAAAAAAATTTGGTCCCGAGGGCTATCACTACATCCGGACTTCACTGTATAAGAAATGTGGTCAGGCTGGACAAAATATGTGAGAAAAGGATTTTTGGAGAGTCGAGCGGTCGGGAACCAGTCACAAATTGCCTCCCTTACTGGAGCTCTTGATGGAAAGAACGTATCGCTGGTCGCAGATTTTGTAAATAAATCCACCAAAACTGAGTATTTTTCAGATTTGTAGCAACTTCACGCGTTTTTGGAATAAAAAGTTTCTTAGTAAATACTCAGAAGTAAATATATTGAACAATGAATGGTCAAAGACGATCGGATTTACATGTTGACATTAGAAACAAGATGGCGGCTATACGGTGGGCTCCGCAATCCATGGGGGTTTCAACTTTGTAAAAACGTGGTGAATCCACGCGAATTCCAAACCAGTTTTACTCCAATAGGTCTAAGGGTAATAAAACCACTTGGCATTATTATTTTTTACCCTGAAAAAAGCGTATGTCTCAGGTTTGACTTACTGCTGTGGGGCACGACGCGTCCATGTATGATACTCATACTGAAAGAACGCCAGTAACTGAGCCGACTGTCCCGAATCAATTTTACTCTGAATTAGCGTGCACTCCATCGTTAGGTTTCTTGAGTTCCTTTCCTCACGGGAAGGTAGGAAAGGGGAGGACAGCGCACACGGCAGATACTATATTCCCAACCAGATGTTGGAAATAAAATGACTTCTTTTGTTTCTATTTCATCGAGTGGTCAAGTTACGGTGTTGCAACCCAACCAGTCAGTTTCATTTCCTGAAAAGTACACCAGTCGCTGTCAGTCACCTAGATCACTAAAAGTATGCACTGACTTGACGATTTTTTTTTTTTTTTTTTTTTTGCACTGAATACCATCTCACTGCTTAATTGATTGACCGAGTGTGTGTGTGTGTGTGTGTGTGTGTGTGTGTGTGTGCGGGGGGGCGGGGGGGGGGGAGCATGTTGGCATTTGTACACCACCACCACCACGTTTTCTGCAAAGTAATTTATTTGTTTCCTTTCTACCATCCCTCCCAGATCCTGAACATAAACACTTGATATAAAGTTGGTATGAAGTTGAGGCAGGCATCATGGACAACGAAGCATTGATTTTGGACATTGTTTTAGAATGTGAAAGTCCCAAACCTGACAGGACCTGTCATGACCACTAGGCCAAATCTCCTTGTCAGCCTTCTGTTCTGTTGTAGCAGCAGTCTGGTCCAGTAAAGACAATGAACATGATGGGCTTCTTTGCCATTACATAAATGACTCTAGGGGGCGAAATAGGTGAGGGTCATTCTTCCACAGGTTTTTAAGGGAAATTAACCACCGCCTATAGAAATACTGCAATCACCTTCTTTTACTATGTAATGAAAACATTAACAAGAAACCAGCAGTACAAATCTTATACAAGAGCAGTCAGTGAATTTTCATTTCTCACTGTCAAAATTTAGCATCCTGGACAGTGTTTTGACAAATTGATTATGAAGAACTCAAGTCACAAGGATCTAGCTGAGTCAATAAGAATTGCTCTAAATCCCCTGTCCTCACATTGACACATGACTGAACATGGGAACAAGTGAAGACAGTAATAGAAGTTTGGTGATTGTCTGTTTTCCTTAATGACTTACTGCTATCAAAGATTTACCTATTTAAAACATTCCTGACAAAATAAAATAAAATAATGAGTGGATACTCTGTGTGTGTGTGTGTGTGTGTGTGTGTGTGTGTGTGAGTGGTGGTGGGGGGGGGGGGGGAGGTGAGGGAGTGTCAGGGACTTTTCATTTCTCACTGTCAAAATGTAAGATACTGGATTGTGTTTTGACAATTTAATTATGAAGAACATAACCCATAAGGTTTTGGGTGAGTCAATAGAAACTGCTCAACAACCCCTTACTTCACATTGACATATGTCTGCACATGGAAGCAAGTACAGACGTTACAACATTTTACACGAGGCATTATTCCCTGAACGACTAACAGATCTAAACCCATTTAAAACATTCATGACAAAACTGAAATTTAAAAATTAAATAAAATAACAAATGATAAAATAAAATAATAAAATTTAAAAATAATAATAAAATATAATAAAATAAAATTTTAAAAAATCATTTAAAAAAATAAAATAAAATAAATAGCACTGTTCTCTGGTTGGACAAACAGTATGGCGTTTGTGTCTGACTCTGCTGTACTCCATGTACATGTATTTGATTCCTTTCAAGTAAGTTCACTTTTCATTGCTATTTGTTTTCTAATAGTCGCCTGAATAAAATCTCCCTTTTTTCAGACATGCTACATGTACTATCACAAGTCATTGTGATACTTTTTCTGCCTATTCGCTCTACATAAATCATTATTATCATTTTAAAATCTTTTGATCAGCAGAAGCTGACTATCCTGGGCTCTAACAATATCTTAGAAGTAATTTCTTTGACATTGCATGTTCTCACAATGCGAATACAAGTGCTAATTTTAGTCAGTAGGGCAGATCTAAGGCAGTGGATACGGAAATGGTACCTGCATGTAGAACAGTGGTACATATGGTACCTACATGTAGAACAGTGGTACATATGTACATCCATATACAATAAGCCTATTACAATAATAAATGGTTTTGAGACTCATTTCACCATAAACAGTTTACCAAACATAGAAGATTGAAGAGTACTTAATGACACTGGAACACGGAAATGAAGTTTCAAAGAGTATGTACTGCCGTGTTCAGTTCTATGTAGGCGGTGGAGACTTATTACACAGATTTCATCCTCTGCTGCTATACACGTGAAAGTGTATTCCATGTGACATTTCTGTTGTTTGCATTTGTCAAAAGTTAGAATTTCAGCAGTTACTGACAACATGCACCACAGTCACCTTCTATTGACTGTTTTGTTTGCATTTCCGTCGGTGAACCCTCTCCAGGTCTCTCCCATCAAATGACCTTCTATGATGCTGTGGACGAAATGGGCCCCTCCAGCACCAACATCCCCCTCCCTCCTCTCACACACCCTTCTGCCCACTACACACAGGGATGTTTTATGTGGAAAATCACTTTCGCATTAATGTGGTTGATAACAAACAGCTGAACAGTGTATCCAATATCCGTAGTGTTAGCTCTGCATTTGTTTTGCCCTGCTCAAGTAATGAAATTAAATTATATGTCTGTGTCAAACATGAAAGCACTCACTGCCATCCACTTTCCTTCAATTCAGTGATTTTTTTTCTGATTTTTTTTTTCTTTACTGAAGGTTTTGTATAACAATTTTACTATACTCATTTGAAAAGTCAGTTAGGTCCTGAAGCATTCAATTTATGGAACTTATGATTACATGTAAATCAGTTCTTTCAAGTATTTAAAGGCGGTTATTGTGGATACACAAAGCTGAGAGAGAGAGAGAGACAGACAGACAGACAGACAGATGTCTATGCCCATCTCAGTGGAGGTGATTACCTGTTTGTGTGGCGAGGACGGTATGCCCCGGCCAACCTAGCTTCTATGCAAATATTTCAACTGAGAAAATCACTTTTGCATTCTCAAACAGCTGACAGCTATACTAAGGGTATCAGATATCTATTAACTCTGTTTTGCCCTAAACCAACCAGTGAAATTAATAGGAATGTGTCACACACACAAGTACTTTTTCTATACTGCAGCTTTTTTTGTTGTTGTTATCCAGTGACAAACTTCCAGAACTGAAGCTGCTGATTTATCACATCACACACACACACACACACACACACACACTGTGAGACGGAGCCCGGCTGACACATGTGCTGCATATGCGCGACTGAGTAGGGATGGGAGTAGGGTTAGGTGTTGTTCTTCAGTTTAAAGAAATAATTTCTGCTAGTGCTCACGTCTTTTCCCACGATAAAGTGTCTTGTTTGCGCTAGGATAAACGAATAGATTTGTTGATAAACATCTTTATGTGATGAAATCACAGCCACTCCAGTGGTTGTTTTGATTTCGCCCTTAGCTGCACTGGCGTTAAAAGTCTGAAAAATTATCTGTACTGGCACACGCAGGACTTTTGAAAGAAATCTGTGAAACTGTTTCCTTTGCTCACATGGCTGATTCTATTGCTATCGACCCCACGATACTGCAGATCAAAACCCTTCGGCACGCAGTCTTGTCATTCAGGCGAGGTGTCAGTCGGCAAAGCCGCTTTCCAAATATTAAGCAACTAAAAGTTATGAAAAATAATAAGGATGTCAACCAGAATTGTAGTTCTGCAAATTTGCACCGCAATGTCTTTTGATCGAAGCGTAAAAGAACGAAGCGAGCTAATTTAAGACAACAACAGGTCGAGTTCTTCGCGATTCTTTCGAGTACGCGCCAAATATGTCACGTGACACTTCCAAGGGATCATCGCGTTCGTACAGCGATCGTGTTTGAATTTGTATGCGTCTCTACTGGCAGATACAAAGAACACTTTTTGGAGTACACTTTCCTGAGCCTTGCAATCATTTTATAAAATATCTTTAAAACTGGCTGCTCGAACTTTGCACTGACTGCAGTTTAACATGTTAGTAAATTGCTGGTCCCCTCAAAAATATGGCTGTTTCGTCTGCACTCACGGAGCTGACAAAAGCAGCTACAGCAAATTTTGTCCAGCCTCCGTCGTTCTCAAAATGGTACCAAACCTTCTTTTACTTCACAACCTTTCACTCCATATGCCCCATCCTTTGTTAGTCACAAAAAGATCACTAGTTTGGCGTTTCACTATAGGGCCCAGAAAGTTTTCCGCTCTACTAGTTACTGGTATTGGTACTGGTAAGAACCTGCACCCAGGGGGTGAACGGGTGATAGATCAGGGTTGCTTCCCCTTGTAAGGCATATAAAACATTTTTATTTTTTAATATATTTTTTATTTCCTAGAGAAAAATTCATGCTGTTTTTAATGCTGTATTAATGTTTTATGGGTTTTGTAATGTTTACTAGTTACTTTTATTGTGACTTCCGGTTCTGGGAACTTCCCAGCATCCTCAGTCATTTCCTGATGCGGCCATTTTTGGTTTGACTCACTGACTGGAAAGAATGTTGGATCAGGTTAGTCAGATATTTTAGATAGAAATATTTCTTAGTTCCTTTAGGCATTGAATTACTCTAGTATGTGAAATATATTGTTATGTGAGATGTACTGGGATGGTTGAGGTATTTGTGGATTCTAACAGTGTGGAAGCCGCATGGTTTGGACTGTGCTAGAATTCTTGGTTACATCTTAGCACCACACTGGAAACAGATTTAAGTCTGTACATTGGATGTAGTAATTACACTTCACTGAATGCTATTTCCTGGATGATTGAATTTTATTAAGTATGTTTTGGGGTTTTATTATTATTATTTTTATTCTTAGTTGTAGTTTGTTTTGTTTGAGCCCAACCAAGAACATTGCTGATAAGAAACACTATGCTGTAACATTGTATTTTTGTGGGATTTGTGTATAAGTTTGTAATGTATTGTGTAGGGTTAGGAATTATGAGCCATAAACACTTGAATCTGGTGGTTGGGGATTTCACGTGCAGTTTTAAATGGAACTTAGAGGGTGAAATCCTTATGTTGAATTGATGCAATGAGATTGGGCTATTGTGTCAACCAACAGGTATGAAACTTAGGCAATATGTTTTATCAGGGTAAACTGCATAGCTTTGTTGTGTTTGAGTTTTCAGGTCAGATCAAACAAGCCTAGCACAACCGTAGTTTATTATGTTTTGCTGCTATGATGAGTGACGAGCAGCTAGGTTAAGGATCTAATTGTATTGGATCCTATGGTGTGCTCAATAATGATGTAAGTTCTAGTCAAGTATTTGAAATGGCATGAACCGTGACTGAATGTTGTATGTATGACACCTACATCTGTTTTATGTTTATTTTATTGTTTCAGTGTTCACGGTGCAGACTTGCTTGTGCCTCTTTGCTGTGCTCTGTATTTCATTTCTGTTGTTGCCGTCGTTTGTTCTGAGTCATTTTGGGGAATCGTCCATTTTATTGTTTTATCGACACGAAATAAATAATCCAGTGAAAATTGGTTTGGATTCACAGTGTCTGAAGTTGGGAAAGCTGTGGAAGCTAAAGAGTTAAAAAGGATTACATTAAGAACCTGGTTACAGTATAACAATCGAAACACTAATATGACAAATGACATGTTTGGCTATGACTAGACAAGGAAAAGAATATTACCCAGTACAGTTGTACAGAGACCCACTGTGTGTTTCTGACAGAGGATGTCGCGTGCCGGTCACATTTCCTGATGACCCATGATTGTCAGCCGACGAGTTAACAACATCCTTGATGATCAAGCACCTTAATGACCCTGTGCTGTGAGCTCGAAAGCGGAAACTTAACTCGGTGCTTTGGGTGGTGTTCGCTGTGAGATTCAAATATCCTTCCTTGAAAGCCGGTGGACCTGAAATGACAAACAGTATTGTTCTTATTGTTGACGATTGGCATTTTCAATTGTTGTTGACGACTGTTCGTTGGTCTTTCTCGTGACGTTGAAAACAACGTGAAAAATCGAATACACATTACTCAAAATTACGAGGACAGTTTTATAGCACATTATACTTCCTTACATTTGACCAGCAGTGTGGCTGTTTTGTTGTGACTAGCCCCTGGTGCCTCACAGCGAATGAGGCCAGCGTCCTGACAGCCCACAGCAGGAAACGTGTAGTTGGTCTGTCCACTGCTGCTGGTGCTGCCTTCCATCTCTACCCCGTGTCTGTCCAACAGGCGGGCAGTGACAGGAGGTTTACCCTCATCCCAGGTGCAGATAACGTCTACCTCCTGTCCTTCATCTGCTATCATCGTCTATGGATGTGGATTCTGAGAGAGTACATGAAAGATATTCCGGAACTAACTTTTTGCGGAGTTTGTACATAAACATTCCTTTGTTAAATTGAAAGTGGCACTGTAGGGGGAGAATTTCTAACACTTTAAGTTTTTGATCTGTTGAGAAGGTTGGTAGTGGTAATATTAATTTTGCAGCTCTCCTGTGTAAAGAATTCAGCCTCTCCAAATGAACTTCACTCGAACCATCCCACACTGTTGACACATAGTCTATATGGGACTTGATATGGGCATTGTAGAATAACTTACGCGTGTCAGCATCTGTTATGAACCGCAACTTTGACAGCATGTACAAATTTCGAGAGACACTTATACAAACATTATTGATGTGGGGTTCCCACTGAAGCTGGAAATCAATAGTAAGACCAAGCAGTCGGTGCTGTGTGACCTATTTTACAGTGCTGTCGCTGAAGGACAAATGAAGAGTCAAAGGTGCAAGTTGATGCTTTTGGCGTGTAGCTATCACTATACATTCAGTTTTGGTTGGGTTAAGCACCATAGCGTTTAAGTCGCACCAGTCAGAGACACCAGAGAGAGAGAGAGAGAGTATGCTTACAAAGCACTTGAAATTCAATAGTTTTCGGTTCGACTTTGTGTTTTGGGGAGCTCCACGTCCAGTTGACATTGTCTGCTCGGTCAACAGTGTGTGTGAGAAGATATCGTTTGTTCTTTGTCACACATGTACATGACTTTCTTGTTTTGAACTCTGTTTGCCTACATTTGTCTTCTGGTGGGTATAGAGTACAGAGTAATTTATAAACTGGTTTCGTTTCTCTATTCACTTGAAGCATAAAATCTCCAGGATCACATGTGTAGCGTATCATGAAATCCAGCTGTACTGTTGTGTTCTCCGTTGTCTCCAGGACATCAGTGCCATTCAGAGATGGAAAATCGACATATACACCTGCGCAAATAGAGACAAAAAATCCACAAAACAATAAGATGCTGAAACTGTAAAATATCGTCGGAACACACACACACACACACACACACACACACACACACACACACACACACACTCCCTCGTACCATGCTTACCCGATATTACATGCGTATTATAGAGTGATGAGTACCAAAGTCAGTAGCAACCTAACTGCTGCTTTGCGCGTATATCCTAAACCCTACTTATGACTTGAATGTCAGACGCTAGACATAATCGTACATAAAACTCCGATTTCCGCGCGTTAAACGACACAAACAATTGAGAAAACTCACATGGCGCCGTAGCTGCGTAAGACTGCAGCAACCTGACAACCAACACCAAAAACAGGCAAAGCATCTTGTCACAGCTGTGTTTAGAACTGAAGCTGTCCTGGGTGTGTGTAGTGAAATACGTATACTGATTCCGTGTGCAAGACAAAAGTTGCTCATGTTTTAAAAGTTGAATGTGTTGCTCATCTTCCTAATCGGTTTCGCACTCGTTCACAAGGAAGTTACTATGACTAAGAGAGAGAGAGAGAGACAGAGAGGTGGGGGAGAGAGGCAGAGAGGTGGGGGTTGGGGTGGGGAGTCGGGTGGTTTTGGGGGGACACACACTTTCTAGAAGTCATCGATCAACAGGGCGTATTTTATGAGTCATCAAGAAAACTACTGTATTATTAGCAGCAACTAATTTACCATGATTTCTAGTTTTTCTTTCACAAGTGTAGCGGAAGTATTCTCCCTCTTCCTTCTCTTCTTCCTGTTGAGAGCACACAATCAAGCTGTTGATTATTAAGGCACTTTAAGGCTTGTCGCATGGCCACTCAAATGGTTGAACAAATTCGGTCTTGTGTCTGCCATTTCTAGTATTGTCTTCACTGAAATGCGATTTCCGATTTTTTTTTAACAATATGATGACAAAAACATTTTTTTTATCCTATCTCACTGTTATTTTATAACACTTATCCTATTAGCTTCGTTAAACTCAGGTCTTGCTCAGCTGAGTTTAACGCTCCTCGCTTATATCCTCGCTCAGCATAGCTCATCTCATCTTATCTCACACAAAAAAGGGCGGTGTGTGTGTGGAGGGGGGGGGGGGGGGAGTTAAGCGCTGCTTTGCGTCAGTTGTATGAGACAAATGCACAGGGGGCCTCCGTCGTGCCTTCACCGGTGTGACCTATTTTCTGAGGACGAACGGACTTCGCTCGATACTGTTGTTCACACGCAGGCCACACAGCCAGTGTGCTTCGCGACGCAATTGCACACGCACAGCACACACGTTTACGGCGTAGCAGTGTTTGCTTTGAGGACTAGTGACTTGGAGGTCGTTTACACTACAGCTGCGCCGAGAACCGAACTCGGAACCGAACCGCGCCGGGCCCACTTCCGTGCGTTTACACTGCAATTTTTGGAAGGTGGGCTGACCTTTGACACGTGTTTCTGTGCAGTTGAATCAAACAGAGACGAAATCGAAGGAACAGGAGGATGAAATCACTGATTTTAAGGAGCGCGCAAAGACGAAAAACGTTTACCTTCCAACTCCAGCAAAAGATGTACATATTTTTTTGCGTCTTTATTGGCAACGCACATTTTTGCCGCTCGTAACCTCAGTTGTCATCGGTGGTACTGGACTCAGTGTTTGGTGTTTGTTTATGGAAAGAAGACATCGACTTTTACGAACCCAGTAACCCCATCCAGAGATATATAACAGATTTTTAATGAACAGGAATAATGAAAGTGTTAATTGAAACCAACAAACCAACCAACAAGTGAGAAGAGGAACACTTATAGTGGTGCGATGAATTTTATTTCGTATGAAGATGGAGATGAGAACGATGATTTGAAATGATGGCTTCAGATGTTTTTGTGGTGTGTATCAGTGTCCGTGTATGTTGGTTAGTGTTTATCAGTGTGAGTGTGTGTTGGTTCGTTAGGTGTCTGTAGAAGTGGTGGGCGTCTGTATGGGTGTGTGGCTGGGTTTGGAAGTAAAGTTTTTTCTGCAGTGTGGTGGCAGTAAGACTAAGAGTGGTCTGTGTGATCTGTTTGGTGTGGCGTATGTGGATGCTGTGTATGGGTGTCGTGGTGGTGGTGCAGGGTATTTGAGGTGTGATGAGGATGCTGTGGGTGCAGATGTGGATGTGGATGGTGTGTGCATATGTGTAGATGAGGGTGGTTTAGATGCGGATGGTGGTGTAGGTGCAGGTTTGCTTGATGAGGGTGGTTCAGGTGTATGTGTGGATGAGGGTGGTGGTTTGGTTGAGTGGTGCAGATGTGGATGAGTGTGAGGGTGGTAAGAGTATATTATATATAATATGGACGGGGGTGGTGCAGATGTAGATGGTGTGGGTTGTGTGTGCACAGGTTTAGGTGAGGATGGTGTGGATGCAGGTGTATGTGCAGGCCGTGTGGGCATGCGGAAGAGTGGTGGTAGAGGTGTGTTGCTAGTGCATGGGTCAAGTGCTGTCATGTTTGGTGTCTGTTCCTGTACGTGTGATCGTGTGTTTCAATCTGTGCATTGTGTGTACGTGTTGTTGTGTTCAAGAGGGAGTAGCCTTGATTGTTGTGGCATGATTGTAAGTCCATTATGCGCAGGGCTGAGATTTAGCAAGCCAGGCTAAGGAGCCAGCCGGGCTCCTAACCTTGGAAGTTGAGGTTGCCAGAAAATTTTTCAGGTTGCCAGACCTTTGATTGAAAACGCGGTCCTATTTTAAATTGTATAACTATTGCAGCTAATAAACAAGGTAACTTTCAACAACAGCACTGTTTCATTTTTGGAAAGCGTTCTTTATTTTCACTGATATGCATGGTATATCATAACTAACAGTAATACTGCAAGTAAAAAGAGATTCATGATTCATAGGTTCATCATGAATGGTATTTGACTAGATACAAGCGTCATGACAAGATTTGTCCCTGTTTCATATCTGAAGCACTGATTATTCATTCTACAGTCTGCCAAGGGCCAGATCATCATCATCGTCCTCCTCAATGTTGAAAAACCTGAAGCAGCTTGGGTCTGCCTTCTTCAGGCCAGCAAAGTCATCATCATCTAACCCAGCACTCAGACTCTCCAACAGGCTCAGCTCTTCTTCATGTGCATCTTCATCTTCATCATCACCTTCTTCAACTTCTCTGTCTTTCTCTCCCTCTTCTTGTCTCCCTCCCTCATCTCCCTCAGACTGAGACATTTCTCTGATCTCATCCTCTTCCATCTCTCTCTCTTTGCCCTCAGCAGCACTCTTGGTTGTCTTCTTGGCCTGTTGTCCATGGTGAAGCCTCTTTCTTCTGCTACCTGATGCCATCCACAGCTCCACTGCCTTCTCAGGGTTGAACTCAGCAATGTTAGGGGACTCCAGTGTGATACACATCAGACTGTTGAGGGAGTCATTGTTCAGTGATGCCCTCCAGTCGGTCTTGATGCGCTTCATCACGCTGAATCCTCTCTCACACTCGGCCGTACAGGATGGTAGAGTGAGCACCAGGTCGGTGATTGCCAGGAAACTGGAGTGCCCCTTTCCCCACCTGCGGTTCACCTCCGCCCAGTCCAGGGACTGCAGTTGTTCTTCCCAGTCTGGCAGTTCGTAGATGATGGTTTTTCAGGGAGGTCCATTCAACCATGGCCTCTTCTGTGTGTACCCTGGCTTGCTGCAGTGCTGGACGGAACTGCTGAGACAGTAATTCCAGATGACTGTCACCAAAGTCTGAAACACAGCCACATGTAGAGAGATTAATACAACAGGTAGAACACAGATTTTACACTGGTCACTGTGATATCTCGCAGTATGTTGAATGACAGCTATAGCAAGTACAGTTAGCTATGTTACCAACATTTTGCATTAAAAGTGTTTGAAGAAAATATATTCTAACCTTTCATGTTGTCTTTGTGAGGCCATGAGGAGATGTCCGCAATGGCAGTAGCCTTCAAGACGCCACAATCGATGTCATCAAATCGGTTGTCTAAACTACTCAACAGCCCCTCCAGCAGCTTTCTTCTGGATGACTGAAAGCTGGATGCACTCCCTGCACTCTGTAGTCGAACTTCTTCGAATTCTGGCTCATGGTCCAACCTCTGCAGTGTTGATCCATCCCTGAAAAATATTGACAATATGAATAAAGTATCAAACATGGGAATCTCTCTTTACCAGCTGCATATCAACTGTGTGTGCATGTGAACAAGTTATTTTAATTTTAGTACTACAACGCACCTCTCTTTGAACTTGACAAGAACTGCTCTTGTAACTTGCAAAGCACTATGGACTTGGGCCAGAGACACATCCTTCTTCTGAAGTGTGTTGGACAAGTTGCAGAGGTGAAAGAAGACATCCTTCAGGAAACAGGCATACCGCACGATGTCAAAGGAGGTTGCCAGTTTGTGAAACTTCTTGCTCTTTGCCTGCTGATCCCCTCTAACACCTGTGGCATCTGGTGACTGAATCTGCACAATTACAATAATACTGGACATTCAAACAAAGAAATTGCATAAAATCAGAATTATTACAGAACAATCTTTCGCTAGTATTGCATTACCAACAGTACACTGTGTGTTTCATGTTAATTTATTATTATTATTATTTTTTTTTTAATGCAAGTTCAGGGCAGCAGCTTTGCCAATGTGAAATAAAATTTGAAACATTGTACAAACTCACCCATCAAATTATTATTATCATAATTTTGCAATTTTAGAGTAAAATATCAGCATACTAACCTGCTTGAGGTGTTGGACAATTGCAGGATAGCCTTTCAAGAAGCGATCAATTGCAAGCCTGATATGCCCAACCCATCTTGTTCCTCCCACTCTGGTCGGCATTACAGGTCTCAGGGCAAGGATTCCAAAACTTCTTTTCAAGTTGGCACGGTTGAGGGCGCTGTTGTGATAAAAGTAGTAGAGGCCCAGCAGCAGCTCTTCAAGCTTCTTGTGACAGGTGTTGTTGGCAGTGCTGTCCTTGAACGCAAGCTCAAGTCGATGAGCCATGCAGTGGACTCCAAGAATGTGCTGTCCATTTGCTGTCTTGAATTTGGCGACCACACCGTTGTTCTTTCCTGTCATGACAGAGGCCCCATCTGTGCCCAGTGC
The DNA here is from genome assembly GCA_018292915.2 of Batillaria attramentaria. Taxonomy (NCBI): domain Eukaryota; kingdom Metazoa; phylum Mollusca; class Gastropoda; family Batillariidae; genus Batillaria; species Batillaria attramentaria. The sequence goes on along the minus strand of JACVVK020000669.1, from coordinate 98,565 downwards.
AACAAGTTTTTCCCGCCAGAGTCTCTCCGCAGAAGATGAAGGTTGCTCTGTTGCCAACACCTTGTCCAGTGTGGAGTTGATGCCCTGGAAAATGTGGGTTGCATCGGCTTTCTCCACAGCAGCCAGACCAAGGAAGTGGGTGTGGGAAGTGCCTTTGAGAGCATATCTCATGTAGATGATTTCCTGTTCAATTACGGCACTATCTGTAGAGCCATCTGATAGGATGCTGAGGAACTTGGCATTCTTCACGTCTTCTCTCAGTCTGTCCCATTCTGCCTGCGCAATGAAGCAGACAAAATTTCTGGCTTGGAACCTGTTGGTATATATATGTCTTGCCGATGTCAATCCCTTTCTGTCTGTCCAGCCTGTAGAATAAAAATATACACTGACTAATGAAAAATCGACAGGCTGGAAAAATAAAGAAAAATAATGGGGAAAAAAAAAACAAACAAACACTGAACAAACAGAGAAATTTATCGCTAACACAATTCTGCCTGGTGAAAGTACATTCAACTGCGGGGCCTCGCATGAGAGAGAGAGAGAGAGAATAATTATCACTGTACTTACTCGCACTGCCACTCGAAGTCAGAGTAGGGCCTGCCCATCTTTGCCAATGCATGTGCCGTCCGAAATAGGTGGGCCATTTTTGCACGCTCCTTTTGCGTCAGAGTGTCAAGGAGACGGGCGCCGGCTGTGCTTTTCTTATCTTTCTGTGCACTCTCCTTCTGGCAACAATCTCTGTGTCCAACTGACTGTTCGTGTTTTTTGATAGAATCAAGTTTGAACAAATTTGTGCCGATTACAAAGGGCTGCTGCTGCTGTTTGTAGGTTGTCATCCATTTTCGGCAGGGTGCACAGTGCATCTCCTTTTTATCGGCATCGTAGACAAGCCATGCTCTCTCCTCCCCTGTGTCTGTCCTCTTCCATCCAGGCACCCACTTTCGATCTCTCTTCTCTTCTTCATATTCCTTGTTCTGCTTCTTTTTTTCTTCTTCTGATCTTATTTTTTTTGCTGGAGGCTCAGAGACACCGGTTAAAAAACGCCACATGATTAGATTCAAGATTGCCGAAAGAATGGGTACGGGGAAAAGCAAAAGTAGATCTACGGCAAGTCTCGCGTGACTCATCGGGAAAGCCCGGTGCTGACTGCAGTGATGAAAGATGTCGCGGGAAGCTGAAGCCATTGTGTCGTGTGTGCAGGCTTTGTGGTCGTGTGTCGGATCAGGCGGCAGGCGCGTGTTTTGTTTTACAGCTCGTGTCAAGAGTCCGTGTACAGGTACGGAATCTCTTACCACTGGCGGTAATTTTCAGGTCGCCAGCCGGGCGAATAGTACCGTAAATCGAGTTCGCCAGACACCATTTTTAGGGGCCATTGGCGAGTTGGCGAGCGTTAAAGCTCAGCGCTGATGCGTGTATGAGTGTACTTTTAATTCTTACCCGGGGTGATATCTGTAAGTAAGTTTTTGCATAAAGAAATGTGTTGCGCCTGGTAGTTTGATATGTGGTGCATTTGTAAGTGTCGCTGGAAGAATGTTGTTGTTGTTGTGTGAGTGGATGTCAGTGATGAGTTGGTCTAGTTGGTGTGCAGTGTAGAAGTGTTGCAGTGCTGTGTCAGTGTCTGTTGTGTACGTGTCCATAGGTTTGTCAAATTCTCTGTTAATGATATCCAAATCCTCTGATGTCAGTGTGTATTATGTCGTGGTTTGTGCTGCTTGTTCTGTGTTTGTGTCTGCGGTGTGAGCAGTTGTGTGTGTTGCGGTGTGAGCTGGGGTGTGTTCCGGTGTTGTGTAAGTGGAAATATTGTCAGGTGATGATGATGATGAGAGTGAAGGTGGATATATGATATTGATGAATGAGGATGATGCTTGTGGTGAAGTCATTTCTGTGGAAAGAAAAATAAGAAGTTCGGTTAATGTGGTTGTGTCTGTGTTTCAGTTTTGTCCTAACATGATTGTGGAGAGAGGAGATATGGTTGTAGGAGAAATAAAGAAAAAAAAAGGGGGGGGGGGTGATTAGGGGGTAGGGTTGGAAGGTGGTAAATAGGGGTTGGTAGGTGAGGAAGGTAGGGTACCCATAAAAGTCTTGACCGTAGCGGTATCCTCCGCAGCCATCTTGGGAGTAGAACCCGTATGTCTCGCCGTAGCCATGGAAATCAAGTCAGCTGATAGCAAAAACAGCTGACCGTAATGCGGGCCCGGCACCCAAAGCGAGCCTGGTACACATGGGTCATGCATATGTATTCCAGGTTCGGTGTATTCGTTCGCTTTCCTAGTGCACTACTTTTGTGTATTTAAACCTCGGTGTCACCGTTGTTCGCTCCACCCTCTCTTTCTCTTGCTCTCGTCGACTGTTTGTGACAAGGTTTATGGATTGGAGGGGTATAATGCGGAACAGCGGAAGGAAAAACCATCTATTTCGAAGTTTCCTTATCACGCATAACTAAAGACAAAAGTTCGATTTAGATGAAAAAGAGTCAGTCTAAGGGGGCGGGAATTGGGTTATAGTCACAGTGAGTGTATGCGGGGCTGATGAGGCGCCAGTGAGTATTGTAAATCATTTTTTTTTCTCACTTTCATTTTGCTTTTTGGTCTGATATTTTTTTTCCCACTGACACACTTTTGTTGCCCGACTGATAAAGCAGGCAGAGAGTGCAAACTGAATTAGAGACAAGGCTGCTTGGATTTGTTCTTCATATCTATCTCAAGTCCTGTAGCGTACACAAACACAGACTCTCTCTCTCTCTCTCTCTCTCTCTCTCTCTCTCTCTCTCTCCAGTTCTCCCTACTGTATATTCATCAGGATGTCGATTAATTTGTTTTAATGCTCTGTGTGTGTGTGTGTCACTGTGTGTGTGTGTCACTGTGTGTGTGTGTGTGTGTGTGCGCGCATTTTTTTTTCCTACGCCTTTTTCTTTTCCGTAGTCATAGCTTTAGATGTAGTACTTCAGTAGTTTATAGCAATGGCAGATACGTAAAATGACTATGTGGACAACAATGTCAATATCTTTACCGTTGAGAAATAAAGCTTCGTTGATTCATTGATTCTCTCCCACCCCCACCCCCCTACACCCCGTTAACCATGGCACTCACGGCACATGTGAAAGGATCTCTGCGGAGGATGGAGGGAATGTAAGTGATCTTTTATTCAGGGCTCCCTAAAAGCCACAGACCTAAAGGGTCCACTGACCCCCAGTTCAAAATTTTAGGGGGTCTTTGTACCTCCACTTTCAATTTTTAAAGGGTCAGAATCATTTCTCAAGTTTTTTAGTGCATGGAATTATAAATTCAGTAAATACTGCTGAACTGGTGTGTGTGTGTGTGTGTGTGTGTGTGTGTGTGCAAAACTGAATTTTATCAACTTTAAATCATATAATTAAATGAAGTGGGTACAATTCAGTTTTGAAAGTTGGAAACTCCGACTTTTTGCCGCTGCTATGTGCCGACTCTGATGCGACGTCTGAATCGTAGCTATGCGGCAATGCCGAAGTGCACCTGCTGCCGGGCGAGGGCTCGAGCCCCTCCACAACTTTTCCGCTGACGAAAACGTCCATAGTCTTTTGAACTTTTTTCGGTGGCATGATTCGTCACAGAGAAAGCGAATCCGATCGGTAACAAGAGCACTGACTCTAAAATCTTTCGTCCATAGATTCGAGCGCAGAAGCGGAAAAAGATGGGGCACGTTCACTATGCGAGAGTGGCTGTAGTAGCCGCTGATCTGCAGGAGTAGACAGTTAACGCCTGCGAGCGTTAAACAGAACCAAAAACAGAACCGAACTGAACGCGGCCAAGGCAAGGGAGAACACTCACTCGATCAAGCCTACAGGCGTACGCACGGTAGTGCAGAGGTAGTGCGTCAAGCTAAGCACAGATCGCGTTCATAATGCTTCAACGTACCCCCTAGAATTTGTTTTAGTACGTAAATTTTTACTTCAGTGCGTAAATTACGCACAGACGCACAGTTTAGGGAGCCCTGTTATTTCACGTTGTGCAGGTTGATTGTAATGAAACCATTTTATTGGTGCGTTGACTTTATTGTTTTTCTTTTCAGGAGATATCGATGTGATCCACTTTATAAGTAAGGTGATGTCATCGACGCGGGTCTTTTCAAAGTCGGTGTATAACCTACTCCTAGTTTGTTTTTACGTACAGGACTTTCTGGGATTTCTTGCAGAAGCGGAAATTGGTAAGAACTACACACACACACACACACACACACACACACACACACACACACACCTACCTAAACGCATAATAGTGTGTGTGTGTGTGAAGATCCACTCTACCCCAAAATGTGTGGGGGAGGGGTATTACATAATTACAAGAAAGCATAGATACATGCATGCATACATACATAAGGGAACCCGGGGTGGCCGAATGATAGAGCGTTGGACTTTGACTGCTCGGGTCGTGAGTTTGAATCCCGGCTGGGGCCAAATATGTGTGCTGGCCTTTTTCTCGTTGCCCCGCCTCTGATATCACCCTTACGTGGTGGAAAAGGACGTTAAAACTCCCAAACACTCACCCACTCGTACATACATACACACATACAATCGTACATACAGAATAAAAGATATGTGATTTTACAGGCCAGAACGCTGTCACGTTTGATAGTAGTACGTATGAGAGAGGCCTTTTCTTTTAAAAAATCATTATAATCTACAGGGGTCAAATCACACTGTCAAGTTACCACATCAGGGAAATCCGCTAACGTGACCTGTATCTTTGGGGAAGACCTCAGCATTACGAACCGAGACTTCAGCATACTTCGATACAGACAGGATAAAGAATTCCCTGGTTGGAATATAAATCTGTACTGTATTTTTGTTGTTGAATGAGTTCCTACAATTCCCCTGAACAGTCCAGTGTACTGAAAAGTTACGGTACTTTCAAATGCTGTTCAAGTAAATGTTAAAACTGCTGTCTTAGCACGAGTGAACTGAAGCTGTTAATACCAGGACTTACTCATCTACAGAGGAAATGTTTCTGAGTGTGAATCTCTCTCTCTCTCTCTCTCTCTCTCTCTTCCTTCCTTTATGGACCCCCTTCACGATTTTTTTTTTTTTTTTTTTGGGGGGGGGGGGGGGGGGGGGGGGGTAGCTGCGAGAACAAGAAAATAGCATCATTTAACGGTAAAAAAGAACTAAAACAAACAAAAAACACCCCTCCCCTTCTCTCTCTCTCTCTCTCTCTCTCTCGCGGGTCGTGAGTTGGAATTCGAATCCCGGTCGGGGCCAAATATTTATGCCGGCCTTTTTCTCGTTGTCCCGTCTTTGATATCACATTTATGTGGTGGAAAAGGACGTTAAACTCCCAAGCACGCCCCCCCCCCTCTCTCTCTCTCTCTCTCTCTCTCTCTCTCTCTCTGTGAAGATAGAAAACAGGTTTTGTTCTTGTACTGTAGAATGTTTCATTTTCCTCGACTGTTGTACAACCAAACTGCATTGATTTATCGATTCTCTGTGTGTGTCGTGTATAGCTGCTGCTCTGACATGTACCTGGCTGGACGTCAAAGATTTAAAATGCGTCGCCACAGACGGCTATACATATGACAGTAACGTCTCAACTACAGTAGTGCTTGGGATCCCGCATGTGACAGATGAATTCCATGGGAAATATGCGTGCCAAGGAGTCCACGCCTCTCCACATGAAATTACTCCTTGCGTTTTGGAACCTCCAGGTTTGTGTGTGTGTGTGTGTGTGTGTGTGTGTGTGAGAGAGAGAGAGAGAGAGAGAGGAAACGATTATTAGGATAATTCTTGTAGGCATCTCTGCTTATCTTACTAGAAGTCCTCGCTACATTCTACAATAATGATCAAACAAAAGCAAAAACAAAGCATAATATCAAAGATAAACTAACAATCTAGGCTACCGAAAAAGTGAGACCCCCAAAAACAAACAAACAACAGACACACAAACAAAAAAAGAGAGAAAAAAAAATAAGAGAGAGAGAGAGATTGACTTTTGACTTTGATGCTTTATTTAACAACGGTATCATGTGTGAATTACAATAACCAGTTTTCAAACTTGCCGTTGAACCCTGAAGCACGAGCTACATACAACATAATGGTAGTACAAAAGCACAAGAGAATACAGCACACAGACAAGCAAACTCAACTGCAACAAAAAAAAGGTAAACAAACAAAGAAGTAAACAAGATGGCCACCAGCCCAATATGTTGTTTCCATTCAATGACCTGCTGTAGTCACAGTCGTAGTCGTTGTGTCATGTATGCAGCCCGCGCGCACACGCCGGAACGCAAGCTCTCTGACATCAAGCATGCTGACATAAAGAAAGTACTGAAAACCCTTATCGTGCCTCTATGCACTTGCAAAAACCCAAACACATGAGGTCGTGTGAGCTCGCCTAGCTGGTTGACGTCACAACTTGTTGGCGTATGCGAGGTTCTACATGGGTGAATGAATTCTTGTAATAAAGTCGTTCCCCTTTGACAGAGTTACTTCCCGCAGACCTGACTGACAGACGATTGCTTACTGGTATCGGAGAAGAGACCCTCTCTCTCTCTCTCTCGCCTTAGACGCGCGCTTGCGCGCGCACGCACGCACCCCCCCCCCCCCTCCCCCTACACACACACACACACACACACATTATGCAAAGACCTTGGAATCAGAAAGACGCGTCACTCCTGCCCTCGTAAGAGTAGACTCCAGAGTGCAGTCCCTTTTCGGCGGGGCGTGAAAATGTGACTGCTTACACCCAGCGCCATTTTTAAAAATGGCGAATTTTTTTTTAGAAAAGCAGAGACTTGTGTGTCATATGATTCGATTTGAAACGAAGTCTTGAATATCCGACCACTTTTCGTTTGGGCAAAATCTTTGCCAGCGGACAATTATTGTTGCGCTTTGATGGCACTGTTTACGTGGTAGACTGATCCAACAGGATGTGAGTAAACGGCAAGGGGGTTGCACTCTGACAGGCAAGGGTGTTGCACTCTACAGGCAAGTATTATTGCACGGTGCAGACGATCACGTACCTGCCTTGTGGTGGAATAAGAGACGATTACAAAAGCATACACACCCGTGCTCTAGGACTGAATGTAATAATAGATCTGTCCATTCAGACAGAGACAGGTTATGTATGTCTCTGATTCAGAAACACGCCTACTTTCACTCTGAAGACAGCCTGCTAATCACTTGCGCCACTGAGGATCCCTCTGGGTTCAAAGCTGGTCAAGGATGACATAGTGCGCGACCTTGTGTTTGAGAGCACCGAGACAATTTAGGCCCGTCACGGTAGCGCAGTGAGCGCCATTTCCCCACTGTGCACAGAGGTACTTTCCACTGAAAGACTCTGTGCTCCAGAGAGTGTCGTAAGAGAGACATATAGCGGGACAACGCGAAGAGTTGTCTGCCCGCATTAGCGCGCATCCTAGATCTGGCCCCTATAGTGACAGCATGGCGGAAAGTGGAAAGCGATCACAAAAGCATGCAATTGTGTTCTGCGCCGAATTGTTCAAATAACAGACAAATATAAACGGGGAAATACTTCTTTTGGTATTCCTGTTGAAAAACAAACATTTTTTTTTCGCTTTCTTGTCCAAAAAAAGAAAAAGAAAAAAAAAAAGACCTCAAGTGGTACGTGTGCATGCAGTGTAAACTAACAGTAAACACACGCGGCTGACGCAGATACAGCGTAATTTTTTTCCCTGACAACTTTACAAATCACGGTGACTTAAATTGTGCTAGCGTCTACCTGCATCTAAATTCAGAACACACACACACACACACACACACACACACACACACACACACACACAGAGAGAGAACAAAATCATCCGGCTGAACTTCGTTCTAACCATTGTAAAACCATATCACAACATAGAATCTGCTGGATCGTCGGTCGCAGATATGATTAATGCTGAGTTAGCAGGAAGTATTCAGCGGATGCGTCCATCTTTGGATCTCTCGCACATTCGATCTTTCTGTGTTCCGTACTAGTTTTACTTGAACACATCGAACGAAATGCACTGCGTAGCCTACGTACAGCAGTGAAAGCCAAACTAGATCTTTCTTTCGTCCTCCGGAACTTTGAGAGTACTTATGTTTTCCATAGGCCTAAAACACATGCGAAATATATGGGGGGAGACCACCTGTCAGTCGCTGACATCTTCGTTTTTGTTTATTTTCTTAAAATGTTTTACGGCGGCTAGTGTAGGGTTGGGTCAAACAACTGCGTAGATCTGCGGGATGCGCGCTAATGCGCGCAGACAACTCTTACGCGTTGTCCCTCAAAGGGAGGTAAGTGAACTATCTTTATGTTTCCAAGATCTTTGCATTATGCTTCTGAGTGTGAGTCAGTGGCAAAAACGAAACCCACTGAAATTCCCGCTTTCCACATGTCAAGTTGTAGAGACTCTTGCGAAAAGATACTGCATTTCGATGCAAAATAATTTCTAGACCATCCCAGAACATGCTGGTGCAGTAACGTCAGTAGATTACGTCACCTTGGAGAGATTTCGAGCCTTCCAGTAAGTTGAGGAATGTTCTAGATCTGACGTAAGCAGCCCCCCTGCACAGCGTTCTGGATTCTTCTTCTTTCATGAATTTGTTCTCCGCGCATATTCTGTTCATAAAGTATTGGAGTTGTAGTCTGTTGTATCCCGTATCATCTCTGCGAGTGCACGATGATGGCGACATAGCATAAGTAAAATACAACACCACGTCTCCAAACAGAGGAATTCCGAAAGAAAGTGGCGAGACACCCCCAAGAAAAAACAGCATCACGTCAATCAAACATGACGCACTTACTTTACGTCAGTGCGCGTGCGTCTCTTCTTCGATGTTTGTGAGGCGTGTGGCTTGCAGAGGAAATGTGCTGTGAGTACAAATTTTCGAGTCAACTGACGATAACGGCTGCAGTGAATTTTTCTAATTTTTTTGTATATTTTTTATGGCACCCCAGGCTCATTATCTATGTATAGTAGGAGCGATTTTGAGATCTAAAGTGTGTTCACCAGCACTTTCATCAGGTACGGCTTACGCCAAAAGTATAAAAGCGACAACCTCCAAACTTCACTTAGTTGAGAGTCCGTATTCATGCTATCTATGTCCAAAAAATGGAGTGGTTTAGGTAAATATTACGCCTTTAAACGCCAGAAAGCCACTTATTCTTAAAAGGGCGATAACTCGCAAATCATGTGTGCAATCGTACCTGGATCTATTCAACAATCTTGATTCATTTAGAAACCCCAAATTTGAAATCGATCGGTTCAGTATTTTCGGAGAAATAGGCATCTGAACTGGGTTCACATGCAATGTCAACTCAGGCTCGGTTTACATGAAAACTATAAGAGCGACCATTTTCTAGTAGTGAGTCAATTCAGAGTCCGTATTCAAGCTATCTACTGCCAAAAAATTGAGTGATTTAAATAAATATTACGCCTGTACACGAAAGACAACCAACTTGTCTCAAAAGGGCGATAACTCCCAAATCACTTAAGCAATCATCACACGCTTGAATCGTCTAATGTAACATTTTGATAAATTTGGATACCCCAAATTTGAAGCCATTCGGTTGAGTATTTTCGAAGAAACGGGCCCGGACACAATTCACACACACACACACACACACACACACACACACACACACATCCATACAGACGGCACTCAGTGAGGAGAAGAAGCGCGTTCGGAACAGCATACATGCCAGCATCGATGACGCAGGTTTTCTTACGTCATTGTCAGAGTTACACTTGCATAATCGTCTCTGCGGGAGATCGGCAGTGACGTGCGTTTGTACCACAGATGCTTGCCTATGAACGTGGAAATTTTAGCCCGTCCTATTATGTTGTTTCCATTACTATGGAAACAACATAAAAAGAAGTGCAATGTAAAGAGTTTCATCTCTTCTGCGATGTCAGGAGTTTAATATCAAGTGGACATCACAGGAGGCACCCAAACAGTGGAACCATAATCTATGTGAGCTTTGACATGAGCATCGAAGAAGGTTTTACAGATCTCACAATCTGTCACATGTTTTAGCTTTCTTAAGGGCCGTTCTACACGTGGCAAGTTTGCAAGGCAAAAGCGGGTTTGCGGCCCCCGCAAGTCGACGGCAAATGTACAAGCAAGATGTACAGTCTTGCAGCCTACGGCTTGCCGCGGCAAGTTTCGGATAGAACGGCTTTCTATTTTCTCGGCTTGCGCCTGGCAAGTGCGCGCGAGGCACGCCAGGACGGCCAATCGCACGCCGCGTAGTGGTCACGCGGCCAAATTAAACAAAATGGCGTCAAAGCCGACCTCCGTATACGCCAAGCGAATCTCGCTGCAAGATCCACTTTCTCGCCCAGATCCGCTGTTTCTTCCTGTTCTGCAGCAAAATAACTGCAGCTGCTGCAAAAGCTAATTCCTCCTCCGAACTTTCATTCACATGTTCAGCTGAGTCGGATTCACTCGCGACCATGGCCGGGCGAAATCGCGCGAGGCCCCTTCCAAATATAGGGTTGAAAGGGTCACACGAAAGGTCAATCAGCCGACTTGTGGTGCGGAGGTTTCCGCGTGTAGAAGCAGCGGCGTTGCGGCAGACAAACTTGTGGGGGGAAAGTCGAAGGGCGGCAACTTGCCGCTTGTCACGTGTAGAACGGCCTTAAGAGCAACAGGGTCCGAGACAAAGGTTGTTCGAGTGTGACTGCCATTTAAGCTGGCTATCTATAGTTATTCCGAGGAGAGAGAGAGAGAGAGAGAAACACTCACTGTTGGTAAGAACGTAAGGAACATTTCACACACAAATTCACCACAACCATATCGTTAAATCGCCATGTGAAATCGACAAAATATATTTCTCTGGTCGTACCTTTTTCTCAGTGCCATTATTACTTCAGTGTGTTCAGTTAATGTTCAATCTGCTTTACAACTGACGGTGCAGTAGATCGGGTTCATTACATTATGGAGTATGACTGTGATGCTTTTATTCCTCTTTCAATTTTACAGAGAAACTGGAGCCTCCTTATGGCGTGAAGCAGCTGAACGCCACGTACGAGAGCATCACAGTGGGCTGGCATGACTATCATAATGGTACTCCCGGAAGGTCCTACCTGCTGCGTTACCGGCCCAAGGAAGACGGGGCAAGCGAGTCCGTTGCCAAAGTCAGCCACTCGACAGACACAAACTTCACAATAACAGGCAGGCGTGTTCCACGGAAGTGCATGTCATTCTAGTCGAGTCCCTTTGGCAAGTGGAAATGCATGTTTCTATCAGCTAGGACAGTCAGGTTCTCACTAACTGAAGAACACAAAGGAATAGAAGTATTTACAGGTAACAGTAACCTGAAGTCGGAGAAAAAAAATAAAGTGGTGTAGAATAGTACAGCCTGTAGCAATTTCTAGGAATCCAGTTTGTAATAAATACATCTAATTATAACCCAGCTTTCAGGATTTGTCTTTTTATTCTGCTTGTTCATCACCCCATCATCATTCTGTTGTTTTGTTTATGGAAGTTTGATACAAAACACTTGTGCATGTGCCTTTACCCAGGCAAGAAGTATGCCGGCTATGCACTGCTTTCGGTCATTCGTTTAAGAATTCGGCTAAATGGAAAGTAGTAAAACTGCGTACAATGTGAAGTTATACACGACTTTGTATACAACACGTGCTGTTTATACACACTTTGTAATTTGCATTTTAAACAAGTAACGAATGTAAGACAAGTAATATTGAATCGTGCATGTATATAAATACCACTAGTTGAGCGGCTGGCGCAAGGGAAGTAATATAGGCTTCGGGTGTGTTCTAGTACATATGTCCAGTTTATCTCAGAAAAAAGTCCCACATGTTTTATTTAAAACTGTTCCTTGAATGTCTCTGTTCTGATTCTGTCCGTAGGACTTGCTCCCGGAAGTACGTATGAAATCTCTGTTGCGGCTGTTGATTCGCTTGGGGAGAGCAGTGCGGACTCACCCAAGATACTTGCCAACACAACCAGTAAGACCATAATTCACACGAGTACACACACACACACACACACACACACACACACACACACACACACACACACACACACACACACACACACACACACACACACACACAGAGTGTAACTATGTAGTTCTGGGAAAATACATGACATTTACGAATAATTGTTGGGACAATGTTTCTCAGTCCAGTTTGTTAAATCCGAACAATGCTGTTCCTCTCTCTCTCTCTCTCTCTCTCTCACACACACACACACACACACACACACACACACACACACACACAGAGTCACACACATATTTATTTGTGTGAGTGGAAGGTTGGGAGGTGTGTGTGTGCGGTGGCGGGGGGGGGGGGGGGGGGACTGAAGTTCACTTTTAGACCATTCGACTGAAAGTCGTGTGTAATGGAACATTTCATTCTCAAAATTTGAGCAGTAGTTTTGAATGTTTAAATCGGTTGACATGAAGCAAATCATTGAACATAAGCTTGTGTGTTACAGGTTTGCCGACGGTTTTGTCCGGTTCAAAAGAGTCGAATACCGCTGTCCTTGTCGCTGCCATTGTTGTCCTGGCAGTCCTGGCAGTCCCTCTTGCATTTTGTCTTGGTTTTGCGGTCTCCAGGATGACCATAAAATACAGATGTGGAAAATACAGAAGGCAGGCATTGATCTAGATTTTTTTTTCAGACGTTTTGTTGATGTGTTACATGGCGTGAAAGGTAGGATTTGGTCCAGAAGGCAAAAGGTGTGCGTCAGGCACAGAGTTCAGATGCTCTGATGGATTTCTTTCTTTCTGAATCGAGTCAAAGTTCAAATATAGACTTGTTTCAAGATGCCCGCTTACTAACATGAAGATGGTGGTATTTGCTGCCCCCCCCCCCCCCCCCCCCGAAAAAAAAAGGTTTTTCAACAAATGGTGTAGAAAATATTTAACGTTATAAATACTTTTAAAAATAGATTATACTTTTGTGCTTGTTTGCAGGAGGCTGTTTAGGATGACGCGGTGTGCTGACTCTGGGAAATCGAATATTCCGCTGTTACCGCGCGTTGACGCTGGTATCCACAGGACACAGTTTTCGGTTCGACGCTACAAGAGCATGCCAAACATCAGTATCGGGATTGCCCGGACACGAAGTTCATCTGACTGTATGGAGACCCGTAATACATCGTGATGACGACGACGACGCTGATGATGATGATGATGATGATTATGATTATGAAACTTTATTTCTCAACAGTCAAAGGTTTGAGGGAGATAAACGTCGATTGACAAACTTACCGGTGCCATGTACTATTAAATCACATGTAATCAAGTTGAAAAATAACTCTGGAAAAGATAGTCAAGAAAGGGACTACTTTCTGTCATCGCCGCAAGTTTCATGCATGTATTGCTTCTGCCTGACAAACAAAAAGTCCAACAGGTGAGGGGGCCCATATGAATAATTAACGCAAATCATTCCGGCTCACCTGTACGACATTTCCTAGTTGTGATGCTATATTAGTGTGGGCTTACGAAACCATGGTAACCAACGTGACAAAGGATGTCTTGCTGCGTGCCAGATTGAGAGAGAGAGAGAGAGAAATTAAATTAAATTAAACGGTTTTTCTATAAGTGCATTAAATATTGTGCTTGCGGGTTCATCTTTAAACTAAGAGAGAGAGAGAGAGTAAATGAAATGATTTTTTTAACACGCATACAGTAGAAGATAGAAGTTTAGGTACAAAGTCCTGTGTTCGATCTTATTTGTCCTTGGTGATATGTACTCCCCCCTCACCCTCTCAGAGCAACCACTAATAACCAAATGATTATGTTCAAATAATCAAATGTAAATAATCAGTCAAATAGTCATTAATCATAATCATAAATCTACACAATACTTTACAATTATTATTATTATTATTATTTGTATCATTATTGTTGAATTGCTCACAATAAGTAGGGGCTTATTCGGGCTTAGTTTACTAATAACAGAGCGGTTTTTTTGTTGGTTTTTTTTTTCGGGTGATATAATTTATCGACATGGAAGACATTCAATGCCCTGTGTTCACGAGCACCACACTATGAGCTCTCTTTCACGCGCAGAGTTAAGCCAGTCCGTGAAATGAAGGTGAGGTCAGTTGTCTATTTTCAAACAGTGTTTTGTTGTTGTTGTTGTTGTTTCTCCCAAAGGCGTGCAAATCATGTTTTCTGTGCGCTGCTCAATCCAGAGAGGTAAAAATGCCAGTCGTTTCTCCTATTGAACATTTGTGGGACGTCCTCATGGGTGGGTGGGTGTTTCGCAGTTTAACGTCCTTTTCCACCACGTAAGGGTGATATCAAAGACGAACGAACGAATCTTTATTTTACAACGGTAAAAAAGGTGTTGGTCGTTAGACCAGTTTTCAACCTTGCCGTCGTTAATACTACTCAAGAAATGTTAAAAAAAAAAAAAAAAAAAACCTTTGGAATGAAAATGACGGGGCAACGAGAAAAAGGTCAGCACAATATTTGGCACCAGCCGGGATTCGAGCATTGAAAGCCCAGCGCTCTACAATTTGGCCATTCGGTAGTAACGCCCAACTCCTCCTCAGACCCTCCGTCATCTGGCCGATGCCCTTGAGCAGGAGTGAACAAGACTTGATCAGAACCTCATCAGAAGGCAGGTTCACAGTATGCGGAGTACTGCATGTCTGGCAGCAAATACTAGCGGACCTTAAACATGTTGAGAAAATGGACTGCTGATCCCTCCCAGTTTCCAGGCAAGACTGCAGTCACGTGATTTAACCGTGAAACGTTGATTCAGACATTAATGGGTCGTTGAAATGTTCATGTTTACCTTTACAGTGAACTAAACCGATTCTTCCTTTTTTGTGAAGGTTATACTGTCGATATCCTCTACTGATTGTGAGCAGTATACAAAGAAATGTTGCATTGATATTTTTAGAACCCTCTGGAGAGTAAATTGTAATAATGTTGATGTCTTTTTCAAGCTGTTCGACGCTCAGGTTTCACCCATATTACTGTACGGGTCTGAGATATGGGGTACTGACGAATGTGTTGAGATTGAGAAGATACACCTCTTTGCTTGTAAGCGCCTACTGAATGTTGGTTTACGCACACCTAATCAAATGGTATACGGTGAACTCGGCCGTTATCCGCTGTATGTAACTGCTTCTGTCAGGTGTATTTCTTTCTGGCTACGACTATGTTCATTGCCCGAGGGTAGATTTTCGAAAATGGCGTACCAAATGCTGAAAGATATGGACGAGAAGGGCAAAGTAACATGGGTGACAAAAGTAAAGGCATTGCTATGCCGTAACGGGTTTGCCTATGTTTGGATGGCACAAAGCGTGGGAAACAAGAACGCGTTTTTACGAGTTTTCAGGCAACGAATGGTTGGTTGTTTTAAACAGAACTGGTCGTCCAAAATTTCCTTCGATTAACCTTCTGTTGATGTTGCTCCACAGCAATGTACATTTTAAACCGGTGCCTCTGCCGAAAACGCCAGTGCGCATGCTTATTCTGTGTTAGGTTTTTGACTTCATTTTTGCTTGAAAAGTCATGCAATTGCACGTTTTCGCCCAGAGGATACGGTTTTGTAGATATTAAGTGTATCCGATTAAAAAAAAATTTTTTATTTATTTATGCTACCACAACTCTTTGTCGGCTCCAGTGGTGTTCCTCCCTGGTGATGGGTGGAATCCACGGAGGGCTCGGAAGCTGGGGCAATTTTTATTATGCATGATGATGGAGATGAGGATGCTATGGAGGTCCGTGTGGTTTGGGGCTGCGGGACAGGGCTGCATTCCACGCTTCCTGTCATAAACATCCCGGCATTAACCAGGCCCGCGAACTACGGCGGATAATAATCGGATTATTGTTTTGCAACAAATCTAGCGACACCATTGAAGTTCGCGCAATAGGTAAAAGTGGAATTTCATTTGTAATTTGATATTACATTTGTGAAATTTTCAACAGGAGTGTGAAGAAAGGTTGTTTACCTTGCTGACCCTCCGTCTTGTGTTTGGTACTGCGCTTTAACCCTACTTTTGCCAACTTGATGGCAGTTGGGAAAACAACTACAGAATTTTCAAAACAATGTTAATGTGCTAGATCTGACTGTACTTTGCTGTCAAAGGTTTACTGATATGAACAATAACACTAACAGTAGCATTGGTAGAGTAGTTGATTAACAGCATAACTTAACTGTATGCGATTGATACAGAATTCTGAGTGGAATTTTACAGCAAGTAGTCTGTCACTGACTATTACAGTGTATAAATACAGAACACGCATACTCTCTCATGGTGACTGACTGTACCTAAACATTCCTTTTTGGGGGGCTTCAAGATGAGCTTGTTTTCTTAGTTCTATCACATCATGTTTCTGTGTCAGAAATACTACGTGTGTTTGCGTGCGTACTGAATATTACGAGTAATACCTTCTGGCTTTCCGCTGCACATGCCACTTCGCAGTCATTACCGTTTGCGTTTCTAGTTATACCTTGTTTTTTCTCCACATTTTGAGGTTGTATCATTTTTGAAATAAATGGAAATGTGGACTACACGCCTTTCCTTTGTTTTTGTTTGTTAATTGGGTGAGCAGATTGTTATCCTGAAGATGTGCGGTTACTCTTATGTGTATCATTCTCTGATTCTCCTCTGATATGGTCACACTGACGTCAATATTTGGTCACACGCTTGAATCACACTTTTTGCATGCATTTTGCAACCAGTCAGTCAGGGAGGACACAGGGTTTGCGAGAGAACACGGTCAAATCTGCTAACGTTTATTCTAGGATAAAGCAATTTTATGCATAGAAGATCATCTGATGTAGTTCCCAGTTGTTGTACTTAACACCCTGCGCCGTAATCGTTTGGTTACCAAAGCTAAATGACCAAAGGTTTTACTAGTTTTCAGAGATTTAACTTACAAATCAAAGACGTGTGTTCTCGTCAATTTGGTGCAGAGAGAGAGAGAGAGACTCGGACATTTCTCAGACATTTATTGCTCTCCAGGCATCCGTCCATAAAGCGATATTTACAAACACTGAAATAAACGCCACGTGACATAAAACACAGAAAAGCTGGAATTCAGCTTTAGCCCCACGCGGAAATCCGACAATCAGTATGAGTAATGTCTTTGGGAATTACAGTTTTTCATTCATACCACATGGCCGCACGATCACCAGCCCAAGTACTGTCTAATCAGATTCACGATGGCTCGCCTCTCCTCGTCTCCTCGCCTCAACAACACGTCATAGTCCTATTGTTTCACTGGTTGCCCTACGCTGATGTGTGTGTGTGTGTGTGTGTGTGTGTGTGTGTGTAAGAGAGAGAGAGAGAGAGAGAGAGCCCTCGCGTCACCTTTCAGTCATCCCAGACATGTATTTCAGTGTAGGTCACAAAACTGCGGCATCTGAAGCGTACTTTCCCTATGAACACGAGGACCACACATCCGGGGCGTAACACAGTCACACCCCAGTGCATGCGCATCACAGACAAAACTTTCTACAATAAACTATACATACACACTGTCATTACATGCGCATCACGGACATAATCATAAAACCAATCATTCAAACACAGTTAATACACAATTAACTATTACTCCCATCCCCTTTTACAACAACAAACCAGCAGCCATCACGATAGAATGGCAAAGGGAAAGTAATTAAAACGGGACTGTTAGCTCCCTTTGAGCCAGGCTTGAAAAGACAACATAACTGGAGAATCATATATACATTTGTAGCAAAGGGTGCAGATCATTTCCTGAAACCTGTGAGAAACAGGAAGCCATGCAGGGAGCGGAGTGATTTAGAGATGTGGTCCGACTTTTTCAAGCAAATGACTAGACGAGAAACAATTGTCTGAATACGCTGAAGTGGGCGAATGGATGAAGCAGGGAGGCCAGCCAGGAGAGAGTTACAGTAGTACAAGACAGAATGAGTGAAGTGACCAGTCTGACGGTGGCATCGGTGGTAAGGTATTTGCTGATAGAAGAGATGCGGCTGAGATGGAAGTGGCAGCACCGAGAGATCAGGGCAGTATGTTTTCCTCATGAACAGGGCGGTGGTGTCAAGTTTCGCACCAGGATTGTTGGCCGAGTGAGAGAAGGGAATAGAGGGGGGGGGGGGTATTTGGGGGTTTAACGTCCTTTTCGACCACACACGGGTGATATCAAAGACGGGGCAACGATGAAAAAGCCAGCACAAATATTTGGCCCCAGCCAGGATACGAACGCAAGACCCGAGAACTGGAAGTCCAACGCTCTACCATTCGGCCACCCCGGCTCCCCGGGGAATAGAGAGGCTGTCTTTCAGGTGGAGGGCGTTGACAGGGACAGATGCCAGTTTCTGTGTGGTGTCAACCAGCATAGCTTCTTTTCTGTCTCCTTTTTGGTGCAGTTTCTGTCATCCAGTTTTTGATGTCATTGTAACAGTCTCATGTAGTGATGGTCAGCTGATAGGATATTTTGTGGTTTGCTGCTGTTGTGTAGTTGTGTGTCATCTACGAACATGGCGGCTGATAGTGTGGATGAGTGGCATGGTGTAGAGAGTTCACAGGACAGCACCAAGCACTGAGCCTTGAGGGACTCTGCGTGTGAGCTGAGCCGGCTTGGAATAGGTGGTGCTGATAACGACTGTCTGAAATCTGTCGGAGAGATAGGGACGTAAGAAAAAGAGAGCAGTGTCTTCAATGCCGAAGGTCTGGTGGAACCGGCTGAGAAGGAGTGATAAATAGTATCGACGGCAGCGGCCAGATCGAGGAGTTAGGATGGAGATCATACCAGAGTCTGTAGCGTTAAGGAGGTCGTTGGTGATACGTAGAAGGGGGTCAGGGGTGTGTGTGTGTGGGGGGGGGGGGGGGGGGGGGGGCTGTGGTTTGGGCGATAGCTGACTGGCATGGGAGGAGTAGGTTGCGGTAAGGTGGGCATCAAGTTGCTTGAAAGGTTAGAGACAGGGCGATAGTTTTTGAGATCCAGACTGTATTTTGTTAGAAGTGTGTGTGTGTGGGGGGGGGGGGTGTCAATGGCGGCCTTGTAGGCAGTGGGAAATGTTCCGAAAATGAGTGCTGAGTTGACTGTGTCAGTGAGAGTCGGCAGGAGATCGTTTGGGCAGCTTGAAAACAGAGAAGACAGGATGGGATCGAGGTCGTAGGAGGTGATAGACACGGTTTTGAGGGTTAGACTAATCTCATCAGCGGTAACTGGCATTACTGACACGATAGACAATAGGGGAAAATCAAACATTATTTCGAATCGAATAAATTTACAATGCTTATTTAGGCAGATGCGAGTACATTCAATTTTGCAGTACAGGGAAATAATGCTAACTGTTTGTTTGCCCTGAGCAGCAAGGAAGACCTCAGATATCAATTTCGCACAATTATCAGTCAACCCTTTCAAATTATTTCCTCGTCACGCAAAGTTCATAAACACCATTTATCTCACACAGTGAGTAACCCAGTAATTTCCTTTACATCTGCTGCTCGAAAGTTCTTATACTCTTGCTGGTGACATTACTCACGTTTTCTGGAAAATGAGATTTAAAAAAAAGTATTCGGTGTGCATCCCGGGCGTAAGACAGTTTTACAAAAATTAATACAAAACAATTAAGGTAATTAATGTATTATTTTTTGTAAAACAATTAAGGTAGTCTGGAACTGGCAAAAGAGTTGGGGCAGAAGAAAAAGGTAGTTCATTTAAAGCAGTACATCTGGGGTAGTTCATTTAAAGCAGTACTTCTGGTGTAATACATGTATGTTTTTTTAATGTACAATTCATTTCACTAGCAGTGTCAATTTCCGAAACTGACGTTGTTATCATACAAAGTGAATGAACACATATGCTTGAAACTGCGCAACACATCATTGTACAAACTTCGAAACACGGTACATACAAATACCCTGGTACAGGGACACCTTTCAAAGACATGTCGACTGAAAGTTAAATAAACTTAACCGACGCTATACACATCTTCTAGTTTGCACTGTTCACATTTCAGGCGTCTTCCTTTTCACAGAGTCGGACTGTTCTCGTAATTTGGAAAGTCGTTTCTCACTGTTTCTGTCCCGCCAGTGACTGCTCGCGATACTGTGGGTGTCAGGTAGTCATCTGCTGGAGTTTTCTTTTCTCTCTGAAGCGACATTTCACTGTCACTGACCTTCTGCTCATCCTTTGGTTGATACTTAACCCGCATACGAGACAAAGGTACATGTTCCTCACCACAGGACTTCTCAACTTCCTTCCGCAGACATGTGGCAGCTTTGCGAGACATGGGTATAACACCGCTGGCTTTGTCAGAGGCCCGAGGTGTGTGTCTCTTGTCTCTTTCTCTGAGTTCACTTGGCTTTTTAACTTTTCTGTGTGGCTTTCCAACGTGTTTACGCTGCATTGGAACATAGTCGCTGGCGATCTGGGTGGTCTGAGGCAGTCTGCGAGACATGGGGATGTAATCGTGTGAAGCACCAGGCTGTGTTGCCGTATCGTCATCTTCTTGATCTACCACAGGCATGATGGTGACCTCGTCGGTTCCCAAGACATCTCCATGAGATACAGTGTCTTCCCAATCTGTAGATGATGACGATGCTTGAGGCTTACGTGCATTGTGTGGCAGAGAGGACAGCTTGCTCACCGTCGTCATCCGCGGTGACGCCATGGCTTGACTGACATCGCAAGACTTATCTGGGACGTGTTGCTCCTGGGCAGTGGGCGACGCTGCAGGATGTGTCCTCTTCACCGCCGCTCCAACTGAGCGCAAAACGCTGTTCTCGTAGAATGGCGCCATCTTTCTGGTGTCTTCTGAACCGTCCTTTACTGCTGTGGACATCGACGGGTGCAGGTAGTTGTCAGGTAACGCTGGCCTCAAACACGGCTTAGGTAGAGCTGAGAAAGAAGTGCAAGGTTTGCTGTAAGTCAATCTCTCTCTCTCTCTCTCTCTCTCTCACACACACACACACACACACACACACACACACACACACACACACACACACACACACACACACACACCTGGAGATGGTGGAGGTTCATCAGGAATTTCCCAGTAGAAGTTGGTTTCGACGTTGGATGCGCTGTTGCCCTCTTCGTCTTGATCAGCACCTTCCCTTGGTGCTTCCATCGGAGGATCGGCTGGAACCTCCCTGTCCACTTCATCTGACTCGCCGCTTCCTACACCTGAATAGGAAACGGACTCCAAAATGAAAGAAACTCACAGAAGCTACTAAAAAGGTCAAAATAGAAAACTTACAACCAAGGACAGTACCACACACGCTTCCGAGAAAGGTTATACGCCGAAACGTTGTAAGTGTATTGTCCTTGCCTAGCGTCAAGTGTTTTACCTACATTTTTGTAGCTTTCATATGAATTCATCACACTTTTCCTCACAACCTTAGAAGCTGTCTGTTCTCAAATTAGAAATCAACTGCAAAATATGAAAGAAAGCGCGTACAATCATAAACAATAGAGTAAAAAAAATGATATTAAGTAATAGTCACCTTGTAACCTTCGTCTGAGAATATTGCATGTGACTGCAATCACACTCGCGATAAAGGCGAAGATCCCAAGAGTGCTGACAACAGCGATGAAGAGTTCAAGGGTCACCCCGGGTATCTCGGTTTCTTTTGAATCTGGAAAATGAAATAGGATGTGGTTCGCCAGACAAATTGATATTTTTGGTTAATAGGGAGAATCTAAAACACATACAAAGTTTCACGGGCCTCGAAATGTGTTGGTTTTGTGAAATTCGAATACCGGTAATATTGGAAGGATCTCTTGGTTTACACACATTTGTATATTGACGGGTGAGGGTCTGTAAACAAGACTAGAAAAAGAAATACAAAGCATAATTGCTTCGACGATTTTTGTTCGCGATGAAAGACATAGACCTAGGTAAAGAAAATTTATAAACAATTTTTTAGATAATTATGCTACTTTTTTCTTTCTTTTTATTTACTTTATTGTTCCTTTCAAGCACACGCTTTATCGCCGAGACATTAGACTGGTGACGGCGAGTGAAGCAGAGCAGCCACTCGCTATCTATTAGACCACCGCTCACCCCAGAGTTTTCAATTGTCATTGAGTCATTTAAACCCGTTCAACTCTGTCAGTACTAGAGGTTGGGCAAAACTGAAATGCGTTGTCTATCTTGCTACGTTAAACGAACACCTCTCAGATGCATTTTTCTGCCAGCGGCGTGCAAATGGTGTACCAGTCACATGTAAATTGAAGTCGACATATCCAGTTCCCACGTCATTGGTGAGTTCCAGCCGCCATTGTCCCTCCTCCTCTTTCCTCACATTGTCCAGCCGGACAGTCAGCGTCAGGTCAGGCGGGGTTCCGGTGATGAACATGTTGCTGTTAAATACGAGGCGGGGGGGGGGGGGGGGGGGGCGTCAACAATAACAACAAGAACAAAAACATTACATATATCTATACATATATCTGAACGTAAAGAAGTGAGTAAATTGGCGTTGTATCGTAAATGACTCAACATTCTACTACTCTACCACTGCTAGCAGGCCATGGGATAAATATCCATCATCGACCAACGAAGCCTTTTGAAGTATTTCGAATGCCAGTGCCAGCTTTTGCATTAAGGGAATCCGGGTACGGACAAAGTTAAGATGATTTTCACATTTCATCATCGTTTGTTGATTTCGACAGGAAAAACTGAAAAAAAAAAATGCTCTTTGCTTTACTGAGTTTTGGTAGAAACCAACAAACTCGTTTGACTGGCTCATTTTACATAATCGGGGGCACGTCAGGGAGGAACTTTGTGTGTGTATACGCACCGCTGTGTCAACGACCATCTGCCTCTATCTCTTGTTCTGGCGCGCGCACGTGCCGATCGTGTGTGTGTGTGTGTGTGTGTGTGTGTGTGTGTGTGTGTGTGTGTAGGAATACGCTTTCAAAAACTTCAAAATTTCCTCAACATAAGCAGCATGACTAAAGCATCAGTTGATTGAGCATTACTATGATTTTTATTTTTGTGAAGTGGATAGTGTCTTTTACACCTCAATATAGTACTGGTCAATCAGTACGTTTGTGGTGTGTTTAAAGGGATGAACTTGGAACTTGAGAATGAGATAGATGTTCAATTATGTCTATGTTTTCAATCAAAGTACAAAGTGTTTTGCGTGAGAGTATATTTCGGAAGAAATCAGGATTTGGAATGTTGACCAGAACGCCGTGCTGGTTTAATCACACACACACACACACACACACACACACACACACACACACACACACACACACACACACACACACACACACACACACGTGCGCGCGCCAGAGAAATAGAGATAGATGGTCATTGACACAGTGGTATGTGCCCGCACCTCAGAGCATCATATATGAATCTCAGAATTTGATTCACATTGTGCAGAAAGACACGTGCGGACAGCACTCTGATACATCCTGTCATTACATTTGTGGCGTCCTGTTGTATAACGATAGACAAACGAGACAGTTGGCCAACACTAGAACTATTTCAAGAAAACAAATTACCCATTGCGTGTTTCGGACAGAGGGTGTCGCATGCCGGTCACACTCCCTAAAGACCCATGATTGTCTGTTGACAAGCTGACAACATCCTTGATGATTAAGCACATTAATGACGCTGTGCTGTGGGCTCGAAAACGGAAACTTAACTCGGTGCTTTGGGTGGTGTTTGCTGTGAAATTCAAATATCTTTCCTTGAAAGCCGGTGGACCTGAAATGACAAAAAGTATTGTTCTTATTATTGACTATTGTTATTTTCGATTGTTGTTGACGACTGTTCGTTCGTCTTTTTCATGAACTTGAAAACAACGTGAAAAATCAAATACACATTACTCAAGATTACGAGGACAGTTTTAAAGCACATTATGCTTCCTTACATTTGACCAGCAGTGTGGTTGTTTTGTTGTGACTCGCCCCTGGTGCCTCACAGCGAATGAGGCCAGCGTCCTGACAGCTCACAGCAGGAAACCTGTATCGGATCTGTCCACTGCTGTAGATGCTGCCTTCCATCTCTACCCCGTGTCTGTCCAACAGGCGGGCAGTGACAGGAGGGTTACCCTCATCCCAGGAGCAGATGACGTCTACCTGCTGTCCTTTATCTGCTGGTTGGTGAAGTTGATGCAGGGAAGAATTTACGACCAAACTGGACACACTTGCCGGGTCTGTACAACACAGTTTTACTTAACTGTATCAGGAGTCATTGGTACCAATGAAGAGCATGGAAAACAATTGTTTTGGGTTGTTTATATGATAGTCATTTCTGTAGCTCGGTGTAAGCCTGAGATATACTTGTTAAAAATTTCCCGTTGAAAAGTGGTCGCTTTTAGGAAATAGCTGGTAAAGTGTGACATAGAAATCATTCGGGTACAGCGTGAACTCCAAAACCCCACGAATTTCCTGTGCGCTTAAGTTAGATCGACTAATTGAAAAATCGATTGTTGGCAAAGTTAATAACCAAACAGATAAAGCAATCCGGACTGTTTTCTTCAAACCCAAGTCTTCAGTCCGTCATACTTTTTTTTACTTGAAATGGAGAAAGCAAACGCCTTCAAAAGAAAAAAAAATTATGACGTATGCCCCCCTTTCGAAAACGGCTTGCTTCCTGTGTTGTGTTACTTCTGCTCTGGTGAGGTCGCGCGCGCAGAGAGAGAGAGAGAGAGAGGGAGAGAGAGAGAGAGAGAGAGAATGCTTACACAGCACTTGAAATTCAATAGTTTTCTTTTCAACTTTGTCGTTTTGAGAGCTCCACGTCCAATTCGCGTTGTCTGATCGGTTAACAGTGTGTGTGAGAAGATATCGTTTGTTCTTTGTCACACATGTACATGACTTTCTTGTTTTGAACTCTGTTTGCCTACATTTGTCTTCTGGTGGGTATAGAGTACACACGTCTTTATGAAACGGTTCCGTTTCTTTAGTCACATGAAGCACAAAATCTCCAGGATCACATGTGTAGCGTATCATGAACTCCAGCTGTACTGTTGTGTTCTCCGTTGTCTCCAGGACGTCAGTGCCATTCAGAGATGGAAAATCGAAATGTACACCTGTTGATAAGCAAAGAGAAAAAGAGAAAATAGCTGAAACCTGTCGCCTGGACACATGTGCATGAAAAGCCCTTAATTTTTAACACTCTGCTACACTGGCCTTCTCTTTGTGGACCCGACGCCTTTGTTCGGTTCAAGTTCTGACGTTGATGGGTGCACCGACCGACAATATCATTCTCGACAGACTCAAAGACGTTTCGGCCATATGTATTGTATAGTGTAATTCTGACTAAAGGACCAAAGGGATCCAACCTGTGCGCGTATTAGTTTCGCGTTTTGTCTCGTGTTACTGCTATTTTACATGCACTTTCCATCTCAAGGGTTTTCTCTTGTGTAATTTACTCTTTACATGTACATATATTATCCCAGTTTACATATACGTGTTAATGCACATTAAAACATAGATAAATAAATAAAATAAAATAAAACAACAAACAGAACAAAAGGAAACTTCTAAAGTTAGACGAAAGTAGTGGGGTTTTGGTAGGGATTTAAAAAAAATTCTGGTTGTTGTTTTTGGTTTTTTGTTTGTTTGTTTGTTTGTTTTTACAAAGACAACAAATCGAACAAACATAAATACATTGATACAACTACATCTTTCAAAAAAGTTATAAGAAGAAAACAACAATGACACCCTTATACTTTTTAAGCACATCTCTCAGCCAGCCTCTACATTTATACACATACATCTTTCAATAATACATTCATGGCACATGTATTACATACATTTATTCCCCCACCCATCCCCACCTCAAAGCACACATGCATGCCCACCAACACCCATACAGGAGGCAAACGATCACCCCCCTCACACACACACACACACACACACTGAAAAGCAAACTAGGCAAATTTGAAATCTATTCGGAATTTGACCGGACGTCAGTGGAGATGTTTTGGTTTTTCATAATGAATGTTGCTGCATCTTCTGTGAGTAAGGGTGCAATGGAACTCAGGTTTTTTGTTGTTGTTGTTGTTGTTGTTGTTTTTTTGTTGTTGTTTTTTTTTTGGTTTTGTTTGTTTGTTGTTGTTGTTGTTTTGTTTTTTGTTTTTTGTTTTTTTTTTTTTTGGGGGGGGGTCGTTTTGATTTGCCTTGGCAGATGATACATTAAAATAAAGGGTTTGTGCATTGCGAGGATTGTACTAGCTCAATACCTCCGTCATCTAGGACCATTGAAGGATTACTCACTCGGGTGAGTGTACATTCCTAGGTATCGTCATGTGCATGAAAAACCTCAAGGGTGCTCACTGAGACGGCAAGTGTATCTGAATGGTATAAATTTAATGCACACAGTGCTGAGTACGTTTCCATCAAGGGTAATGATTCTGTGGGTCTGATATCACACTCATGTATACTCAAATGTCCAACAGGAAGAAAAGTGAAACAGGAAACTGAAACCACGCGAGAGATGTCTCAGTTTACACGCATATCGACAGTGAGTCACGGATCCCACCCCCTCCAATCCCACCCACCCCTCAGCCCCTCGTACCAACCTTTCCAGTCTGGCTCCGCATGTAGAAGTCGAGGTTAGGGATTTTAGCCGCGGGTTAGAGTCTAACCTCGAACTAAACTGGCTCTAGGGTTAAATTTTCTGTTGTTTTTTGTTTTAAATCAGGAAGCGGGTCCATTCCAGCAAGGTGCCTTTGCCGTTACAGAAGGATTTATTTCTTCCTTTCCTCGCCTCCTTTTTTATATATATTTTTTTCTTTTTTCCTAGTCTGTGTTAGGCCCGTAGCCGTGGGTTAAATTAACCTCGACTTTTAAATACGGGCCCTCATTAGAAAACAACAAAAAGTCAGCGGCAGTTTATGATCCAAACCACAGCTTTATGTGGTTATTGCTGTATGCAGTAAACCCTACTCACAAAGTCACATCATTATGAGAAACGCATAGCAGACAAAGCTCGTACATACAGAAACTGACAAAAACCAAACACAAACAAACAAACAAACAAACAACAAAAACCATTTAAAAATGAATAAATACATTTAAAAACACAGAAAACTCACATGGCGCCATAGCTGCATCAGACTGTAGGAACCTGAAAATCAACACGAAAAGCAGGCAAAGCATCTTGTCATAACAGTACCGACGCTGTTAATGGCGTGAACTGCATACTTCTACTGACAACTAAATTTGTTGCTCACACTGCTGATTTCCGCAATAGGTCACATGACAAGGAAGTTGCCATGATTGAGAGAGAGAGAGAGAGAGAGAGAGAGAGAGAGACTGACTGAAACGTTTATTTCAGGATAAAGACTTGTAGGCATGGTCTGCCTATCTTACAAGCTGTCCTGCTAATCTAGGAACACAAAAAAATAAAGGCTAACATTACCAAAAAAAGTATACCAGGCACAAAGGGAGTAAATCTAATAAGAAAAAAAAGTAAAAAGTAAAGAGAGAGAGAGAGAGTTTTTTTTTTTTTTTTTTTTGGCTTAACGCCGCGCAAGCACCAAAGACTAATTCGGGGCTAAGTGTGCCTGTGACAAAACAAAACAAAAGTGTAACGTTGGACGAATAATGCAAACCAGTCTACTGGGCAGTATAAAGGTACAACATGCAGGAGACGCTGCACCTTCATGCTAATTTCTCGAACTCCCGGTTGCAAAAAAGGGTAGAACACAAACAACGATTATAACTGGGTAAAACAAAGATAAATACTAAGCGCATACAGCAAATATTGCAACTTATCATCTCCTAGGCGCATTAAACCAGTTCGCATCATATGCCCAACATCACTTATTCCAAACCACTGGTATTGCAGACGTGAGTGAGGGGCTAAAAAGAAGAAATACAGATGAAAGGGCCGGACTTAGAAATCAGCTGAGAGACGAGAAGAAGGCCAAAGCAGCTACATTCGAGAGGTATCAAAAAGAAGAGACAGGCGAATGGGCTGGTGAGGGACACACCGAGAGAGGTAGAAAGGAGAATTCCTTGGCTGCCAATGAAGACAAAATGCCTGGGATACAGTTGGAGAAAAGACCGCCCCAACACGTAACCTCCTTTATCTTTACTTTTGCACGGATGGGCTCAATCAGGTTGTTGTTGTTGTTCATCGATCGCAAATAATATTATTGTAGAAAGTGTCATTGATTTTCTGACAAATGTATGAATGTGGTGTTCCTTTGTAACAAAAACAATATATTGTCCGCAGAGACTGCCTTCTGTAATGATATTCTTTGTGCCGAGGACAGGTCTCATGGAAGCTTATTAACCCTCAAACCTTCATGGCCATTGGCGTTTCGCCACTTCCGACCCGCCACCAACATGTGTGTGTGTGTGTGTGTGTGTGTGTGTGTGTGTGTGTGTGTGTAGTGTTGTGTTGTGTGCTATCGATGTGATCTTTGAAAACGACAGTCAGTATGTCCAATAAAACAAACACACATATTCTAGAATGCAGATTGTTTAATGCAATTTCGTTTTCGTATCAAGGATATATTTGTACACGAACATGTCCATATTTTTCTGTAACTTGTATTACTTTATGGACAAGAATTGGTAAACGATTAAAGAACGATTCTCATTATTGACACCACACGAGAGTCACCTTGCAATGACGAAACACACACACACACACACACACACACACACACACACACACACACACACACACACACAGGCTTAAGGACACAAATTGAGCGTAGGGTCAGTGTTTGGTGCGTATTTGAGGTACCCATACTGGCGAGTGTGTTAATGATGCATGTGGCTAATACGAAATATATAGGCATTTTGAGGCCCTGTGTATTTGTGTCCTTCGGCCACACAGACAGACAGACACACAGACACACACACACACACACACACACACACAGAGTGAAAGAGACGAAAACACAAAAATAAATGACAATTTCTAGTCCACTAGCTTGAGACTGATCATACATCAACCCACTGCTGGCTTCCATTGTATGCACAATCCAGACACGTCGGGGTTTTTGTTGTTGTTGTTGTTGTTTTTCAAGCTGCCTTCCTCAGCACGAACAATCCGTGCTCTAAAACCTTCGTTGTTTGTTCGTTCGTTTGTTTGTATTCTTTCTTTGTTCAAGAAACGGTTCAAATAATGTGTGCCTGAACTCTGCAAAGAAAATCTTTGAATTCAGGGCTATCTCTGTCATCTTTATCTTACTTTATGTGTAGACCATACTTGATGTCACGTGACAGGAACGTGTTCATTTGACTGCGGGAGGAACTTGACCGCTGACCTCAACTAAAGGAAATGGTGTCAACGAAAGGGTCGAAACGCTTTCATGTTAGAGAGAACCTAAACTGAGTTGTCTCTCTTGTTCAGTTCAAGAATTGTTTTGAATCCACAAACGATAAACTTGCAATTGGCATACCATTCACACGCAAATAAAAGTCGACGTGTCCAGTTCCCGCGTCATTGGTGAGTTCCAGCCGCCACTGTCCCTCCTCCTCTTTCCTCACATTGTTCAGCCGGACAGTCAGCGTCAAGTGAGGCGGGGTCCCGGTTACGAACATAATTACTGGAAACAAAGGAAAGACAGAAATGTGTAAATCAATGAATAAAATGAAATTGTAGCGTAGGGTAATTACTCAACTACTTCAAGAAAGGAGGGTAAGCAAAGGGGTTTACACAGGCTTCCGTCGTATATCTTTTTATTTAGCAAGATTGGCTTATTCAAAAATAATATTTACTTAAAGCAAGGAAGGAGTTTAGTTTACACGGAAAGACTTGACTGAGGAAAATATTCATTTAAACATTGGCCTGGTGATCGCAACAGAAACGACAGTCTGACAGTTTCCTTTCATGTGTGTGTGTGTGTAGCGCCCCGGGTGTGGGGTCGTCGTGGTTGTCGGGAACGCTACAGATTTAGTTTAGTGAGCTACTCTGACATGTGTGTTTAGGATGACTGAAGTGCGAAAGAGTATTGCATCATACTGTCGGGCCTACGTGCCACACACATCTACGCACTCAAGCACTCATCACTTACACTATCTCTCGAAAGAAACAAATGACAAGAGAATAAAAATCAGTGTTCACTTATTCCAATAGAAGTTACATGCGGATTATATGAATCGTTAGATGTAATAAGGCAACACAGATTCGGCTCAAAATATATGAGCGTGATGATTAATACTTGTCGGGCAACAAACTAGAGACTACTAAAAACTACTTTACAAATACAACAAAAGAATGCGGGAAGAAACTAAGCTGCAAAATGTGGGACGGGACAGTACAACTGAAAGTAGCGGGGAGTGGACAATTCCGTGAATGATGTAAACAGAGAGCGCGGTCACTCTGTGAATGGAATTCCTTACTCTGTGTAGTGACCGTCGGCACTGAATGAACAGACAATACACACTCGGCCGCGTGTGTGCTGCGTGTTACACAAGAAGCTGGGAAACCTCCCTCTCTGACTGCAGGGGCATGAAACAAAGGAGCCTGACCCTAGAGTCTCTCTAAGTCTAAACATTAGGCACGTTCTAACTGACTGACTCTGTCTGAACCAGGAGTACAAATTTACTTCGTCATTAATTTACGTGCACATAGTTCCTAATAGAAGTGGCATCCAGTAACAGGTCCGGCCAACACTGGTCACAAAATACTGACCCCAGAGGCTCAGAGGCTACGCCTGAACATAAAAGAGGATTCGAGGCCGGGCTGGAGGGACGACACACAGTCTCTGGGACTCTCAGAAAGCGACTGAGAAAAACGCGGGAAACTCTCGCTATTATAGGGCTCTATCTTTAGTGTTTATGCAAGAAATCACGCGCTCATCACGCGCTCACGTGGCCAGCGCACGTGAAAACTGACCCTTCACTGAGGCTAGCTGGACCCAATTTAAAAGTGCGCCTGTACTAAGAATGGCTGCTGTACTGAACACAAACATAGCGAAGTGTCTTCGCTACATGTGTGTGTGTGTGTGTGTGTGTGTGTGTGTGTGTGTGTGTGTGTGTTGTGAACCGCCAGATATTTTTCTCCTTGCAGCGTCCACTTAAGTATTTGTTCCCTTTGATAAGTACTTTTCTCTGCTGCGATCGCAACAACTAACTTCTCTGGTATAACCGGTGTGGAACGTACTGTTTTTCATATGTGATTCTGATGAATGAAGCGACGAAGTACTACATCATATTGTTACACATCATTTGTCACACGCATCTACGCACTTAGTCATCCATCGAGCCTGCACTTCTTCTCGCGAGATACAGTTAATTGACAAAAACGGTTAAAAATCAGAGTTCTCCTCATTCCTGTAAAGTGACACCGATGTTGATCATTAGATTCATTAAAATGTTTCTTTATAGAGAAACAAATGCAAAAACAGAACTATCACATCAACACACTATATATAATCAACACACTTAAATTACAAGAGGAATTCCGAACACAGAGCAGGGTAACAAGTTTGTTAATAATTCGGCGGCTACAGTAAGATTTAATTGCTAGGCTTTCAAAGCAGTTGGCTTCTCTGGAGCAGCAGGATGTAAGTCCATATCTAGCGATGTCAGCGACTTCTCGGATTTGGGTGAAGTCATTGACAGACAGTCATTCATCTTAGCCTTGGGTCCCTTAAAAGGAGAATGCTCGGATGATACTGCTGAGCCTTCTTTCGGATGCGCAGTAGGAGTAAGGTAGCCGTGAACTTCTCCTGTCTGAAGCGAACACTGAAAGGGTGTTTTCAAGGCATGTGACGTTGACGCCGACAGACACAATTTGTCGTCGGAGTCCCCCTGGGTTTCCTTGCCAAGGGATGACGTGGGCGGTGGGCGTGATGCTGATGTCTTCGACTCTTGGATTGGACACAGATACCCATCGTCATCCTCAGACGATGCTGTTTGTTGTTCTGGTGCTGAACGCAGTGAACGATCCTGCAGCACTGTTCTGGGCGTGAATGCTGGAGTCAGATAGTCCGAGGGAAGATCCAACGATCCTTTGGATTTCGTGTCCAGGCTATTCGCGTCGGATGCTGAATGTGGGCTCGGATGGAAGCCGCTGTCTGACCGGTCACCCCTTCTGTGAAAAGTTGGATTCAAATAATCCGACGGGAGCGACTTTTGTTTGTGATGGTCTGATTGGTGGTCTTTTGGTTTTACGTCATTGGCTGATGTCTTTCTTGTGTCTTTGGCTGCTTGAAAGGCACTGCCTGATTGGCTGCTGGGTGTCTTCTGTACGAAATGCTCTCTTGGTGACGAAAGGGAAGTTTTCTCGCCTTTGTTGTGCTTGTCTGTGTTCTTCGTTGGACGTAATGACGAAGCAGCGGCTGCAGCTGGTCTTTTGGTGCGCTTCTTGCACGGAACGGGAACCGACTGCATGACGTCTGTTCGCTTGTTGCCTGGAAAAAAGGGTATCAGACAAATACAGTAACATTCATGAAGGTGTTTTGTTGTGGTTGGATCGAACTTTAGCGACATCGAGTTTTTTTTTTTTTTTTTTTTTTGGTTGTTGTTGTTGGGTTTTTTTTGTTGTTGTTGTTTTTTTTTACATTTTCGGGTCGCTAAACAACTAATACGCGTATACGACTTCTTCGAAAGTTTCAACACTGAAAGTAACTTACAAACATATTAAAACGAGCAGATAATACAATCACGCCTTACTTGCATAATTCACACGTTACGCTTCACCAGCCGTTCTCTCAAAATGGCTGCTTTTCAAGGGTAAGTTTTCAACAAACTTATCTCAGGTCTGCACCATGGTACACAAATAATTGTTTTACCAGTAAGAAAGCTTATTTCCTGCACTTTTCTGTGGTACCAATAACTTCATATGACCCAAGTCACTTTTTGTCCCGCTTTTGGGGATCACATCACATGACATGGGGAGTCGGTGGCCCAGCGGTTTGAGCGTTGGACTCGAGATCGACAGGTCCCGGGTTCGATTCCCGACAGGGTCAAAACGCTGTTAGGTCTTTTTCGCGTTGCCCCGTTTCCTCTGACTGTGAACTGGATCTGTTTGTGTAACTTGTCCATTACAGTCAAGGATACATAAAATGTGGCCAACCCTGGCAGTCTGACTGGATTGAATGAGTGTTCAGCTGGACTGTTCAGTTAGGGTAGCCATCCCCTCCTCCATAACCTGCCCCTTAGGGCCGTCTACAATCACCTCGTTTTGGCGTGGGACGATAAACCAAACTAACCAACCCATCACAAGACTGTTGCTCAAGGACGTGTTCTCATAGAACTTACCTGTAACTGCAGCGTCATCAAGGACCTCCTCATAAACATGAACACTGAGCTGAGACACGGTATCGGCTGTATCATCCTCATCCACTGGTGCCTTGGGAAGAGCGCGAAACTCATTCAGTTCTTCTTCGGCCGGTAACTGGTGTTTGCTGATTCTGCCTGCAACACGAACACTCGTAATTTTTAACTACATTTTTATTCTATTGGTACATACTTTCTTCTTCCTAAATCTGTTCGTGTGGTTCTGTTCAAAACCAGTTAATTCACAGTCTAGCGTCTATTCGCGGGGAGCCGAGATGACAGACTGGTAGAGTGTTGGTCTATAAATGCTAGGGCCGTGAGTTCGAATTCCGTCTTGAGCCCAAATAATTGTGCTGGCTGTTTTCTCGTTGCACCGGATTTGATATCATCGGTATGAAAAAGGACGTTAATCTCCAAACACCAAACCAGCCTTCTGTAATTCCAGAGACTAGGAAAGTTTTCACAACAATCTTGAGTCTTCGGTACCTCTGTTCACGCAGACAGCAACACCAACTGCAACGATGACAGCGAGCAGAACAACACCGCCGGCTATGAAAACTGCAAGGACTGTAGAATTCTGAAGCACATCATCTGAGCGGCCAGTTTGAGTCATCATTTTAACTGAAACAAAATATAGCATCCAGCAATATACTGCAGTCAAAAGATGTGCAGCTGGACATTCAACCTTTCCACTATGGCAAGCGCTCTTATCTAACTTACCTATTGGATTAGGTTGATTATTAATAGATATAACAGATGTAACAGGGTTACTCAATGCTGTGGCCATCGAGCCTTCGACGAGATCATTATGATAGGCGTGGGCTCATACAACTGGTTGTTCACAGCTTTTTACAAAACACTTTGGCGTGTTATGTTTCTTATTATGGTATGAACATAAATCTGTCACACTAAGGCAACTGTAAGTGAAATCTGCACTCAAAAAAGTTGTAAAAAAATTAATGATGACTATGTTCTGAAACGTTTTAAAAATACAATGTCACAAAAATGCGAGACGTTGAATCCAGCAGACAATGTGACCGGATATAACCTCCCTTCTAACACATCGCTTTCACAATATACCGAGCAAAGTTTTGTTTTTATTGTTGCTGCTGCTTCTCTCTTTTTTTTTCAGAACTCCCAGCAGACAAACTGAATGAATATTACCTCCCTTCCAACACGTCACTTTCACAAAATGAAAGGACGAGGTTTATAGTTATTGTTGCTGTTCTTTCTCTATTTCTCTCTGAGACGTTCTAAAAATGCCCTACAGAGAATTAATCCGATGCACAAACATGTAAGATAATAAAAACGAAAAGTCTTCAGGAGACAAACTACTTTACCTTGGACAACGTGTATGTGGAAGTCGGTACGTCCCGTGCCTACGTCATTGGTCAGTTCCAGCATCCAGTGTCCTTCGTCTTCTTTCTGGACATTGGCCAGGGACAGCGTGAGGCTTAGGTCAGGGGGAGAACCATGGAGCCTGCTGAACCTGGTTGTAAAAACACTGTCATAATTATTAACCAAGGAACATAACAGCTCCGTTATTTGTGTGTTCGGGTTTTATGTATCAGTATGGCTGTTGCCCCTGATGTGACAAGACGTATGTCTTCTTAACTCAAATTATTTATGTTTATGTTTGTGAGAGTCTTGGCCCATAAAAAATTCCGAGCAATGGAATTCATAAAATTATCTTTATCTTTATTTTCACATACAAGAATTTAACTACAAAGCTGAAAGCATGGGCATGTATCAAGTTTCACAGTCGGGGAGAATAAAAAGAAGAGGTACACTTATAAAATCGTTCAAATAAAATTTGGGTAGCTTCCGAAAGCATCACGGGGAACTCGTTGGCCATCGAAGACAGCTAAAAATGACACATACTTGCAAACATGAACCACTTTAAATTCTCATTCTGCTTCCAGTGAACTGAACGCTTAAAATACTAAGCTAGTTTGCAGCTCGGAAACTCAAGAAGCCAGATGTGATAAGGATAAGCGAGCAGAAAAAACGATGATGATGATGATGATGATGATGATGATGACGACAAGGTGATCAAGACGATGGTCTACCACACACACACACCTCATACAGTCCACAATCATTGTTGCCTCAGCTGAGAAAGATGCTCCAGTGCTGTTCACACCGTCACTGCCATCGGTTTCATGCGGTACTTTCTTGATCTTACAACCTTTGACCTCTGTGCTGCTGGCTCGTACAGACAAAGTCAGCTCCATGTTCTGGCCATCTGCCACGGTGTGGTTTGTCTCTGGAGCGTCGGGAAAGCA
Organism: Batillaria attramentaria; assembly: GCA_018292915.2. Lineage (NCBI taxonomy): Eukaryota > Metazoa > Mollusca > Gastropoda > Batillariidae > Batillaria > Batillaria attramentaria. Next base: position 63,170 of record JACVVK020000669.1, on the reverse strand, counting down.
AGGGGAACCTACGAAACCCAATAATATGAATCAGTTTTTGGTTTGGTTTTATGATTGGGCAGTACATTCACACTGACTATAAGCCTAATGAACTCTCTCTCTCTCTCTCTCTCTCTCTCACACACACACACACACACACACACACACACACACACACACACACACACGCACGCACGCACACACACACACACACACACACACACACACACACACACACACACACACACACACACACACACACACACAGAGATTACAGAAACAAAGACAGAGAGACAGACAGACAGACAGAGACTGAAGGACGGAGACAGGCACACCGAGAACCATCTTTATCTTCGAAAGACACAAGACGTGATTTTGTTTAGATTACGTCCATCCCCGAGCTATCAAGGACTCACTCCTGACCAGCAGCATGGCTGTTTTGTTGTGACTAGCCCCTGGTGCCTCACAGCGAATGAGGCCAGCGTCCTGACAGCTCACAGCAGGAAACCTGTATCGGATCTGTCCACTGCTGAAGATGTTGTCTTCCATCTCTACCCCGTGTCTGTCCAACAGGCGGGCAGTGACAGGAGGGTTGCCGTTTTCCCAGGCACACGCCACGTCTAAAGGCTCGCCTTCATGCAAAAGATACTGAGACTGAGTCGAGGAAGGGCCTAAGGTCAGGTTGGCCACGTTTGCAGAGTCTGCAATATCAAGACGTTTGGTGAGCAGAGAAACAGTTGTTCACACAATAGTGTAATCAGTAATGACAACCATGCTTTCTGAATGGTCTTCCCTTGCCGATTTTGTGCCAGTCGATACAGTTTCCATCTCGATAACTCTTGTAACTCTTAAAACCCCACTAAAAATCGCATTTTGCTTGAAATCTTCGCATGGCCACTTCAAGCCACTATTATGCAATCTGCAACGGTCTCGAGAAGGCCCATGTCTTGTGTAATAGTGGCTTGAAGTGGCTGCTTCTTTCTAACCCGTATAGTGGGCAGGGGAAGGGTGGGGGGTGAGGGGGGGTCTTAAGAGTATAGTCTCATAGGTTACAAATGAGTGGGGTTGCAACGATAAAATCCAACAGCCGGCCATTTGACCAAACCCTGCATGGCCATCAAATACACACGCAATTTGTAATGAAGCTGAATCTACCCTTTCGTCATCTGTAACCAACCACACATGCAGTCAAATGCGAAGAAGTAGAGAGAGAGAGAGAGAGGGGGGGGGGGGGAGTGCAGATTACGTGGGGGTGTCGGGTACGGTGGAGGAGGAGTGAGGGTGACGGGGAGGTTGGTCAGACCACAAGAGAAGAAACCAGCACACATGCTTGACACTAAATCTGCAGCTGACCTAAACGATGCATGCCTCGCTAACACTAAACACAAGGTCTAAAAGAAACATGCGCAAACAGAACATCTTGAAAAAGTAATACAAAAATATTTCTCACACAAAACATTGAAGCGTATTTGCTGGGCGCGTCTGTCATCAATCAGCCAGTTCCACATAGTGTTGTCCTGTCTGTCAGCTTTGTACTTTAGGAGGTAGACCCCTGTTTCTGGGTTGCACGTGCATTTGGATGTTCTATAGGGTTTACGACATTTCCCCGTCTGAGAGTGTAGAAGCTGACAGACGGGCAGGGCATGTGAGTCAGGGTGGCTGATATCAGTTTTTGTTACATGTATCCTGCGGACATCTTCCGTGTCACATCCATCATCAAGAATCGTGAAGTTGAGACTTAGGGTGATGTTTTCTTGTACTGTCAGTGTAATCACTGATGCTGAGTCATTATGAGCGTTGTCCTCGAGGCTTGGAAAGTCAAACCGTGAACCTTAAGGAGAGAGAGAGACTCAGATTTAGATCATGTATTGCGTAGGCATTATTGTCCTTTGCAAATCTGTAAGGGGAGAGGGGGGGGGGACATTACAAAGCCATGCAGATCGAAATTAACCAAGCAGACGAAATAATATGACAGAGATTACGAATCACAGACAGGTCGTTCAGACTGCGATACCGGAGCCCGTGGAAGAACTCAGTGTATGTGTGCGTGAAAAACACGTGTCCTGGAGGAGGGGGTGGGGGGGGGGTTAAAACATTACAACTGTCTGTACTCGGTGTACTGTATATTTATTCCTGAACAAGTCAGGCTCAGAACACTGAGATTTACAATCTACAATCTGCTGCTAGGGTCACACTTGTGGAGGTCATCTGCTTACGATTTTTGTTGTGACTCTAATGTGAATCTGTAAAGACTGTAAAGTCTGCAACAGTCCTTGTTTAGCAGATACCTTTGTCCTTACAAATTCTTCAAAGTTATCTAGTTATTTGTTAATTCATAAATTTATTATCTACTGAAGTTTTTCTTTCGATTTCGGGACAACAAATCTCATGTAACCATCAAACCAAACTTTTGCAACAACTCAGAGGTCCTTCAGCGCAGCGTGACAATTGTACAACTTTCTTCCTGACGTGGAGACTATAGTCATCGTCTCGACGACTTTCAGTACGAAACTCTCTCTCTCTCTCTCTCTCTCTCTCTCTCTCTCTCTCTAATCCGCAGGAACTATAATCTGTAGGGGTTTCCGAATGCCGGGGCATTTCATATTGTCAAATAAGTATTGATATTGCCTCAAGGAAATAGACCCTCCAGTGCTGATTGAATCTCATCCTTCCTTATGGTTTTGAGAGACGTTTTCGAAACAGAAAACTGTACTTTTTCTGGTCATATTCAGATCCCCCCCCCCTCCACACACACACACACAAATAGAGAGAGAGAGAGAGAGAGAGAGATAGAGAGAGAGAGGGGGGGGGGCGTAATTACTGTGTAAACTGTTTGAATGTTAGTGGTCATTTTCTCCAAAACCGATGGTTATAGACTGTGACCATTGGATGCTGAATTACCTAAGGTTTTAAGGTTTTTCCGAATATGGACAACCATGGCGGGTTGTGCAGGACAATGCAGAAAGTAATGAACTGTGCCGCCCGTCTTATCTTCAAAACACCAAAAGGCCAACATGTCTCTCCTCTCCTATCTGATCTGCACTGGCTGTCCATCCAAAACAGAATTCATTATAAACTTGCCACTCTCTGCTACAACATTATCTCAGGTTCTGCTTCTCCCCTATCTGTCCGCTCTCATTCAGCTCTACACACCATCCCGCAACCTCCGTTCTTCCTCTGACACCCGTCTTCTCCGTATTCCCATCCGCCGGAAAAAGTTTTAGGGCCAGCATGCGTTTTCATACATTGGTCCTGTACTTTGGAACGCCCTCCCCTCTCACATCCGCCATGCTCAGTCGTTAGCAGTCTTTAAATCTCAACTTAAAACACATCTTTTCTCCATGCAGTAGAACCACCCCCACCCCCCTCCATCTCTGCATGCCACCTGCAAAAAAATCAGTGTGTGTGTGTGTGTGTGTGTGTGTGTGTGTGTGTGTGTGTGTGTGTGTGTGTGTGTGTGTGTGTTGTAAGTTATATACGCTGTTTTTATGTTATGTTTATGTACGCGCCCTGAGCTCTTGCGAGATGGGGCGCCACAAATACCCTTTATTATTATTATTATTATTAATGCTACTAGTCCGGCCGCGCGCGTACGGTGTTTTGGATCCACGATGGCGCATGTGCCAATTAGTTGTGTTTGATTGTGTCAATTTAGTGTCAAGTATCTCCACAGTCGTTTAAACTAGAGTTACCCTGTAAACTGTAGTAGTTTCAGGAGAGTTTGTACCTTGTAATCGTCTTTCGTTCATGCTGTTTTATGGATTAACGGTTGTATTTTGTCATTTCCACCACTTTTCAAAAGCTTAATCCCGATCTCTAAGCTTTTTACAGGTGATAAGAAATTCCATGTATTTTTATGAGAATCCAAACCTATAGCGTTTTAATGTATTTTTCACGCCCTTTTAGATGCAGTTTGTTTGAAGTTTGTAGTTGTCCCATTTCACCTGTTATCGTTAGTTTTCCATGTGCTAAGAAACACAGATTCACCCTCTCAGCCGCGAATCTACCCTTTTCAACTATGCCACCCTAAGGTACTTTTTTGTAGACCCGCACTGTGACTTTGTTCTCCGCTCTGACATTGCTGTACTGTTCTCCTGAAATAAACTCATGTCATAGCAACCGCTGTGTTTTGCCTCCCTGCCTGCATGAATCGAACTCTCCCTGGGCACCCGGTCACAGTATCACCAAAAGACCATCAATGCTTGGGAGAAAATTTTTGTGATACAGAGTGTGATACATACATTTGGTTGCTGGTCAAAAAGAAGTGCATCGTACGCACATAAATACAGGTTTCAAGTAATTTCCTTTGAGAAAAAGACCAGCACAAATATTTGATCCCAGTCGGAACTCGAACTCACGACCTGAGCATTGTAAGTCCAACGCTATACCATTTGGCTATCCCTGCCCCCCCCCCCCCTCCCCGCCCACCCTCCCCTGGGGACCTTAGCATGGAGAGCCTCGGAGTGAAATGACTGGTGCATTGCCGATTGAAATTCTGCAAATAATTTGATTTCTTCTTGAATGTACATGTTGCCATAAGCCTCCCTGTTTAATCTTGGAGTCTTCATGTAATGTGTGAAAAACCCCTACCCTCTAGTGCCTTGCGTCCCATTTTTGGGACGCACCTTATAGCTATGCTAACTTCAAGAAATCAAGAATTTTTCACACTTACTGTTCGATACTGTTAAATGCAATGTGTTTTAACTAATCTTACAAAATTTAAAAATTCAGGCATTAATGGGTTAATGTGCCATTGCTTGATGTCACAGAGAGAGAGAGAGAGAGAGAGAGAGAGAGAGAGATTAACGGTTTAACACACATGTCAATGTAAGGAAGACATACATACCTTAACTACACAGCTTATATTGGCCAATATTGGAGAGCAAACCAAAACAAACACTGGTTTGTTAAAGACAAACAAACAAAAAACTTTGCAGTATTTATACAGAATTTGGTGTACAGTTCTTACGCATTGTGTGACTGAAATGAAATTACATAGAGACAGAGAGGCCGAGAGAGAGAGAGAGAGAGAGAGAGAGAGAGAGAGAGAGAGAGAGAGGCTTACATGGTTTTGAAGAACACGTTGCCACGACTACCATCATCAGCCCCCACCACACGGCGGAGAAAGGTTTGTAGTTCATCGCACCACTGTTGCTCTACTGATTCAGCATTTACTCGGCGAAACTCCGACCATGAACCAGACAAACCGAATCAAACAGAATTATCGCGTTGTGCTTCAGACTTAGTCACTGGTAACTGGCTGACTTCAATACTTGTTCCTCTTCACGTCCGCTCCGTGTGGACTGGCTCAGCCCAATTGATAGAGTGGTGATGGAAAGACTTAGTTAATGACTTATAATTTGCCAATTATGTCATTCTGTTGAGTTATGGGAACAAAGGTTTTCAGCGGAAAGTCGGAAAGAACGACTTTCTTAGTACTGATAAGGTAATATTTCTTGAGTTTGGATAATTATGCAGGTCACGCATTACTTATTTATCTTTAATTAAATGATTGTCTTTTCGTCGTTTTAATATCTCAGCGTGTTATTGGTGAAGTGTGTGTACTTTGTGCTCACTACTGACGTGGTAGTGGTAGTTGTCATGTTGTGACGTTTGTCATCACTATGATTGTCCTTGACGTTCACCGAGGGGGTGTTTGTCTGTTTGTTTGTTTATCAAGTGTGTTTTGAATTCTTCTCCTTGGCTGCGGAGGCAGCGACAGATCTATGAACGGCATTCTGAGGGTCGCTTAGCTTGCGCTTTTGCTCTTGCACTGTGCTGTCGGCCGCCGGCCTTAAGGCGCGTCTTAACTATAGCGATCAACCCCGAAGACCGAACAAAAAACGCTTCGCCCGAAACATTTTGGGGCCTCGCGAAGCGATTTTGGGCTGTTTGGGCTTCGCTCAACATGTTAAGCGAAGATTCGCGATCAACCTCGAATGATTTCGCCAGACGCTATCTGATTGGCTGGTCCAGATTCGCCAGCTATCTGATTTCAAGATGGCGGAGGGTCGCGCTCGCACATGGCCGGTGTCGGTTCAAAGTTACAAGCATTAATATTTCGGCAATGAAGAAGTTTCTTGGTGCTGCTGGAATACATTGATTAGTAAGGATAGTGTACATTTGACTTACAATGTTACAGGTGAAGTAAGAATGCGAAATATCTGTAATTACAGCGTTTTTGCTTCGCATGCTAACGCCGTCTGCTCGCGTGGAGGCTCAGTCGCCGCGTCGTCACATGAGTACCGAGTCAACGTTCTAGTCGCTGATATTTCAGGCATCTATAACTTTCATGGCTCACTTGCGTCACTCTGATTACTGAGGTAGTGTAGAATTTTGATTTTGTTTGCTAAAATTGATGCAAAACCGCGACATTGTTGTTGGTATGACGTTTTTCTTCCGCCATGTGCTGGTGACCGTCTGCTACGCCGGTGTACCGGCTCGTAACTGTCTGTCGGTTCAGTGGTTTCGTTGATGATTATTTCGGTTTTTAATGCAATTCATGGTGCAGTTGGGTCACATTGATTAGTTCAGATAGTGCCCTTTTGAGTGCGTAAAGCCATGTTGTCGTGTAACCCCTTGATTTCCCTCAACAGCTACAGTTGCTACGAGACGCACTTCACTGGTAAGCTCACAATCGGCGCCATTGCTATTTTCCTTCGGTCACATGTCACGAATGCTTGACGCCTAGTTAGTACGTGGAGGCCACGCCGAATGAAGCCGAAGAAGTTCGGTTGTCATCGCCGAGGACTTCTTCGGCTATAGTTAAGACGCGCCTTTAAGTGTTGCGGCAGATTCGGCGATACGTTCATGGAGCAAGGATAGCCGAATGGAAGAGCCCTGGACTTTCAATGCTCAGGTTGTGAGTTCGGCTGGGGCCTAATGTTTGAGCTGGCCTTTATTTTTCTCGTAGCCCCGTCTTTGAGATCGCCCACACTTCATGGAAAAGGACGTAAAAACAACAACAACAAACGGCTTGGCGATACGTGCACACGGGCGTAAGGCTGGCAGACACCTAAAGCGGCATAATGCTTTTAAAAAAAGTATTAAAAATGCGCAGGTTCTGTCGCTTGCTGCGTTCGACTGGAACTGGCGGCGCGTGCGCGTGTGTCAGTGTGCGTGTGTTGCTCGGCGTACGCGCGCCGTGGGGTCAGGGCCAGTGCTGTGTGGGGTTATTTCAGGTTTCCTGCCAAGTCTGTGTGTACGTACTCCTCACACATTTCTGAGGAAACCCTCCATACACCGAAAACTGTGTCCGGGATTGCAATTGGCCTGCCACTCGGACACCCACCCCCACCCCCCACCCCGACCCCATCTCAGTCAGCCCCCTCCCGCCCACACACACACACACACACACGCACACACACACACACACACACACACACACACACACACACAGACACACACACACACACACACACACACACACAATCTGACACAGAGACCGAATGTTTCTCAGATTTGTCTTCTGTGACTGAGTCGTCGGAAAGACTGAAAGGCTATATCAGCTAAGCGGACTGGCACAACTGTATGAAAACTGATTATATTCTTACATCTCTCATTATACATAATTGGCCGTTTCCCAAGGAGGCAGAGCGACCTCCGGAAGCGCCCGCGAGCGCATTTGCGTAAGAAACGCGGCCGAGTTACGAAGCCCAAACCGGCATGCGCAGCTACCGTGCATATCACAACAACATGGCGTCAGGAGCACGCCTGGTGCTGTTGAGCGTGTTGTACGTGTTGGTCACACACCTCCTGCTACAGCTCGTTGTATCGCAGACCACTAGCGGTAAGTATATTATTAACAAATCACTTTTTACAAAATTGTAGTTGAATAAATCATTGTGTACACGAGTTCCGCAGACTGAAATGGATGATATTCCTTGCCACCGTGTCACCGTGACATCGATCTGTTGTCCGAGGCCGGCATGTCATGCCGCCGTCTCTCCGTCTCTCTCTCTCTCTCTCCGTCTCTCTCTCTCTCTCTCTCTCTGTATTGAGGAGAATGAATTCTCGAAGTATATTAACCCATCTTGAGATCGATAAGTAGTGAAGTCACTTTCTATATTATGTAAATACACGTCTCATCCATGAAACATACATTTTAAAGCTCCCTCTCTTAACTGACCGATTATATACTGATAATACGACCTCTTTAACGGCTTCAGTGTATCATAACTGTATGCGGTCTAAGTAACGGCTATTATAGATTGTGTGTGTGTGTGTGTGTGTGTGTGTGTGTGTGTGTGTGTGTGTGTGAGCTTTGCATTTTGTTTCTGGTTTCGCATTACTCTTTTTTGTTCTTTTTGTTAATCAGTGTTGTACGTTTTTCTTTGCTTTTTGCCAGTAGTTTTTTTTTTTTTTTTTTAGCAACGGCAGATTGAAAACTAACCATTGTATGACTAAACCTTTTCCGTTGAAAAATAAAGTTCGTTCGTTCGTTCGTTCTGTATATGTATATCATGTGATGAAGGACTCGTTGAGAGCCTGAAAATTTGGGCTGGCAATATATATATATAAAGGCCGCAATCCACGATCAGACCGTGCGGGACCACAATGCGGGACGGACGGCTGCGGGGTCGGATGTCTGACGGGATGTAGCGCTCCACGTATCCCGCAGTGCGTGACCGGCGGACAGTCTGCCGCGAACGTCTGCTCTCAAGAAAGGTCGGCCCTCTTTTGTTGGGGTCAAGGGTCAAAAAGGGCGTGTGCGCGAAGCTCGCAATTTGATTGGCTGTCTGATGGCCCCCGTCCCGCAGTCCAGCCAGAAAGTAGCGCCGGCTGAACCCGAGCCCGCATCCCACACTGTCTGATAGTGACGTCAAGAATTTGATAGTTGTAACAACAAGCAAAGCAAACAGACAGACAGGCCATGAATTTAGATAAAGAGAACTACATGTAACAACAACCAAGACAAACAAACAAACAAACCACGAATTTGAATAAAGAGAACTACATGCACCAATCAAAACAACATGCGTTTAAAGGAAACTACATGCACATGCATACAACAAAATACAGAGAGAGTAAACATAACTAAGTTGAGCTCCCAACTCATGGTCCTTCTGTGTGCATTTGGAAACTTTTCATAATTACCTTAATTAGATGAACCAAATTAATTAATCGGCGTTTATTTTTGCTCGCTAACAGGTTATTAAATTTAATGGTGTTTGGGCGTTTTAGGTATCTGGCTGGGATGAGCTTTTTTTCTGGTTTCTTTAAAGAAGTCACAAACTAGCAAGTAATGGTACTCGTCACCTACATCTCCAGAGTTACACAGTGGGCATGATCTCTCACGGCGAGGGATGTTTGTATATCTACCACTTTGTATCGGTAAGCGGTGATTCAATGTTCTAAAACGAATGAAGCTGTAAACAAATTTTGCAGGGAGTATATTTAGGTAACTCTCCTGGCCGAAGTCAGTTTTAAAAATTCTATAATTACAATATATGTCCTTTGATGTGACGTCTGTATACCATGAGTGGATGTACTGGTCTTTTAAACACCTCTTGATCTTTGTTTTCAACCACTGTTTTGAGCGTTGCAATTTGTCGAGGGTAGGAGATTGAGTTTGGATGGGGTTGTGTAAACAGTTTGGCTGGGGTTCGGTTGGATGGCGGAGTGGGGTCAGTGATTTCCGGCAGTGTTTGTCCGGACAAACAACACCAACAAGGTGAAGGTCAGGGTGGGGTAGGTGTCCTTTCCATTTTGTTAAAAGTCGCCCTGCGACTCAGTCCCCATTTTGTTTTGTCCCATTACAATTTTGGTGCATAGCTGGCAGTTACACAAACAAGTCCGGTCCACACAGGCAGAATAAACGGGCAACATTTCTGGGGTGAGCCCATTTTTGTTTTCCTCCCGCCTCGGGTAGACTCGGGTAAACTCACACAACTACGCACGACATTTGAGAGCAGAAAACACTGAGTGTCTATTACATTAAAAACGTTAATCTGTTTAGATGCGTAATGCTGTCTGGGTGTGTGAGACGGTAGGTCAATGCATATGACATTGTCATGTACATCGTGACACTCTGAAACTACACAGGGGCCGGAAACCGTGATGGCAAGCTAACATGTTCCTTCCTGGTGCTCAGCTGGCATAGTTCGCCCGTTAGGGGGTGCAAATGTATACCAGTCAACTCCGTCGATGTTTTTGCATAAAGTCGTAGAACGAAGTCAGCGGCCACGTGACTTCACCTCGCCAGACCCCGGAGTACATTTGCACCCCCTCCCGCGTTGCGGGGATACAGTCGCCCCCGTTAGTGGATGACTGGAGTTTATTTGCCCCTCCTGCGCATGACTGGTATACATTTGCACCCCCTAACGGGTGAACTATACCAGCTGGACCTTATTGGTCTGATATTTATGAAGTGCCTCAAATCTAAAGGGGCGGATAAGAATGCGAAATTACTGTTGTTAAACGCCCGTTTAGACCTAAGCGCGTTTATCGTAGCTAAACGCGCTTACATCAAGCCTAGGCCAGTTTCTTAGTTCATGTAAGATGTATGACTCAGTGGCGTCAGCGTTGCGGCAATAGCTGCAGTCGCGGTTAACCGTTTCAGTAAGCGAACTTGTCACTTGACTTGGTCTTCTCATCTGCCCCGGATCTGCCCACCCCCACCCCCACCCCCGTTGTGGTGTGATACCAGCGACAATACAGTAAATATCATGGATGTGTAGGCCTACTGCACGTTTGCCAGAGTTGCCGAGCGTCCGCGATAGCCTCCCGGTAGCTTCGGCTTAAATTTTATTTAACTTTTATTTAATTTTTTTAACCGCCTAAGACAAAGGAGTGATACTGAATTGAGTTTAATAATTATGAACAGCATGGGACTTAATTTTTACCTGCTTAGTTGTTACGATTTTGGGATGTATTTCTGCGTTATTACATCAATATCTACAATGATAGAAGCAGGCAAAACTTTCTCTTGTCAAAATCTGCTCAAAGGCTGTCAAAGGGACAAGCAATGTTAAACACTTCCCTAAACCTCTCTCCATGTTTTGTGTTCCTTTCAGGTGAGATTGAAGAAATAGATTGCACAGCGCTAGTCAGACAGCAGTCAGGTTTGCTGACCTGTTTCTACAAGCATGACGTGAATGCCACAAAAGAAGACATCATCATCAGAAGACTTCCAAAAAATGAATCTTCGAGCGATCCATCAGGTTAGCCCTGATCTCTCTCTCTCTCTCTGTCTCTCTCTCTGTCTGTCTGTCTCTCTCTCTCTCTCTCTGTCTCTCTCTCTCCCTCTCTCTCTCTCTCTCTTCACGGGCTTCACTAAGGTTAGCTTTCAGTTCTAACTTTGCTGGATGGTGGGTTTCATTTACAGATTGATAGAGTGAGTTAATGGCTGAATTACCTAGTGAGTTACTGATAGGCAGACAGATGGGTTTCTGTCGTTTGCAGGCAGACCTCATGTGCTGAGCTGTAGTTGGATGGAAGATGAGTCGCTGGAGTGTAACGCAGAACCTGGTTACCATCAGACGGGCCCTGTGTCTGAACAACTGTCTGTGGTAATCCCCAATCCAACACTGGCCCACGAAGGAAACTACATATGTATCCTCGTGGCGTCCGACTCAAAACCGCGGCCGTGTTATCTGGCCGTGGCAAGTAAGTTCAGCAATGAATGCCTTACTGATGGTGGTGTGTCAGGCAAGGAATGGTGCAGTATGAGGGGTGTAGGCCACAAATGCACGAAGCCTCAAGATGCACATATAATAATAATAATAATAATGAGTATTGTATAGGCGCTTTACCCAATTTCATGAATCGGCTCAAAGCGCCGCGAACTGAACCCAACACGCACGCTCACGCGAATCACACACATTCTCTCACACACCGGACATAAACACATTACAATCACGTGGTGCGAAGGGTCAGCTCAGCTATTTAAATTTCGGAATTTAGAATTGCATTTATTTTTCAAATTTGGTGGGCTGAACATCTCCAAAGCAGAGGGGGAGGAAGCCGGAGTACCCGGAGAGAACCCCCGACGATCTGCCCGAATGAACAGTGCCACATACGAGAAGGAAAAATTCTTTGCCCCGAGTGGGACTCGGGACTCGAACCCCTGACCTCTCGCATTGGTGACAGGTCTCTTAGACCACCGACTGCCCCAGACCACCGACCGCCCCAGACCACCGACCGCCCCAGACCACCGACCGCCCCAGACCACCGACCGCGCCAGGCAAGGAATGGTGCAGTATGAGGGGTGTAGGCCACAAATGCACGAAGCCTCAAGATGCACATATATTCCCTTTTACCCTCATAGTCACCCCTAACAACCAGTAGCGGTGTTGTATGTAGGTTGGACTCATGTTGCACACTCATGGCGTGTATCAACAAACATTTTGCTGATAGTGATAACTATGACAATATCACGTTACTGTATGAAACAATGACATATTCTTGCTCCCTTAATTCGATGAGTCCACAGTGGCGCACACCGTTATCTACACTGGAAACCGAGACAGTCCAGCGGCAGAGCGTTGGGCTTTCGATGGTCGGGTCGTATGTTTGAATCCCGGCTGGGTCCAAATATTTGTGCTGGCCTCTTTCTCGTTGTCTTTATTTTTTCACCCGACGGAAAAGGACGTAAAACCTTCAAATACCCAACCACCTTCATCAACGGCCTAAAAGACAACTGCAACAGGCAGGTAGTTAGGGGAAGGGATGACTGCCTTGAATGAAAAGTCCAGGGCAGATTAGACGGCAACATTTGGTGACCATTTTTGTTGTTCTAATTTTGTTTTTGAATCATATACAGTTTTTGACAATAACACATGTAGAGTACAGGCACAGAATACAGTACAAATCGCATGTGCACATGTAGGCAGAATGCATCATAGGCACTTTGACACCATCTTCTGATACGCTGCTGTTCAGTTCTCAAACATCCGACAACATGTTCATAGTAAAGCTATGATGTACACACACACACACACACACACACACACACACACACACACACACACACACACACACACACACACACACACGTGTCCATATGCCAATGTAACACCATGTACGTTTTAAGCAAGTAATGCAGTGTACAAAATTCAGTCTTGAGTAAGTTTCTTCCTTCAGAAGAAAATTTTCTGCCATCGACAGACAATAAAGTTATATTGAATTGAATTGAAATTGTTCTGACGTTTACCCTTATTAATGATGAACATGTCCCGTTTTCTCATCAAGACGAAATCGTAGGAGTAAGCACCCATCGTTTTGCTTGTCTCTGTACTTACCCCAGCTCGGCCCGAACCACCCTACAACCTGACCATCGACAACACAACCCAACACAACATCACGGTCAGCTGGACAGGTGGGAAGAGTGGCCTAGTGATACTACCACAGACCTTCAGGGTGAGGTACAAGAAAACAACGGTAAAGGGACCATACTACAAGTATGAGGACGTGTACCCAAACGGCACCACCTACACAATAACCGGTAAGCTTGTATTTTATTTGTATCTCCTAAGAGCCTGAGCCACCACCCCATGCTCACTGTATGATAAGACTTGTTAAAAAGAACAAGCCACTGCACACCAGTAGGAGCCACTTCAAGCCACTATTTCGCAAGGCGTGGGCCTTCCGGCTAGACCCGAGACTGCTGCAGATTGCATAATAGTGGCTTGAAGTGGCTCATAGTAATCTGAAGATTCAAGTAAAACTACAATGTGTGCATGGGCTTTGAAAAGGTATGGATGTTTCTCACACGTTTATGAGGAATAACCGTTTCTTTTTTTCAAGCCCCTTTTATCAGGGTTTGTGTTGCTGTTGTTTTGCTGGGTTTTTTGTTTGTTTGTTTGTTTTAACTGATCTTTAGATTGTTTCTGCTCTAATGGTTGTATATTTAAGCGTACCAGCAAATAGCTATCGATAGTTTCACTCTATGATCTATTCATATTGTGAGCTTGATCAAATATCTCCATGTTGCTTTGTACTCTCATCGTGTTTTCATTTCAGGGCATCTGAATCAGAAGCCATTGGTTTTCTGCTTTTTACTTACAAAAATAGCAAAATACCTCATGAGTTCTAAAAATGATGTGTAATTATATTTAAGCTAAGCAAGGAAAAGATCAATACAAATGTTTAAATTTGTCATGTGTGACCATTTTGGAGAAGTGCCTTGATATCAAAATCAGAACATGTGACAGTCACTAGTCGGATAACTCCATGTTTCATTTTATTCACAGATTTGCGACCTGACACAACGTATGAGATCTCAGTGATGGCAAGTAACAGCCGAGGAGACAGTGACTACCAAGTCAATGCTGTCTTCGGAAGAACAAAAGGTGTGTGTGTGTGTGTGTGTGTGTGTGTGTGTGTGTGTGTGTGTGTGTGTGTGTGTGTGTGTGTGTGTGTTTTGTTGTTGTTATTCATTATTGAAAGACTTGCCATGGCCAGAAACAAAGCTCAATGTATTCTGTTTCGAAAGCCTTTTAATTAGCTCAGCCCAAAATATATTGTTAGAGGGGCGTAGGAACCACGGGGGCCCTGGGGGTCCAGGTCCCCGTTCGATTTTTGGAAGGGGGGCCCGAATATCTTTGGAGCCCCCCTTGCTTTTGATAAGAGGAGAGGGGGCCCACCAGTGGTGGGGCCCTCCTGCTCTGCTGTCGCAGGACCCAATCCTTGGCAGTCAACACACACACACACACACACACACACACACACACACACACACACACAAAACTCCCTCCCTTCCACCCTTCTTCACCTTCATATGGCTCACCCGACTTAGTGGGCCCCCCTTCCTCTCAGCATCTTCCTACGCGCCTGTGTTAGATACAATGACGCCTTGTTAGAAGAATGACACAGGGAGTGTGTGATTCACTGATTACTAAAATGTCTTTATCAGTCAGGAAACAGCAATACTATTGAAGGCAAGATTTATCCTTCCCTCAATGGTACATAGCAGACGATGTCCTTAGGCTGCACGTTGAACACCGACTATACGGCGCTAATTGCTGGCTATTTTTAGACTCTTTTTTCCACTAAACTCTCGAAGTGGAAGGAATGGAAACATTAACTAAAGTTGTATTCCTATCGCACTGGAAGCCAAAAGTAACGAAAACGATCTTAATGGCCAAAATGGATCTTGTCATCTGGCTAACAGCCTTTGAAAGCGGTTTCCCCCATCAGGATTCATACAAAGTATTAACTGACTTTTTTAAAAATTATTTTAGGAACGTCTCCTGCTGGCTCACAAGGAAGCGGAAGTTTCGTATCCGGTGTGGTGATCGCACTTGGCGTTGTCATTTCTGTTTGGTATCGGCTTTGGTGGCACTAACAGTGATTATTGTGAAAATGCGTTTGAGCAATGGAAACCATGACCCACCTCCTGGAGGCAACGGAAACGATGGATATTAGTGAAAACACAATGACGTCGCAAAGCGCGCGCACACACACACACACACACACACACACACAGACACACACACACACACACACACTGCCGCGAATTAGTCTTTGTCGCTGACGCGGCGTTAAGCCATAAAATACTCACTCACTCATACACACACACACACACACACACACACACACACACACACACACACACACACACACACACACACACAAAACCTCTCTCTCTCTCTCTCTTCCGCAGGAACCATATAATCTGAAAGAGATGCTAACATTTACTGCATTGTGGCTGATATCGAACCACAAAAACGGACGGGGAGTGGTGGTGGGGGGAGGGGGGGAGGGGAGGGGGGTGTCAAGATGAGACGACCAAGTCAAGTGACTGGTTAGCTTACTGAACCGGTGGGTGCTGACTGCAGCTGTTGCCGCAACACTGACGTCACAGAAGTGTACGTCGGTTAACAAATTGCCTTTGCTAACAGCTCAAAGTTAAAACTAGAAAGGCGGAAGCCTCCTTGGCTCACTTGTAGGATGAGTCAAGGTCTTTCAAAAGAGTCTGTTCTAAAGCTCTTATCACTATCTACCATCGTACCAAGTAAGGTGTGTCTGGTATTCAGACTTCCTCAGAAATCGTCTATATAACAATTTTCCCAGGACAGTTTGTATGACCTTGACCTTGGGTCAAGGACATTCAAATGAGATGTAAGTGTAAGTGAAGAGCTTATCAATGTCTATCATTAGGCCAAGTTTGATAGCTGGAGTTGTGTGGTTTCTGCAAAAAACAATGGTAATGTAAAAATTCACGACAGCTTTAATGACCTTGACTTTGAGTCAAAGTCATTCAAAAAGGTATGTCTTCATGCATTGGTCTCATGGCTGTCTATCATTCTACCTTGTTTGGTGCCTCTGCCGTTATTTGTATCCGAGAAAATGCCACCGTTAAAGTTTCCTTGAAACACCTTGAATATGGCCTTGACCCTGACTCAAGGAAGGTGAATACAGGTTTAGTCAATATCTATCATCATGCAGAGTTTGATGCCTCTGGTACCTTTAGCTTCTGAGAGAAAAAAAGGCAAATTTAAATTTCCAAACACAGCTTTCTGACCTTGACCTTAAGTTAAGGTCAATCAATTTGGCATTTTTTGAAAGATCTTATGGCTGTTTATCAGCAAGCCAGATTTGGTGCCCCTTCTGTTCATTGTTTCTTAGAAAATGCCAGTGTTAATGTTTTGTAAAATTTTCCGCAAAAACCTAATGTGATGGCCTTGACCTTGATTCAAGTCATTGAGTACAGGTATATCAGTGAAGGTGTTGTCAATGTGTATCGTCATGCAAAGTTTGATGTGTCTGCATGGTATTTCTTGATTGTGAGAAAATGCCATTGTAACATTTCCAGACGGCTTTAGTGAATCAATCAACATGGTATATTTTGAAAGGTCTTATGACTGTATGTCAGCCTGCCAAGTTTGGCGTATCCGCTGATTTTGAGAAATGGTCATTGTTAAGGTTTACTTCGGACCACACACACACACACACACACACACACACACACACACACACACACACACACACACACACACACAGACGACGGAGTTTTATTACACAGACTCACTCACTTTGTTGCACAAGTGAGCCAAAAACCAGAAAAAGACAGGTCAGCAAAAACGAAAAAAAAACGATTGAGAAAGAGGAGGAAGACAGCTTCCGATCCTCTGATACTCAATCTGATTGGGCGATATCTCTTTTGGACTTTTATAACGTTTTCGACAAATTGTTTTATTTACACTTGTGTCATGACGGGCGGACTGGACTTGTAAATCTGACTGCTATTGCTGCAGGTTTGGAAAATATAATTGGACAATGCAATTTTATTGTATTAGCTTGTACTACTTCACCAGACGTGCCCGATGTGAAACTTCTTGTTGTTACTCACCGCATGATCGTTGCTTTCCTGTATTCTTAAGAGCCGCATTGTTGCTTTTTAATGTCCAATCCATAACACATTCACTGCTCGTTAAGCTGGTGGTGGGCATGTACATTATGCACCAAGAAAGACTGAATCGTATTCACATTGTGGATAGGTGTATGTGATGGTAATCCACGAAAGGAGACAAAGTCGCTTAGAAAATTTGGAGATAATCCAAAAAGGAAACAACAACAACTGGAGTTCACAAAAACCCAGGTTGTCAATTTGATAGATTTCCATTTTCAGGTCATGTCATTTAACAACCAATATAACTTACGAACGTGTCACAAAGAGCATTTACTACAACCACGCCATAATGGAATGATTCCAGTGTAACTGGAACCTGTCATTTTCACAACATGGCCACTTTTCAACAGTAATTCTTCAATAAACAGGCCACCGCTGTGCCACAGAAATGATTTTTTAAGCCAGAATAAAGCTTGGTTTCCTGCCATTTACCGTTGATAGCGATTACTAAATTCACTATAAAAAAAGTTTGTCCTGCTTTTGTTGGTTCACATCACAAATATATTTTCTAATGTGTCGCTTGAAAACATTTCATTCGTGTGTATCGTCATATGCAAAAAGTGCCTAAGCGCGTGTTCAATTCGTTACATTTCTGCACTTTGCCCAGAGACGATAAACTGTTATATAATTAGAGATCTTCTGTTTTTCTTCGTTTTATTTCAAACATTTCTACGATATATAAACTAGTGTCCAAAAGAAACGATACCAAACTGTGGTCAGAATGTTTTTGTGCAAAGTAATCCCCGAGGCCTAGAAACATAGGTTTACGTATCCCACGTCCCAAATACAGCGTCTGCGCTCGGGAATACCGGAAACATTCGCTAATGAAATATACCAC
>JACVVK020000669.1:40000-42500 GCA_018292915.2 Batillaria attramentaria | reverse complement strand
ATGCAAAAACAACTTCCTATAGCATCCAGTGTTGTTGTACACAACGCACGTTACACGGTGTTTGGTGATTCGCACGAGGAACAAAATATTATAACCTTCAGGCGTCGGCAAATTTCCAGCCGCAAGGCAAGTGTCTTGGCACTCTCTCTCTCTTTCTCTCTCTCTCTTTCTCTCTCTCTCTCTCTCTCTCTCTCACACACACACACACACACACACACACACACACACACACACACACACACACACACACACAACAGAGAGAGAGAGAGAGAGAGAGTTTTGCCGGAGAACGCTCGGTACTACGGAGGAATGGAAGATCGTTAGACACACCCTAGTTTTTTTTTGTTTTTGTTTTTTACATCAGATACGACGGTCCTCATAAAACTAATTGTGCACTAACTCATGTCTATCTGTAGGTCAGGTGCAGTTTATTTGTCTCCCTTTAAAAAACATTTTTGTTGTTTTATTTACTTGTTTATTTACAATCACACAACAAGTTTTGGTGAGCACTTTACCAACACCACTATTGACAAAGTCATGAAGTTTCGTGGATCTAGCTTGAATATTGAGTGGGTGCAAACTCACCCATGACATACGGCGAACGTTAGGAGGATGACTGGCAGAATGCCGGTGGCAGAATAGCCTGGTATTCACGCAGAACTCTTGGTGACTAAGGTTCCCGGCAGACATGCTTACCGGCCTTTTCCAGAGCTCCACCCCCCCCCCCCCCCCCCCATTCTCTCACTGCTGTGGCACTTTTCTACAATAATGTCGCTCTCTCTGTCTCCCTCCCCTCTCGCCCTGCCTCCAGTTTCAACCCGCCCGAGCCAGCGAAGAAGCGACATTTTGGTGCGAAAAACAGAAGGGATGCTACTCTCTGACACAAAGCGCGCGCATCCTTATCGCTGACGTTGAGGTTATAGATAGATTTACTCTGCAGCGCGCGCGAGCTGGCACCGGAGTCGCTCGCAGCTCAAAACACAAGACCGATACGGCGATGCACAGTGCGTTTCAACATTGGCGGAAAACTGTTCAGCTTCGCGCAAAGCCTTCTTTGGACCAAAGAATATTATGTACACGGACGCACAGCTACATGTCCAATATCAAAATTAGTGCGTCTGTAAACTCTCTACTTTTTTCTACGTGCGTCATTTTCTTCTCTTTCTGCGTCTGAGACGCACGTTTGTGCGTTATGGGGAGCTCTGCTTTTCTGTCCGGTCGAGGGTGGACTCAGTCTAATTCAACCTCCGCATAATCCCCTTCAGCCGCACCTGAAACGTAAGTACACTACACTGTTTTCTGGTTTTATATGGTGATGTAGTCAACAAACCCACACGATACCAAGTGTATCGATATCACGCGTCAAGCACGCGACTTTCTGGAATGGTCGCTACAGGCGGTACATGCACAATGGCTGACGGTGTATAGGCAGATGGCATAATTTATGTTGTCCTTGGAACAAAAGCTAGGTTGGTCTGCTTGTGATAATATTTAGCATTTTGAGAATATAGACGGACAGAGAACGATTTACATCGTGTGAAATGCCGTATTGAAGCCTAAAGTGTGTGGAAAAAAATGGACGTGAGATAACCGTTTCTCAGAAACCAGACATAATCAGTATTATCGTCCTCAAGTTTCCTCAAGTGTCTTTCATTCGATTGTTACGACAGTGGTAAGGAAGACCGGTTTTAGAACTTGTTTACGCTTATAATTATCTTCAGTATAACACTCTGCTTTTTAAGTCTGGACTTTGCAACAGCTAAAGCTACAATTAAACAGCTACACACGATATAAATGTATACAATGTATACCTTTCACTTCCACGCTGCACTTCACAGTTGGTGGCGGAGGACACACAGCAATCTCTTCATACGGGGGACTGGGCAAGGCTCGTCTTCCACTGTACACAACATTATCGATCATAACAAGCTCATCTTCCTTTTCCTCCGGCTCCGCGTGTGTAGTCCTTTGATTATTGTTCTCTGAAACAGAAAATTTCTCTTTTAATTACTATTTTGGTCTGGCGTTTTCTTCTGAATGTGATCTGATTACAATCTTGCTCGCTACTTCACCATTTCTCTACAACAGTGAACGACACAGAATAACAATCGACGCATTATGTTTGCACTGAGTGAATCGCTGTTGATCCCATGTAGTCTGCCTGTACTGTGCAATAGCGGTTTGCTTATTTTCATTCACATATTCTTGTTTTACCTGTTTGCTGACCATGTCTCTGCGTCCCTTGGCACAAGCGATGAAAGAAAAAGATGACAACACATATGCCGGCTCCAGCCGCGAACGGCACCCCAGCTGCTATGACCACGATGAGAACTGGAAATGCTCCTATTTCTTTCGCGTCAAACGATCCTGAAAAGCAATAATAATAACTGTTTGGAAGGCCATAATTATACCAAACTGAAATGATATGTGCGTGATAACACCAGTGAAAGTTTGCATCAAAACAAAACAAAGGGGAACGGAAAAAAAAAAAAAAAAAAAA
>JACVVK020000669.1:0-35000 GCA_018292915.2 Batillaria attramentaria | reverse complement strand
CGCGAAATTAACGTCTGCTGTAAAGGACGTTAAACACCCAAACACCCACGTACTTTCTCTTTCGTGTAGTTTACAAATAAAGCTGATGGCCACTAATGATAATTCACTCGGAAAACTGATAATCGGTAGGCCTAGAGCATAAGAATCGGTTCCGAAAGCTGTCCTGCAAAGGTATACATACTAAAGAGAGAGAAAACAATTATATTATCATAACCAACTTGCTGCAAATGATCCTATATACGAGGATCTTTGCTTGCTGTGAAGCTGATGAAAAGATGGCATTCTTTTAAGAGTATAAATGATCCTGTGAACAGGCGATAATTAAGAAAGTCACTGTCAGCAGCTACGAAGGCACATTTAGAGATAGGTAGAAAATGCTATGTAGAATCAATTAGCAAAGACGCACCAATTGACATAAAGCCGGGAATGACGTTACCGACGCCGGAGAGATAAAACTTGATGCAGCTACAAAGAAACTAAAACCAGGGTACGGTATTATTTTGTAATGCTCACATTATACAGCTTAGCAATAATCAAGTGCTCTTGAACGTTATGCAGCGAGAAATTAAAGTCTGCCGTAAAGAACGTTAAACACCCGAACACCCACCCCTCTGCTGTACGCTTGTACTTTATCTTTCACGTGGTTTACAAACAGCTGACAACGCTCTCTGAGAACGCTACAGGTATGACATATTGTCTTTGGTTTCGGGCATTAATAACAGAAAAGATGAACGTTGAGGCAGTTTCTTTGTAGCTGCATCAAGTTTTATCTCTCCCGCGCCGGCAATGTCTTTCCTATAGTGTCAGTTGGTTATGACCATTAAAATAAATAAATGAATAAATAAATTTCTCTCTCTCTCTGTCTTTCTACTTATACCTTAGCAGGACAGGTTTCAGAACCAGCTCTGATGCTTTACCATTTATCAGTTTTCCGTTCTCAATAATGCTCATCAGCTTTATTTGTAAACTACACGAAAGAGAAAGTACGTGGGTGTTTGGGTGTTTAACGTCCTTTACAGCAGACGTTAATTTCGCGCTGCGGCATAATGTTCAAGAGCACTTAATTATTTGGAAACGCCTCGCTAAGCTGTATAATGTTGTTAGCATAACAAAATAATACCGTACCCTGATTTTGGAGGAGACGATGTTGTTGACAGGTGTGACCGAAATTCCCCCGGGAAAAAACGTCTGCTTTTGTTTTCAAGGGAAATCACTCCCACGCACAATAATCCACTCTCTGGGGCACAGAGTCTTTCAGTGGAAAGTACCTCTGTGCACGGTGGGGAAATGGCGCTCACTGCGCTACCGTGACGGGCCTAAATTGTCTCGGTGCTCTCAAACACAAGGTCGCGCACTATGTCATCCTTGACCAGCTTTGAACCCAGAGGGATCCTCAGTGGCGCAAGTGATGGCAGGCTGTCTTCAGAGTGAAAGTAGGCGTTTTTTCTGAATCAGAGACATACATAACATGTCTCTGTCTGAATGGACAGATCTATTATTGCATTCAGTCCTAGAGCACGGGTGTGTATGCTTTTGTAATCGTCTCTTATTCCACCACAAGGCAGGTACGTGATCGTCTGCACCGTGCAATAATACTTGCCTGTAGAGTGCAACACCCTTGCCTGTCAGAGTGCAACCCCCTTGCCGTTTACTCACATCCTGTTGGATCAGTGTACCACGTAAACAGTGCCATCAAAGCGCAACAATAATTGTCCGCTGGCAAAGATTTTGCACAAACGAAAAGTGGTCGGATATTCAAGACTTCGTTTCAAATCGAATCATATGACACACAAGTCTCTGCTTTTCTAAAAAAAAATCGCCATTTTTAAAAATGGCGCTGGGTGTAAGGCTACGTGATACATATGCAAATCTGAGGAAAACGCTATATATTCCTCTTACACATAACGCTGCAGATGACACCCTAGAAATGCTTTAAAATTCACCAAAAAATTCACAAAAATCAGGCAGCCATAGACTCATGCGTAGAGGAAATTTAAACAAATTCCAATATTCCGTTTTTTGGCAATGTTGGCAGCGACCACATACCCCCTCATTCCACGGTCGTCTGCTGGCTCCTGTGCCAGCCGCGCATGAATACAAATAGTCCACAAGCCAGCCTCATTTTTCCCTAATTTTACTATTACCTGGCATGAAACTTGTTTACAAAGCCAACAAAAAGCACCAGATTGCCATATTTTACTATGCACACACATTTTAAAAGGGGCAAAGATTTTATACTATATTTAGCCGAGTTGTTACTACATGCCCCGGAAGCTAATACTATCGCGTAGCCTGTAAACACCCCTTAAACTCATTTTTCTAGAAAGATAATTTGCCACTGCACACCTCATCCATTTTCAAGATACACTGCCAAAGATTAGCTCTCACAACCTTTTGGTTCTCTTACAGCAGCACTTTTACTGATCCAACCCATATATGAAAAGTCAAGCAGCAGAGGCACACTTTTTTCATGACTGCACAACCATTGAGACCACTAAAACACAAGTTCTTTTCAAATTATCAACTCAATTTTTTCACAGCAAGTAGCTACACATGTCCTGTGTGTAATGAACCTAACAAGATAACTTTTGGGCAGTTGATTATTTTTTGGTGCTTTTTTTCCTATACCACCCCTCAAAACTAGTCAGATTTCACAGCTGCGGGCTAACTGCTTCAGTTCCTGAACATAATCAAAATCATCTAGGATCTTCAAAATCAGCCAGTACAGTCTCTCAGGCCATGTTTACAGCATGCAATAGGTATTTTGAACCTACCCCCTTTGGAATCACCAAAACAGTTGCCACACTCACACCAAGTATGCAGCCAATCTACTGGCAGGTTTTTCCTAGTTGCCTAAGGAGAACAGCCTGTGTGCCAGCTGATTTCTCATGCAGACCATGAAACCTGCTGAAACCACTTTTAGGATAAGCATGCTGCTGCATCAACAGTAAAATGTGTGAGTATCTGTCCTTGGAACTGCACATGCTGCCCAAATATATAATAAAATGCATGAAATTTCACCAAAATGCACTGGAAATGGGGATGGGGGGGGGGGGGGAGGAGGGGGGGGAGGAGAGGGGGGGGGGGGTTGGAAGGTGTAAAGGTGAGGGTTAGGCTTGCAGGTTAGGGTTACTAGGGTCAGGTTAGGGTTAAATGGTTAGTGCTGGGGTCACATGGGTTAGGAGTGAGAGAGGAGGTGGGGGAAAACAAGAGGGTAGGATGGGGTAGTGCCAAACTGAACTGACCAGAGCTCAGGCTTCATGGTGTTTGTGTGGACTGGTTGTGGGGTGGGGGTAACAGGGGGGAGGGGGGGGGGTAATGGGGGTAACAGGGGGTAACGGGGGTGGGGTGGGGTGGGGTGGGGGGGGGGTGTGAATGGAGTACTTCAACTATACTGCTTATCATGTGAAAATTAGGAATTAGATGCCCAAACCCGAAATGGACAGATTTGCATTTTTGCCTCAAAAATCATCCTAAAATGTCAAAATTGGCGATTTTTAGGCAATTTCAAGGCAAAATTGAGAGTTTTTAGATTGGCCAAGCTCTGTATACAGGCTACGTGATACAGATGCAAATCTGAGGAAAACGCTATATATTCCTCTTACACATAACGCTGCAGATGACACCCTAGAAATGCTTTAAAATTCACCAAAAAATTCACAAAAATCAGGCAGCCATAGACTCATGCGTAGAGGAAATTTAAACAAATTCCAATATTCCGTTTTTTGGCAATGTTGGCAGCGACCACATACCCCCTCATTCCACGGTCGTCTGCTGGCTCCTGTGCCAGCCGCGCATGAATACAAATAGTCCACAAGCCAGCCTCATTTTTCCCTAATTTTACTATTACCTGGCATGAAACTTGTTTACAAAGCCAACCGTCACATTTTCACGCCCCGCCGAAAAGGGACTGCACTCTGGAGTCTAACAATAATCTCCGAGCCATGCTAAAAATTCACTGTGCCGGTGAATTTGACAGAATTCCTCGCTTCTGTGCACACTGTGAAATAACACGGGGGCCTTAAAGTTGTTCGCAACTGTCCACTTTCCTTGTCACCGAGTATTTTAGTGTTTTTCCTTCTTAGCTATTACTTATCTCGGCTCGGTCTCGGTTAGCCCGACTTGGCCGTGGTTGCGGGGGCCTAGTGTTAACGATTCGGCCCCCGGTACGGGGATGCATTTGCATTGGTATGTCAACACAGGACGACGCAACCCAGACAGCCAGTGCCTCTGAAATACAAAGACAGGTCAGTTTTCTTTCATATATTCCTTTAAGTTCTGGACTATCCTCTCGTTTTGAAGCAGCCGCATTGCCAGCCACTGTTGAGCGCGCAGGAAAAACCGATACTCGTCTAAAATGCGTGCGCAAGGATCGGTGCACTCGTGGCTCGCTAACTCCAGGTCACGAGAGTGAAGCTAGCAGCCACCTAAAACATACTGCTCAAAAATACGTAACAAAGGACAAAACGTAACAAAAAAAGGTTGTATGTGTTGTACATTAACCCCTTCAGTCATCAATACATAAAACTATCGATAGGTGGTGTTATCTTTTTCGCTACACGCCTTCAACCGGACCCACTATCAAAACCAGTGAACCTAGCAGCCGATTTCCAAGATGGCGGCGGGCGGACGCAAGCAGACATTTCTCAGTAACCGTGTTTGCTGCGCGCCACTGGGCTGAACACAGCAGCCAAGTCGCGTTCAGCGACTTTCGAGCTCGCGAGCGCAGTAAATCCTCTACAGCTCAGCGGGTAGAGCCCTGAAGTACGTACGGTGACAAACGGTAGTGTGCACACGTTCCAAACTCGTCGAGCGCAGTAGACCCTCTAAAGCTCATGTATATTCAAATTTGCAAGAAATGTAAATATGTTATTATTTTTAACAAAAAGTACACATGAAAAAAACAACAACAACAACAACAAAAAAAAAACACCCGTAAATAAAACCATTACAACTGGAAAACTTGTTATGTGTACATGTCATAGTGAGTTTACCTGCTCAGTACAAGTAATAAATGTGGGCTGGGAGACCCAGGTTCGAATCCCAGCCGAGGCAAGTGGGATTTTTCCTACCTAGGTCGGTTCCTACCCCGCAGAGCGGGTGTGCTATGGGCCCGATGGGGAGGCTGTTGCCACACAGCCGAGATTCACCCACTTCACGGGTGCGACTTTGGGGGTGCTTCCCTTAATCACAGTGGCGATACTACGTCACAACACATCAGTGAGGTGGGAGCAAAAATACCGATAGTTGGTCCCAAAGTGGACAAATTACTCCACGAAAGGGACACGGTTGTGACTTTGAATGAATGAGCGTTCGTTTCGAAGAAACTCATGAGTGCTATGAACCAAACGGCGTGTGCATATCGCCTACAGTCGCCACAAACTCGGCCGGAAACGGCCGTTGCTCAGTGCAGAATTTGAAAATGGCGACACACATCCATGCTAAACGCCTCAGCTAGCCAAAAGCGAACCTAAACTTCTATTGCAGACGAGAACCTGTGTCCGTTACTTACTAATCAAGCCGCACTGGCATGCCTGTGAAGGCTTGTTTTGTCTCTGGCTTCCTTTCTTTCCCTGCCCTCGGCACACTATGAGGTGCTGACTGCTGTGTGGACAGTTAGTGTGGTGAGGTGGCGATTTTGTGAGCACAGCGTGTACACTGAACAATCCACAAAACAAGTCCATATCGAAGAAAGGACATTTTTACACATCAGTAAACTGTCCAAATTCGGTATTAAAGTTTTGAATTGGGTTATACAACTATTTGCTATATATTTCAAGTGAACACTTACCTACCACCCGAATTCTCAATCCTCACTAGACTGAGATTATCTCTGCTTCCAGCATGACAAAATGACTGCATGTCCTGAAAACGCATGCACAGTTTAATTTGGGAGCAGATTATTTTTTATTTAGAACTAAATTACTCCCCTCCGCACACAAAACTTGCATTAGTATGACAAGTGCTCTAGGGAGTTAAACTTTTAGTCAGTTCTCTGTTTCTCATTGGAATGACGCCTTTCTAAGACACGTAGGCGATGAAATGTTCACGACGTAGTGTTGAAGACCTAACAAAAACAAAAAAGGGGCAAAAATCCGCAATGACGAAACATGTCGCACATTTGCAAACACATACTGAAACTGAGTAACCAGATAATGCCATTTCTGAACACAACACTTTATTTTTCACTGCCTTCTGTTAACAGTACAAAAAAAAAAAAAAAAAAATGATAAATTGAAAGTAACAAACACAAGCGTTTTATCTTCCCACGAAAACGGAACATAAATATCATTTCAGAATCTGGCATTTTTGCGAAAAGCTTTTGAAACTATGTGCGATGCAGTCACAATGCAATGCAAACGCACACGACGGAGGGTTATTACATATTCTCCCTTTGTTACACAAGTGAGCTTAAAAAAAAGAAAGAAAGAAAAAGAGCCAAATCCTGTAATGACTTATTTTCCGTTTCTGTAGGAAGGTAAAAAGCTTGTGCTTGTTACTTTCAATTCATCATGATAAAAGGTAAAAAAAAAAAAAAAAAAAAAAAAAACTTTTATCATGATGAATTGAAGGTAACAAGCACAAGCTTTTTACCTTCCTACAGAAACGGAAAATAAGTCATTACAGGATTTGGCTTTTTTTTTTTTTTTTTTTTTTTAGCTCACTTGTGTAACAAAGGGAGAATATGTAATAATCCTCCGTCGTCTAGCTGTTTGTGTGTGTGTCCGCAGTAAACCCTAACATTAGCTTTTTCTCAGAGTCTGCAAACAGCAGAGGCACCAAATTAACAGTCATGAGCCCTTCCAAAAAATACCATTTTGAATGACCTTGACTCCATGTCAAGGTCACTATAGCTGTCTGTTTAGAAAGCTCACATTAGCATTTTCTCGGAATCTACAAACACCAGAGTTTTAAACTTTGCATGATGATAGACATTGATAAGAACTTTAGAGAAATACCTGTATTCAAGCTTGTAACATGGTTAGGCCATACAAGCTATTTTGGGGGGAAACCTTAACATTGGCATTTCCTCAGAAACAACAACAGCAGAGGCACCAAATAAGTAGACCTATGCAAACATACGATTTTAAATGACCTTGACTCAAGTCAAGGTAATTAAAGCAGTATGACTTATGACTAGTCTGCCATTGTTTCAGAGCCTTTGACTGCAATCTGCATCGGGCTGGGTAGTGCATGTGTGTGTGCGTGCATGCGTGCGTGCATGCGTGCGTGCGTGCGTGCGTGCGTGTGTGTGGGTGTGTGGGTGTGTGTGTGTGGCGCTATGAGTTGTTTTCAGGCGAGATTAAGCCTCTGGTACCCCTACATTCTGAGAAAATGTCAATTTTAAATTTCCAGTGAGACAGCTTTGATGACCTTGACCTTCACTCAAGGTCATTCAAAATGGTATTTTTTTAAAAAGGTCTTACTGCTGTTTATCAGCAAGCCAGGTTTGGTGCTTCTGCTGTTTATTGTTTCTGTGAGAATGCCAATGTTAAGGTTTTGGAAGGTTTTCCGCAAAACTGCTTGTATGGCCTTGAGCTTGACTCAAAGTCACTGAATACAGGTATGTCAGTAAAGGTGTCTATCATCATGCAGATTGATGTCTCTGGCTTTTCTAGATTCTGAGAAAATGCCAATGTAAAATTTCCAAATTGACAGCTTTTGTGACCTTGACCTTGGGTCAAGGTCAATCATTATGGCATGTTTTGAAAGGTCTTATGGTTCTCTATCAGAGTGCCGAGTCTGGTGCCTCTGCTATTCATTGTTACTGAGAAAATGCCAATGTTATGGTTTTGAAAGGTTTTCCGCAAAACAGCTTGCATGGCCTTGACCTTGACTCAAAGTCACTGAATACAAGTATGTCAGTAAAGGTGTTGTCAATGTCTATAATCATGCAAAGTTTGATGTCTCTGGCTTTTCTAGATTATGAGAAAATGCCACAGAAAAATTGCCAAATAGCTTTCCGTGGGCCAAGGTCAATCATTATGGTATATTTTGAAAGGTCTTATGGCTGTCTATCAGCATGCCAATTTTGGTGTCTCTGCTGTTTGTAGATTCAGAGAAAAGGCCAATGTTAAGGTTTACTGTGGACATACACACACAGACAGACACGCACCACACAAACAGATGACGGAGGGTTATTACATAGACTCATTTTGTTACACAAGTGAGCCAAAGAAAAAGATTTAGTTCCCTTTTTGGTAGGATAAACGCCTGTGGTTGTTACTTTCAATTCATCATGATGAAGTTTGTTATGATTGCATTGCACATAGTTTCAAAAACAGAAGGCTTTGAAAAATAAAGTTTTGTGTTCAGAAAGGGCATAAGCTGGTTACTTTCAGTATGTGTTCATAAATCATGTGTGACATTTTCATCAGTCACTGCGGATGTTTGGCTTGCTTCTTTTTTTTTTTTCTTTTTTTTTTTTTTTTTTTTTTGGGGGGGGGGGGTCTACATCACTACTCTGTGAACATTTCGGCGCCCACGTGTCTTAAAAAGTGTCTTAGAAAGACTTCATTCCAATGAGAAACAGAGAACTGACTAAAAGTTTAACTCCCTAGAGCACTTGTCATACTAATGCAAGTTTTTGTGTGCGGAGGGGAGTAATTTAGTTCTAAATAAAAAATAATCTGCTCCCAAATTAAACTGTGCATGCGTTTTCAGGACATGCAGTCATTTTGTCATGCTGGAAGCAGAGATAATCTCAGTCTAGTGAGGATTGAGAATTCGGGTGGTAGGTAAGTGTTCACTTGAAATATATAGCAAATAGTTGTATAACCCAATTCAAAACTTTAATACCGAATTTGGACAGTTTACTGATGTGTAAAAATGTCCTTTCTTCGATATGGACTTGTTTTGTGGATTGTTCAGTGTACACGCTGTGCTCACAAAATCGCCACCTCACCACACTAACTGTCCACACAGCAGTCAGCACCTCATAGTGTGCCGAGGGCAGGGAAAGAAAGGAAGCCAGAGACAAAACAAGCCTTCACAGGCATGCCAGTGCGGCTTGATTAGTAAGTAACGGACACAGGTTCTCGTCTGCAATAGAAGTTTAGGTTCGCTTTTGGCTAGCTGAGGCGTTTAGCATGGATGTGTGTCGCCATTTTCAAATTCTGCACTGAGCAACGGCCGTTTCCGGTCGAGTTTGTGGCGACTGTAGGCGATATGCACACGCCGTTTGGTTCATAGCACTCATGAGTTTCTTCGAAACGAACGCTCATTCATTCAAAGTCACAACCGTGTCCCTTTCGTGGAGTAATTTGTCCACTTTGGGACCAACTATCGGTATTTTTGCTCCCACCTCACTGATGTGTTGTGACGTAGTATCGCCACTGTGTTAATAGTATGACACATCTTATGATGTGGATGATTACACGGCCGGCACCGCAGGTGCCGTAGTTCCCGCGCCTGGTCTTAATGCCGGGATATTTACGACAGGAAGCGTGGAATGCGGCCCTGTCCCACAGTCCCAAACCACATGGACCTCCATAACATCATCTTACTATCATCCTCATCTCCATCATCATGCATAATAAAAATTGTCCCAGCTTCTGAGTCCTCCGTGGGTTCCACCAATGACCTGGGAGGAACACCACTGGAGTTGGCAAAGAGTTGGGGCAGCAAAAAAAAAAAAAAATGTGGGCTGCGATGACACACTTAAATGGACAAAAGTAAAACTTACTACTGTTGTCCAAAACTGAATTTGTTTGTTGGACCGAACTTGATTTTTTAAAGTTTCAAAAAACCAGGGTGTTGGGTACAGTGGTACTGTACCTGAACTGAACATGAGATTAAGTGGAATGTTACTGTCTCATTTATACAGTATGTAAAACTGAAACATTTGATATGAGGATGTCTTTCTGTAATTGGTAAGTCCTGTTTCATTTATTGTTTCTTTTAATTGTAACTGTCTATATTGTCTATGTTTGTCTATGCTAATATCGAATTGCCTCCGCTGTGAGGACAATAAAGTATTCATACTGACTTGAACTGAATTCAATTGATTAAGTGAACTAAACTGATCAGATCAAGTGAACCTTACCACCATTAGCAGAACACCACACCACCACACCCAGGGTGCGGGGGTTGGGACAGGTGAGTGGTGTGTGTGTGTGTAGTCGACTAAAAAGGTGGTGGTGGGGGGGGGGGGAGGTATGTCTAAGAGCAGGGCCAGGGATCAGAAACAAACAACAAAACCCACAGTTAAAGAATATTGCGCAGGTCATTTACAGATTTGACAAGGCCGGTCAAGTTTATTTAAAAAAAAAAAAAAAGTATAACAAAAGGGCATAGCATAGCTATAACTGAGATTCCTGGCAGTGCAGCATGCCATAATTATCATAACTTGATAAGCAGCACAAAACACAACGTAGGTACAAATCCATATTTAACAGAGTATGTGTGGGACAGAGGAAAAGAAAAGGAGAGTGACGTGACAATAAAACAAACAAACAAGAAAAAGTAAGTGTGTGTGTGTGTGTGTGTGTGTGTGTGTGTGTGTGTGTGTGTGTGTGTTGAGGGGAAGGGGGGGGGGGTGTTAAGCTGGGGTGAAAGGTTAGTGGAAACCTGGTCAACTGAATTTTATCATTTAAAATATAAATTGAAAACTGAAAATGTCATGTACTTTCTCACCTATCTGCCGTATCAAATCAACACAAAAAATTCAATAAAATGTATCAAAGCCACACACATAGTTGTAAGTACATGTATAAGGCAAGGCCTGCTTGTGTGAGTGACAAGAGATTCCAACACAAGAAACCAAAGGGAGTTAATACCGAACGGAACTAATATCAGATAATACGCGGTTGTCTCCCTTTACCTGCTACCCGTCCTCTCCTGCCATTTACATCGGTACGGCGAGATAGTGAATCCGGCAACCAGTGCAATTTCCGAAATGCAAAATATACCTCAGTGGATAACTTAGACACCCAACTACTTAACCAGATTCTCATTTTACGCCTGAAATGCCCTGTGCCGGTTCCATCTGCTCCAAACTGTCCGACTCAGTCTTCACATTGTTCGTCCAATCTCGCCTACATGCACTGACCAAATTCCGAAATAATTACAAAACATACCTCAGTAGAAAGTTTAGATACCCAACTACTTAAGCAAATGCTCATTTCGCAGTCACATTGTGACTGCTCAAGTGTACATTACAATGAAGGACTGTGAGATCAATGGCCAACATCTGTGTGTTCAGTGCTGACATGTACATTTGTGTACTTGCGTCATGACATTGACATAAGGAGGAATAAAGTTGTTTCGAATGACTGAAAATGTAAAAAAAAAAAAATAAAAAAAACTCTGTTTTTTCTTCATCTGATTTTGTATTAATGCAGAGAGGGAGTTAGGTTTTTTTAAGTCTTGTAAGTTCTAGTAGTTGTGGGTTATCTTCGTAATTATGTGGCAAATTGTGGTTCTTGGCACAACTACTCCCAAAAGGGTTTGACGAATTTGCATATTATCTTCCCTTTTATTATCACTGGCAAAATTGCTTGTACCTTGTTTTATTGTGGCAATATTTCTTTCACCTTGTTTTATTTTGGCAAAATTACTGTGGCCTTGCGTTGTTATTTTGGCAAAATCACCTTCATTGCATTTTGTGGCTATGAACGATCAGACTCATTCTCACTTTTTACACTTCAGTAGATAGCTAAGACACTCAGCTACAAAGACAAATGCTCATTTAGCCGTCACATCTTTCTTAAATACCAAGCAGCCACCAATTTACATCCCAAGTACCCTCTCCCGGTAACGTCTCTTCCAAACGACGAGACTCATTATTTTCTCCGTCCATTCTCGCCTATACTGAACAAATTCCGAAATACAAAACACACTTCAGTAGATAGCTTAGACACCCACCTACAAATACAAATGCTCATTTGGCCGTCACATCTTTTTTAAATACCCAGCAGCCACCATTTTACATCCGAAACACCGTCTGATGATCCCATCTTTTGCAAATGGTCCGACTCGTTACATTCTCCGTCCATTCTCGCCCACACTGAACAAATTCCGAAACACAAAACACACTTCAGTAGATAGCTAAGACACTCAGCTACAAAGACAAATGCTCATTTAGCCGTCACATCTTTCTTAAATACCCAGCAGCCACCATTTTACATTCGAAGTACCCTCTCCCGGTAACGTCTCTTCCAAACGATCAGACTCATTATTTTCTCCGTCCATTTTCGCCTATACTGAACAAATTCCGAAATACAAAACACACTTCAGTAAATAGCTTAGACACCCACCTACAAATACAAATGCTCATTTGGCCGTCACATCTTTCTTAAATACCCAGCAGCCACCATTTTACGGCCGAAGTACCGTCTCCGGGTAAGGTCTCTTTCAAACGACGAGACTCATTATTTTCTCCGTCCATTCTCGCCTATACTGAACGAATTCCAAAATACAAAACACACTTCAGTAGATAGCTAAGACACTCAGCTACAAAGACAAATGCTCATTTACCCGTCACATCTTTTTTAAATATCCAGCAGCCACCATTTTACATTCGAAGTACCCTCTCCCGGTAACGTCTCTTCCAAACGACGAGACTCATTATTTTCTCCGTCCATTCTCGCCTATACTGAACAAATTCCGAAATACAAAACACACTTCAGTACATAGCTAAGACACTCAGCTACAAAGACAAATGCTCATTTAGCCGTCACATCTTTCTTAAATACCCAGCAGCCACCATTTTACACCCAAAACACCGTCTCCGGGTAAGGTCTCTTTCAAACGGTCAGACTCATTATTTTCTCCGTCCATTCTCGCCTATACTGAACAAATTCCGAAATACAAAACACACTTCAGTAGATAGCGTAGACACCCACCTACAAATACAAATGCTCATTTGGCCGTCACATCTTTCTTAAATACCCAGCAGCCACCATTTTACATCCGAAACACCGTCTGATGATCCCATCTTTTGCAAATGGTCCGACTCGTTACATTCTCCGTCCATTCTCGCCCACACTGAACAAATTCCGAAACACAAAACACACTTCAGTAGATAGCTAAGACACTCAGCTACAAAGACAAATGCTCATTTAGCCGTCACATCTTTCTTAAATACCCAGCAGCCACCATTTTACATCCGAAATACCGTCTGCAGGCAACATCTCTTTCACACGGTCCGACTCATTAACTTCTTCGTCCATTCTAGCCCACACTGAACAAATTCCGAAACACAAAACACACTTCAGTAGATAGCTAAGACACTCAGCTACAAAGACAAATGCTCATTTAGCCGTCACATCTTTCCTAAATACCCAGCAGCCACCATTTTACATCCCAAGTACCCTCTCCCGGTAACGTCTCTTCCAAACGATCAGACTCATTATTTTCTCCGTCCATTCTCGCCTATACTGAACAAATTCCGAAATACAAAACACACTTCAGTAAATAGCTTAGACACCCACCTACAAATACAAATGCTCATTTGGCCGTCACATCTTTCTTAAATACCCAGCAGCCACCATTTTACACCCGAAACACCGTCTGATGATCCCATCTTTTGCAAATGGTCCGACTCGTTACATTCTCCGTCCATTCTCGCCCACACTGAACAAATTCCGATCATTTACCCGTCACATCTTTTTTAAATACCCAGCAGCCACCATTTTACATCCGAAGTACCCTCTCCCGGTAAAGTCTCTTTCAAACGATCAGACTCATTATTTTCTCCGTCCATTCTCGCCTATACTGAACACCGATTATGTATACCGTGGGTATCGCCGCATGCTCACCTGAGGAGGGTCCCATTGACCCGAAACCATGGTCGTGAGCGGCTAAAATCACCAATTCATATGGCCTTGGTCGTACCGACCATTTTCCTCCCGGTGGGAGGGGAATGGGGGCACTATGAATGGTG
The DNA here is from genome assembly GCA_018292915.2 of Batillaria attramentaria. NCBI lineage: Eukaryota > Metazoa > Mollusca > Gastropoda > Batillariidae > Batillaria > Batillaria attramentaria. The sequence goes on along the minus strand of JACVVK020000669.1, from coordinate 21,115 downwards.
AGATACCCTTAGATCTGTTAGACGTTTCAGCGGTAGGATGGTAGGTCTCCCCCCCCCCCCCCTCCCGTTGTGGCTTGTAGCCAATATAGGGCAAGGCGGACTTGTCAACTGGCATACAAAGCACACACCTCCTATATATATATATATGTGTGTTGACATTGCGGGTTTTTTTTTTTTTTTTTTTTTTTGGGGGGGGGGGGGGGGGTCCTGCAGAAGAACTAATGAAATTACCGATTTTATTTCCGCAGAGAAACTTGCTTTCTAGAAACAAAAAAACAAAAACAAAAAACTTCCGAAAAACAACTTTTTTGTCATCTCTCACCAACTTCCTGCAAAAAGATCGCCTTTCTCTCTCTGTGCCCCTTTGTCTTTCTGTCTGTCTTTGTATTTCGGTGCGTTTCTAAATATCGTACTCGTCGTCTCATTGGTTAACTAGAGTCCACTTTTCACTTATGTTCCCCTTAATGCTTTTATTTCAGCTCTGCCGGAAACGCCCAAGCCGATGATATTACTTCGCGTGCTAACGGTGTCTTCCCTCTTACTTGACTATATTGTGGTATCAGTGGAGGGAGTAGGTAAGAAATAGAATAATATAATTTGTTCGTGCAATTATACAAAACGACTTGTATTATGGTGATCAGAACGCGATGGCGGGGCCACAGTCTATAATTATGTATAATTTAGTTATACTGGGGGGGGGGGGCGGGGGTAGGAGGGGCGAACATCATAATAACTTATCTAGATGCTTCATCGCGAAAAAGTCTCGTACAATGAAATGATAATTGTGGTTTTGCTGCTTATTTTTATAAGAACAGTGTAGAAAGAAAGATAACCACAGACTAGGTTCAGTAATTTGAACCCTTTTTGGTTTTATCCTAGCTATCAATTCAGTCTTTGACAAAATGTATCTCGCGATTTGCTTGCTTCCAGTGTCACAGTATTGATTTTTATATTGATAAAGACACACAATCAACATGTGAAGCGGTCAGACAAGGAACATCTGGAAGAATTACATGTTACTACAGTGAAGATATCAGACAGACACACAGAGACTTCAGCGTCAGATGGTATGGCTACCACAACGACGACAAATCAGGTACATATAACATTATAAAATTAAAGTGATAATTACAAATACAGAATAGTTACTTATACAGGATGCGCGTGCCAGTACAAATGATATGCCGTTTATAAAATGACACTACTACTACTTTTAACTCTTGGAAGCCCAGTTTTAAGTTTTCTGTGAAAACCAGATCAATAGGAGCCACTTCTAGCCACTCTTATAAAATCTGCAGAGGTCTGCGGCCTAGCGGGGAATTCCCACGACTTGCTTAATAGTGGCTTGAAGTGGCACCTGCTGGTGTGCAGTGGCTTGTGCTTTTTAACAAGTCTTATAGTGGGCGGGGAGCTCGGGTTTCGGCTCTTAAGAGATAAGTTATATGCAGCTACTTCAGCTCAATTCTCTAATAGTTCGCCCGCTAGGGGGTGCAAATGTACCCTAGTCATTTGCAGGTGGAGAAAATGTACCCCGCCTGCGGGAACTGGGTGCCAATGTTTTATGACTGTAACTTGTGCAAAGCATTCAACAAATGTAGCCATTACATTTACAGTTACATGTGCATATTTTATGAACGTTGTACTTTGTAATCGTTTCGTTTTCCGGAAACGAGCCTTTCACTGACAATAGCCCGGAAATTTTACAGGCTACGCGACGGTATTAGCTTCCGGGTCGGCTAAATATAGTACAAAATCTTTGCCCCTTTTAAAATTTGTGTGGAGAGTAAAAAATGGCAATCTGGTATTATTACAAACAAGTTTCATGCCAGGTGTGGGTAATAGCAAAATTTATTAGGGAAAAATGAGGCTGGCTTGTGGACTATTTGTATTCATGCGCGGCTGGCACAGGAGGCAGCAGACGACCGTGGAATGAGGGAGTATGTGGTCGCTGCCAACATTGCCAAAAAACGGAACATTGGAATTCGTTTAAATTTCCTCTGTACATGAGTCTATGGCTGCCTGATTTTTGTGAATTTTTTGGTGAATTTTAAAGCATTTCTAGGGTGTCATCTGCAGCGTTATGTGTAAGAGGAATGTATAGTGTTTTCCTCCAGATTTGCATCTGTGTCGCGTAGCCGTATCGCGGAAGCTGACCGGGCTGAGTGGAGAGGTGGAGGGGTTCATTTGCACTCCATGGCGGGCAAACAACGTGTAATCAGTACTAAGTAGTACTACTCCATTTGTGTAAGAATATCGTACACTTCAACTTATGTATACACGTATGTATTAATGTTTAGTACGTATATATGTTTGTGTGTCTGTATGTATGTTTTAAGTTGGTATGTATACATGTATGTGTGTATTAAAAAAACTGAAAAAAAAAAATATATCGTACAACTTCCTAGAACTTCTTTCCGTTTGTTCAACATTGCTATCCTAGCCTAGTAACAGAATAATCGCAGCGTGTTACTTCTTTTACACCTCACGTTTTAAATTTGTAGCAATAGTAGTACTTGTAGTAGTAGCAGCAGCAGTAGTAGTAGCAGCAGCAGTAGTAGTAGTTTCATCGTTTCATATCATATTATGACATACTGATACTCATCATCAGCACACATTTTTCTGTTTCGCAATATCAAACTCTGAAAGGTCTTCGGTCAGTGGACATGTGCAGCGCATGGCAGACAGTATTGCATGTAAAGGAGATAGTCACTATGGAAAAAAAGATTGGAGGTTTGTGTATATTATTACAAAGAGTTAAATGAGTGAGACGCGTACATCCAAGTCGAAACAGTATTTAACAGACCATAATTATGTATTGTAACGTACATTGCAGATAAGTTACCACTATGTTGATCTTGTGTGTGCGTTCTTGTGCGTGTGAGTGTGTTTTGGCCCATGGGATTTTTTAAAAATTGATAAATTCTTCGATATTTTTTTATTTATTTTAGTAGACAATTTTGTTATTGTTTGTGCGATTTTAGTAGATATTCGTCGTAGATTTTAGCAGTGATAAGTTTGCAAATTTATTATCTTTGGGGTAAATATTTTTACCTTTGGGGAGAACTTAACAAAACCAAAAACCCTAACAACAAAGTTCCATCGTTATAATCATTATCAAATTAGAATAATAGTCATCATCATCTCTGAGGTGTGTGACATGAAGAAACAATGATTTTCTGTTTCTAGTTGCTGTTGTGACGTGTAGTTGGCTGAACGTTCAAGACGTGACGTGTGTTGCTGAACCGGGCTACACGTACGGCGAGGTGTCAAACACGTTTGTGGTTTCCATCCGCAATGTCACCAACCAGTTTTTGGGAAGATATGCTTGCCTAGGGGTCCACTTCGCTGCAGACAAAATCATTCCGTGCTTTCTCAATGCTTCAGGTGTGTGTGTGGGGGGGGGGGGGGAGACGGGAGGGGGAGGAGGGGGAGGGGGGGGTACACAATACAGCATGTGAAAACATTGTGGTGATTCTGGTTGGCGTATGTGCTGTTTTACTTAGGTAGGAGGACAGCGTGTACTGAGCAGTCGACGTTATTTGGTTGCGGGCTGAACACCAGCTAGACAGCACTGACTGACCTGTGGTGCAGGAATAGACGTGTAAGACCAGAGAAAGTCGTGTTTCTCTACCTTTAAAAGTCACAAAGTCACACAAAATAATTATCGCAAAAGTAACATGTATTCATTTGACAAACAGCTTTAGTGCGTTGAAAGCGGCAGTTCTGCCCCTCATATCTAATTACGAACACACAGACTTTAGGGAAAATCTACATTGATCTAGAATGCGTCGTATGGTCATAACACCAAGGAAATCTTGTATTTTCATCGCGACAAATTCCTTTTTAATCTGCTGATCACCAGAGAAAATTCCGATGTAAGGAGTCATATGCTACTTGAGAAGGCAAGTGTGTATTATACGTGCAGTCAAAATGAGCGTCATGTTTTGGTACTTGGATTACAGAGGAACTGGTCCCCCCTTCGGAAATTCACCAGATCAACTCAACCTACGAGAGTACCACGATCAGCTGGCGGGATAATAACACCAGAAATAACGGCACAACATACCAGGTCCGATACAAGCCACTGTGGAGCGACGAATACACTTCAGTTGACGCTGTTCAGTCTTCATTTACAAACTTCACCATTGTTGGTATGGCTGCATGACTGTTCTGGAATGATTTACGAATCGTAAACAGTACTTATTTCATTGATATCACTTATACCAGAGACACTGTTTTGTCTCTCTGCTTTGACGGGGAGCCGGGGTGGCCGAATAATACAGCATTGGACTTCCAGTGCTCGGGTCGTGAGTTCGAATCCCGGCTGGGGCCAAATATTTTTGCTGACATTTTCATCGTTGCCCCATTGTCTTTGATATCACCCGTACGTGGTGAAAAAGGACGTTAAATCCCCAAACACCCACAGCCACCCCTCTCTGCTTTTACTTTATCGCTGCTATCTTGTAGGTAATTTACTTGAATCGGTGTGCTTTGTCATGTTTGTCCTTTTCGCGTTGCTTATTTGCTGCTTTGAAGACGCGTGGGTGAAAAAAAAAAGGGGGGGGGGGGGTAGTGGACTTGTTGTTGGCAGTTGTTCACAGCAAATATAGTTACTACTTGGGTTTGGCTGATCTCTTGATTGACGACCTACGAGAGACACCAGTCATTGTCGTGTGGTCTGAAGGGACAAATTGGAAACTTAACCGTTTTCTGTTGGAGGTCTGGTTCCTGGTAGTGACTACAATGTGTCAGTGAGAGTGCTGCGGGCAGATGGGGAGAGTAGTGACTGGTCTACAGGGACCGTCGCTCGGACAAAACGTATGTTTGTTAGATGAGTTTCCTTCTGTTCTGTCTCTTTCTGTATAATGCACAGGACACCCACATTTGTGTTGTGGTTTGGAATATTTGTGCTCATGCTAAATAATACGTGGCCTCTCTCTCTGTGACTGTCTCTGCCTCTGTCTCTCTCTCCCTCTCTCTGTCTCTCTCTCTGTCTCTGTCTCCTCCCCCCACTCCCACCCACCTCTCTCTCTCTGTATATTATTTCCGACTCGTGCTTCGGATAGTGCCTGCACGTGCTTGATGTATAATCATTGCTATTTGCTTGCTTGTTTGATTGTTTGGTCATGTGTGATTCAGTTGTTTGATTGGCTCTATGTTTTCTGTTTGATATTCTGTGCGTGGTCGAGTAGTTTGTCACAGTGCCTTTATGACTGATGTTTATGGAGGTTTTTTTTTCAGTGTGCTTTATTTGTTTCGATACCTGTGTAGCTGTTGTCGTCGTGTAGAAAGCACAAGACTAAATATAGTTTTGTACCTATATATTTCTTATCCCTTCCAACTGTAGTTTTTTGTCTTTGTCCGTCTGTCCGTCTGTGTGTGTCTCTGTCTGTCTGTCTGTCTGTCTCTCTCTCTCTCCACACACGACATGTAACCATAACACGTGAATTAATTAAATGTCTTACCGTGGATCTTACGAATTCCAGTCTGTTCATTTGGGGTAACAGTAACCAGTGGTCTAAGTGTATTCACTTACAGCCTGTTTCGAATGAGTGAGGGGGGTGGAGGGGGGTGTTTGCGAATACCTCCAGGCACAATTGACATGTGACAACAGCAGCATATTTTCTCATATTTTGCATTTCCAGGTTTGCCGGAATGCACAGCGGATCGCACTTTGCCTGGACAGCCCTACCATGATGCCAGCCCTTTCTTCGTGGGCATGGCCTCTGCTCTTTTGCCTGTAACTTCCTTCCTCGTCATCCTTTATTTTTTCTTTCGAGAAAAAAGGTAAACACGTTTTGTATGGTAGTTGAAGCAGCAATTGCAATATAACGACCTTCACCTCCGTCGTACGTCGTGGATGCACTTGCACCAACACTTTTATTCAAACGTGCGTAGCTCACACAATTTTCATATTAGATCCACGAAACTGACTTGATGACTTTGTCAATAAGGGTGTTGATAAAGTACTCAACAATTTCTGTGTGTGTGATTTTGTTTGTAAATAAACAAGTAAATAAACAACACAAACGTTGTATAACCCTCACTCAAAACCACCCATGCTTTTAAAGAAGGAAAATAGCATTGATAACCCTCCCCGTACTGACGTCGCGGGTGCAAAACCACCCATACTTAGTAAGAAGGAATTTCGAGGGTAGAGTCGGGTAAACGGCATAAGTGTAACCGAAAAACAAATACACAAGAAAGAAAGAAACGAACAGAAATATCAACAGATACCTGTGTGGCCAAATGAATGTCAATGCAGATTAAAACTGCGCATATTATTGAAATGGCGGGCTGCTGCGACGACGAGATCAGTCCCGGCAAAACGTGACAAGGCGAAAAAGGCTTTATCTGAAAAAAAGTTCATGACTTGTATCGCATTTCTGTGTAGAGCCGGTCAATACAGACCATAACACTACCGTGCTCGCAAGCGATTTTGATTTAATTCAGTTTAGTTCCTCCTTTAAAAGTACCCACGATGCACGGCAAGGGATAATACGTTTTGTCTTTGTTTAAGGGCATTGGTGCATCTAAACCACCGATGCACGCTAGTCTATAGGCGACGTAGGGCGAAGGTTGGGCATCAGAGATTACAAGAAAGCAAAATCTGTATCACCACTACTGTATAAATTATCTAGGCCAAATGATAATCATGCATGGCGAAAATAAAAGGTGGCAACCAACTGTGAAATATGTTTTTGAACCAAATGATTGAAGCTCAAAGAATCTAAATCTAATTTACCTTGTTTAACCTTTAGACGGAGAAGATGGGTGACAAACAGTATCGTAATCTCAGACCATGCATTTAGTTTCTATTCGGAACAAAGAAAGGTACCGCAAATACATCATTACAGATGCGGCTGGGCTGTTTTTTGTGCCTGTCATGTAATTCGGTATCTCTGAGAACATCCTAAACAAGTCAACCTATGGGTAAAGTTGTCAGAAACGTCTGGAAAACAGCATAGTGCTTCCTTGAACGTACGCACATATTTCATAAATAAAGGGGAACTTTAGAAATCTATTTGATGGAAGTTCTCGTTCTGGGACATTTATATACTAAACAAGCCTAGACCTAGTCCATTGGTTTGACGGATTAAAATTAACTGAAAAGAAATTTGGTGCTTTTTTTGGGGGGGGGGGGGGAACCTCAGTTATAGGCCCGCTTCAAACCACAAAAAATTAAACGTTTCTTGATTCTGTGTTTTTATTATTTATTTTCTTTATTTTCTTTTTCTTCTTCTTCTTTTTTTTTTTCCTTTTTAACTTGGCTGAGCAAGCTGGCGCTCTTGGTTTTGTTTATGTAATGTCTAGTTCTTGAGTTGTTTGAGTGGAGTAGATCAATCTTACTTTGTCACTCACTGCTTCTGAAAAAAAAAATGTACAGGAGACGTGCAGGGGAGGGGCGTTTCCAAAGGAGGTCTGTTGTACAGCACGATGAGGAGGAGTCAGCTTCGTTTGTGGAATGAGCCTCGTCACAAAGAATCCAGTGAAAGTTGGTTTGTGGTGTCCACAGTTCGGTGACATTTGTTTTATGTACCTCATAGGAATGAATCTCACCAGAACCCGACTTCGTAGTTTTTGGACAATGTAAAGTATATAGACATATAAATGTACAATGATTACAGTCTTCCTTACAGCTTTCAAAATTGAGGGTCACTTTGACCCTCTCTCTGATATTCAGACGGTCATTTTGTATAATCAGAGGGTCAGACCCAAGTATGAAAATCTTGGTTCGACCGGACCAATTTTCACAAAACGAGACGTGCTTTATGAATCGGAAAACCAAGCACCAGGGCACATAATTCTCTGTTTCCAATTCCAGCGACCGTCTGAGGTGTGCTGTTTTACTTTTGGTTTTCAAGTCTTGAAACCCGTGCTTCACAATGACGTGCAGCCCCAAAATCTCTGCGTCAGATTCTGAACTCTCTGCGTAAAGCCCCGGTTACACCAGACCCGAATCAGTTGCGAATTCGCCCGAATGCACCTATTCGGGTGCATTCTCGAGTATTCTGTTCTCCCTCCCCGAATGAGCAAAAATTCGGGAGGGATTCTGGAACATTCTTGGAGGGATTCGGCTCGTTTTGAAATGTTCAAAACCATCCGAATACCCTCCTGAATACTCCCGAATGTGGCCCCGGCAAATTTCATTCGGTCCACATCCGGGAGGTAATCGGCTGGAAATCGGATGCATTCGGGACATTCTTGGCAGATTCAGGCGTATTCGTATCATTCGGAGAGTACGGTCCGAATCATCAGACCCGAATAGCACGAATAGAGCCGAATCAGCCCAGAATGCCCCGAATGCCTCCCCGAATCCATCCGAATCGTCACCCGAATACAGCTCGCGAATATAGCCGATTCGGCTGTAAATACGCGTGCAGGGATGCATTTGTCTCATTTCGTCTGTTGCAGCCGACGTGATAACATTCTCGCCATGCCTAGAACCAATACCACCAAGACAAAGATTTCCACTTTTCGTCATCCACGTTGTTCACGGTCTTCCATGGTGTGCACAGGTCGAATGACAAGGTGGAAGTAAGTGAGGTGCATGGAGTTGCACAATATATACCCCCCCCCCCCAAAAAAAAAAAACAAAAAAAACAAGGAGGAACGGCCCCGTCCTACAAAGTTGTTTCTCCAAATTTCATTTTATTTTGTCTGTTTTGTTGTTATTGTTGCCGGTTCTCCCCTCTCCAAGTTCTACCAATGACACTAGATCCTCTACGACCTCGACCGATTAGTCACGTGACTGGGGGTGGGGCCGGGTGGGGGGAGAGAGAGACAGACAGACAGACAGAGAGAGAGAGAGAGTGGGTGGGTGGGTGTTTAGGAGTTTAACGTCCTTTTCCACCACGTAAGGGTGCTTTCTAAGACGGGGCAACGAGAGAAAGGCCAGCACAAACATTTGGCCCCAGCCGGGATTCGAACTCTCGACCCGAGCATTGAAAGTCCAACGCTCTACCATTCGGCCACCCTGGCTCCCCAGAGAGAGAGAGAGAGAGAGAGGTCAGTTCCGTGAACTAAACATTTGACGTCAGCCTCAGGCAGGTCGTCATACACAGACAGAGAGATGACGTCAATTCCGCGAACTAAACATTTTCACGTCAGCCTCTAGCACTGCCATCGTCTGAGGAAGCTTGTTTATGTCTTGTGATTTCCCTGTTGGCTTTGTGGCTTCCCCGATTGAATTATTTTTCACATGAAATCTGGAAGATTTATAGGGCTGGTGAAATGTCGGAGGCAGTGACGATACTTGCTTATTTTGTCTGTGAACTAAGCGTTTGACGTCAGCTTCACACTGGTGGTATGACAGATGATGCTTGTGCATGTCTTGTGATTTCCCTGTTGCTTTTGTGACTTCCCTGGCTGAACTAATTTCTACATAAAATCTGGAAGATCTAGAGGGCTGGTGAAACATGGACTAGAATACCTTGGATTGTACTTATGAAATCGAAAATTTGGAACTCTTTTGACCGATGCTTCTCGCAGAAACTTGAAAAAGTTATGTTTATCTAAAAGTTCAGTTATTCTAAATGCTAAAGATATAATAGTGCAGTAGTTCATGTCATATGTGCAGTTGTCACACTAGACAAAATCGCCGGGATAATTTGCAGTAGTCTTTTCATAGATATTTGATCTTATGTGCAAACCACCCCTACCTCGGAAATATTTTTTTTACACAAAACCAGTCAGAGCTACAGAGCTGTAGCACGAATCAAGGCAGTGTGATTGGGTGAACTTCCAAAGTCTAGAAAATGAAGGAATTTGAACAACTTTTTCGAAAAAATTCGTAACATGACCGATTTTTTAAAATTGGCGATAACTCTTCTGAAAATGCGGCAGGCTAAAAATCGTGAAAGGTAGCTCTGGAGAAGGTGATTTCCCATTTTATCTCAAAGTAAAAAGGCCTCCATCGAGGTGGTTTAGGAGATAGCCATCATTGCATCCGTCCACACACACACACACACACACACACACACACACACACACACACACACACACGTCATTCCCGCAAAAAAGAACGCAGCAGCAAAGTGTGCAAGGCGTCTATGACGCAGATTTCGTTACGTCACTGTGTGCGTGAAAGTAAGTATTGTTTGGAGAAACGTCACAGTCTTGTTTTGTATCACTGAAACTTGCTGCTGCGCGTAGCAAAATCTGCCCCGTCTCATAAAGTTGTTTCTCTATAAAACTTAAAAAGAAAGGATTTGAGCATATTCGGATCCGATTCGGGCCCCATTCGGACGATTCTTGGGCCCGATTCGGACGATTCTGGGGCATATTCGGGTGATTCGGTGTCGTATTCGGCGCATTCGACCATATTCGTCCCGTTTTGGGTCGACATTCGGGTCGCCATTCGGCTCTATTCGGCCGTAATCGGGGCATTCGGCGCTATTCTGGTCGAATGTGGCTCGATTCTGGTGGCTATTCGGGTTGGCATTCGCTGTATTCGGGATTCCAAAAATTAATTCGCGTCGATTCTTGGCGATTCTGCTCTGATTCGGGACCTATTCGGCTCTATTCGGGGTGCTCCCCGAATCAGAGACGAAAAGGTCCCGAATCCATCCGATTCAACCCATATTCAGACAGAATCGGCCCAAATTTATTCGGGAGTATTTGGTTCCGGTGTAAGCGGGGCTTAAACGACGCACATAATTTTTGTGCCTAATAATGGACACTGCGATTACTGATGTGGAGTGTTATGCGAGCAAAAATCAAAACAAATCGGAAAATCATGTTTTTGTTATAATGTTTTTCTTCAATGAAGAAACACATGCTTTTCACTCTCCCATATGATTATCATCTGTATGATATTCACCTTAAACTTAGATGAATGTACTTTTAGAGTATTTTGTGCCTCGAATATTACACCCGCATAGTCTTTCAAAGAAAATTACTCTTCCTCCTTCTCCTTCTTCTGAGAATTTTCTTCTTCCCAATGTAAAAGTAAAACTAATGTCACTTAACTGATAATTTATAGGTTCCCCACTTGGTGCATTGGGATCTGCTAGATCTATTGAGCGCGCGCCCGTGTGTGTGTGTGTGTGTGTGTGTGTGTGTGTGTGTGTGTGTGTGTTAAGCGCAGCGAGTCCTTGAAGCTGGAGAGTAGCGCTGTATAAAAACTATGTATTATTAGTATTATTGATATTGATCACTCTACCCGTACAGGCACAGTTCTTTCCCTTGCAGCGTCCACTTACCTATTAGTTCCCGTGGAGTAGTAATCTTCGCTGCTGCACTACTTTCTATTTATGTATATATTTTAAAGTAGGTAAATAAACTCCATGTGGAATCTACATTCTATAGTTCCAAAACTGTGGTTTGTTAGTTTTAACTTTCTGTTTCTACGTCTAGTCATATGTCGTACACTGTGATAATACAAGACTCAGGACCTCAAGAAATGTGACAAATGTGAACAAATTGCCGAAGTCCAAAAAAGTACACCGGAAGTACTGGTATGTTTGTAGAGAGGGTTTTATTTATGATTTCATTAGTTTCAGTATGTGCGACGGTTGGATACTGAGAGGCAGGAAAAAGCCTAGGTGCAGAAATTCGATTCTATTGTAACAGTTGTTTTCAGTTCCCCTCTTCGGGCCATCATTGGTTTTGATATCAGTGGTTTTGTTATCATTGGTTTTGTCATCAGTGGTTTTGTTATCATTGGTTTTGTTATCAGTGGTTTTGTTATCAGTGGTTTTGTCATCAGTGGTTTTGTTATCATTGGTTTTGTTATCAGTGGTTTTGTTATCAGTGGTTTTGTTATCATTGGTTTTGTTATCATTGGTTTTGTTATCAGTGGTTTTGTTATCAGTGGTTTTGTTATCATTGGTTTTGTTATCAGTGGTTTTGTTATCAGTGGTTTTGTTATCAGTAGTTTTGTTATCAGCAGCTTTGCCAACAGTGGTTTTGTCATTAGTGGTATCGCTACCAGTGGGCTGTTCGCAATTGTTCTAATTTGTGTTTTCCGCCATTCCTTTTGTATAATACCAGATTTTGTCAGTGAATATCGTGGGATTACCAGTGTGGATATTTTGTGGTGGAGGGATACCAGTTGTTTGGACCAACATTAACGGAAACAGTTGGTTCGTATCTTATTTTGGGAAAGGAGCGTTTGATATAGACGTGTAGACAACAGCGCACTTCTTTGGGAGGTTTCGGGAATAGTCTAACATCATAACCCAGTGATGCAACATACTCACAATATCACTCAGCTGTACCCGCTTATCACCCGTTTACCCACCTCTGGAGGCACATGGAGTATGTGATGCAGTTCCGGAGACCGGGAGGAAGTTTCCTGAACGAGTTTCTACGGTGTCGTAACCGACGAATTTGAATTGTTTAGCAACTGTTGAGTACTCCCAAGAGGGCTGTACGTGTGTATTTTCTACTGACTCATTTTTCATTCTTTTCAAAGTTATTGTTGCTTTGGTTGCTTCTGGTTTAGTTTTTTGTTTATGCCACTACGCAAGCTACAGTCGGAGTGACAGTACAGTATACGCCGGTTATAAGAATCGAGGGGGGGGGGGGGGGGGAGGGAATTTTTCGGTTTCTTATATCCGAGTTTTCTTAAATCTGAAAGTCGGATATAAGAAAGTATTTTGAAAAATATTTCTTATAACCGAGTTCAGTGAAAAAAAAGGCTTAAAACATTTCTTTTTTTCTCAGTTCGTGTATGTTTTGCATTAAATTAAGAAATATCTGGTTTCTCTTAAAGACCTGCACAGAATATATATGTGTAGAGTTAATATACACCAGTGCGTTTGTGTCATTCAATGTCAGATTTTTTGTTTGAACATGAAAATACTGTTTTTGCTTCCCAACTGTAGCGCTGGCGGTCATGTGGTAAAGAAAAAACAAAACAAAAAGAAAAAAACCAACCAAACCAACCAACCAACCAAACAAACAAAAAAGAGCTAAGGAGAGAGAGAGAGAGAGAGAGAGAGAGAGAGAGAGATTCTGAGTTATGTGCGCTTGTGTCCTTCAATGTCAGATTTTTTTGTTTGAACATGAAAATACTGTTTTTGCTTCCCAACTGTAGCGCTGGCGGTCATGTGGTAAGAGAAAACAAAAAAAAAAAAAACAAAAAAAAACCCCAAACAAACCAACCAACCAACCAAACAAAAAAGAGCTAAGGAGAGAGAGAGAGAGAGATTCTGAGTTATTCAGTGAATAATCTAATCTTACCAACGAAAAATTTTGGGAACACAAGTTTTATTTTTTTCTTTTCAAAGTGAATAATGTAATCATGATCATGCGCAATCATGTGCCTGTCCTAAGTGACGTCAGACCTGACCCGTTTTCTTAGAATGAGTGAATTTTTCTTGGAAATGTACTTTCGGTTTCTTAGAATGAGTGAAATTTTCTTGGAAATGTACTTTCGGTTTCTTATATCCGAGTTTTTGTATCAAGCGGGACAAGAAATTTACTTTCCTAAAACCGAGTTTTCTTATAAGCGAGTTTCTTGTATCCGAGTTTTTGTAATACATAATAAAGAAGAGTTTGGCCGGGGGAAAAAAAATTCGTTGGCAATAACCGAGTTTTCTTATATCCGAGTTGCTTATATCCGGCGTCCACTGTATCACGCAGCAGATTTGCGGAGTTCCTCCACTGACCGGGTGAACTTCGCTCTCGGCTGACTGTACTCAGAGCATAGCGCTCTCTTTTATCTAGAAATAGTATTTCGTTTTACTTTTTTGTTTATTTACATTACTTGTCTTGTGGTTTATCACTTTATATTCTGCCATAGTGTGCCAGATTGTAAATGCAATGTCTTCTTTAGGTTTTAGGCAGTCTGTTTGCATTGGTCATATAAACATTTCTCGTTTATTCAAAAAGATTCCCGATCTTCTAAACAGCCTAGTCATACTGGGATAAATTTATATAATCCACAACTCCATCATTCATGTCACTCCAAGTCCACTGAAGGCGCAAACACCTAGAGTCCAGTCATATGGAAAATGTCTGGGTTGAGGTACAGGCAAACCATTCTGACCATTGTTAGTAGGTTTCATAATTATAGAAGAATCTCTCATCCATCCTATTTGTATCATCTGTGATAATCTGTGATAATCTGGCTTTCGGTGTACATTGACTATGAAAAGCAGCTATCAGCATGTATCCCCCCCCCACCCACTCCCTTGCACTGTTAAAGGTTTTTGCACTAGTATGCTCATTCTCTGTGTTTATGCTGACAATGTTACCACAGAAATAAACAAGGTTATTATTTCAACACAGTTTGCGTTGTTCGTAGCCGTCCTCGATGTTGGTTGTCAGTAACACACAATTATGTGTTGTAAGCATGTTGAATCTCTCTCTCTCTCTCCCTCTCTCTCTCTTACACACACACCACACACACACACACACACACACACACACACACACACACTTTTCACTGCAACCACCACAAAAAAATAGCAGCACTAACAAGAGTGATAAGAAAAATATAATAAAGCAATTTTGCAGATATCAAAAACACACGAAGGACAAAGAAAAAAGAGATGAAATAAATAACATTATATGCATAGTATCGGTGACCAAATTAATTAACGTTTAATACTATGTACATCAGCTCTACAAGGGACTACAGCTATGTTTCAAGAGACAGGAATAATGTATACTTCTATTCTTCCAAGAGGAGGTGGGATAGCCGAATGGTAGAGCGTTGGACTCTCAATGCTCGGGTCGTGAGTTCGAATCCCGACTGGGGCCAAATATTTGAGCAGGCCTTTTTTCTCGTTGCCCCGTCTTTGATATCACCCACACGTGGTGAAAAAGGACGTTAAACACCTAAACCCCCACCCACCCTTCTATTCTTCCAGGAATAATGTGCACATAACACTTTGTTAGAAGAACATATCAGAACTAGCTTTGCAATGTTTTCCTAAAAACTGGAGCTAAATTCCGTGTAAATTCAGCATCGTACATACAAGTATTATTAAGCTGATAACAGATAAATCTATCTCATGTTCATTGTTTACAACGGACATTACCCTTTAAAAAAAAAAACTCTGAAAATAAAATGACAAGAGATATTTTATTTCCGTGTAGGAGTGCTAACTATGGTTACGATTTCAACGAGCCTTTGTGTCGATTGACCCTTAAAAATATTTCCTCATCCCCCGTAGTTTACAAGCACCATTGATGTCACCTCGAAATGAGTAATTCAGTCTTTAGCGCCATTTTCTGTACGACGATAATTTTTTTATTCCTTTGCTAGTGAGTAAATTCATTTTTCCGATAAAAAGGAAAATGTGAAGTTATGTTCTTTTAAATATAATCAGTGTGTGCACCCTTACAAAGGACACTCGTGTTAACTCATTTACAGTACTACTCCTGGTTGAAGGTTTATGTGGAGTGCATGTAGATGTATCCTGTGTCCACAAGAACAAAGGTAAAACGCAAATCGAACTCGAGGAAATAACCAGCGCAAATGGAGGTACCCTGTTTTAGGGATAAAAGTTAATTCAAAACTCATGCAGTCTCAAGGAAATGAAATCAATTAACAAAGAACAGTTTCACGTACTTTTTCGAAATATTTCCTCATCCCAAATTCTCATACACTTTTTATCTTAACTCACGAATACACACAGTCTCCTCTACCTTACAAAATTTTATGATACTATGCTATGAATGAATGTACAATTCATTCTACGTAGCAGTGACAACGCCTCTGTAAATTACAACCCTAGACGTTTCAGCACAAAGGTCAATTTTCTAAACTGTCACAGAGTGTGTGTGTGTGTGTGTGTGTGTGTGTGTGTGTGTGTGTGTGTGTGTGTGTGTGTGTAAATTTAATGTTAAACACTTGTTCTAGTACTATCTGTACTAGACTTCTAAACTACGTTTATAATAATAATTAAAAAAAAAATGAAATGAATTAAAATAATTATAACAATCTGGGTCACTGGACATGACGCCAGGAAATATTTACAATGACATCACGACTGAATACTGGCGTCAGAAACCCCGTGATTTGTCGGCGGGCACGAACGCTCCAGATCGGGTCCACGGAAAGGGCCGAACTACCGAAACTCGAGGGTGGCTTGCCTAACATGTACTTGCACTCAGTGAAGGTTGTAGATGCAGGGCCTAACATTGCAAAGAGTGACTTCGGCTTACTAGGCTGGGGTCCAGGGGCCGCCTAGGTCCCTGGTGGGGTGCAGGGGAATGCCCCGCTGGGGGGTCTAGGGGGGCGAACACATTGATAAAATATTTTACTGCTTATCTTTACACAGTCTTAACTTTTAATGAACCTTTGTAATGAACTGTCAAAAGATTACATACATCATTACATGTGTGTATTTTCCAATTTAATGTATGAATGGTGATTGCTAAATGTAGCTCATGCTAACTGCTCTTGGTTTTCATCACACACTGCAGGCAAAAGAAAAGACTGTTTCACTACCAGCCATACTGCTCCATTACCAGACATGAAATCATACTTTGAGTTGCTTTTTGAAAAAGAAAAAAAATCCATTCTGGACTACAGTATTTTGGATTGGGTGGCCACTTGTTATTTGAAAAGAACAGTGAACTTTGGATTGTTTTGCATCAGGTTTGGGTACAGGAGAAGGAGCGGTTGTCACAGACTCTACCTGTTGCTGTATACAATTTCTTTCCGGCGCATGTGGCAGTAGGCCTTGCCGCGATGGCAGTCAGTTTCCGAAACTGCTATTTACTGTACCGGCCCTTGAACTCTTCCTCCACTGGCTTGTTCACACTAACGAAATCCCAGACCACCCACTCCCAGGAATAGCACGAACTTTTATCACAGAATGGTTGGCCGCGATCAACGATGTCAGTTCCATGGGTCATTTTCTGCTTTCTCGGTTTTCGGCTCTAGTTCGCACGTTAGTGGCTGCCAGAAATGGCGCGACCCTTGCCTAAAGCTAACCCGCGTAGCCGTTTGAGAAGAGTACAGAATGGTGAGCGATCAAACCATTCCTGATTTGG
Source organism: Batillaria attramentaria (assembly GCA_018292915.2). NCBI lineage: Eukaryota > Metazoa > Mollusca > Gastropoda > Batillariidae > Batillaria > Batillaria attramentaria. Next base: position 4,159 of record JACVVK020000669.1, on the reverse strand, counting down.
CGTTTCGGCGTACGCCGGACGGCGTACGCCACATCGCGATCGGCGTACTGGCGGAACCAGAGTCGGCGTAAATACGCCGAACGGCGTATAATGTTAGGCCCTGAGATGTCTGAGATCTACCCATGCATAATATCCAACACGACAAATGAACTATAATGAAAAGATTGCTCACCTTTTATGACCTTTCTTTTCATACAATCCCTACATGGTCCAACCCTTGTCGTGGGGTAGTGGCTTGTGTACCTCAATGACCCAGAGAGCTACGCCAGCGGGAGCACGTGCTCCTGGCAGGGTCACCCAAGCTGGACAGGTCGAAGGGTAGAGGTCAGACGAATGTGGACCACCTCTCCAAGAGGCTAAACGGGTTTGCGTAGGGTTAACAGCCCTACCTGTAAAAAAAAAACATAACGTTACAGAAGCATCGACAGCAACAAACCAAAACATTCACCTGGGCAAGGAAGGGTCTCCATCCCGGAGACCTATGACGCATTGCAGTGAAAGCCGAAAGGAAGCTGCAAGGCCGACCCCCCTTCTAACACCCAGGACAATGACGAGAGTAGCCACATGGAACATCAGGACAATGTATGAAGTAGGAAGGACCATACAAGTAGCAAGAGAGATGAAGAACTACAAGATAGGAGTACTGGGACTGAGTGAGACAAGGTGGCTACAGACAGGACAGCTGAGATTTTCATCGGGAGAGCAATTGCTGTACTCGGGACACACAGAGGATGGAGCCCCCCACACTGAGGGCGTGGCCCTGATGCTGGCACCGGAGGCACAGCGGGCACTCATCGGCTGGGAACCTGTCAACTCCCGCATCATCACAGCCAAATTCATCACCAAGAAGAAAGACATCAAGCTAAACATCATCCAGTGCTACGCTCCCACCAATGATGCGGAAGAGGAGAAAAAAGACGACTTCTACCAACAACTACAGACAGTGATAGATAGAGGAGGAGCCAAGGACATGACCATACTGATGGGAGACTTCAACGCCAAGATTGGATCAGACAACACAGGCTATGAGAACACCATGGGAACACACGGACTGGGACAGATGAACGAAAATGGCGAGCGCTTTGCAGACTTCTGTGCCCTGAACCAGCTAGTGATAGGAGGCAGCATCTTCCCACACAAGCGCATCCACAAGGCCACATGGAGATCGCCGGACCATGTCACGGAGAACCAGATTGATCACATCTGCATCAGCCGGAAGTTCAGGAGATCGTGGCGAGATGTGCGCGTGATGAGGGGTGCCGATGTATCATCAGACCACCACCTTCTTGCTACAACACTGAGACTTCGGATTAAGAGACACACCAACGCCAACAACACACGGACCAGGTACAACGTTGGCCTACTCAGGAACACAGAGACACAAGCAGCATTCCGGATCAGCCTTTCCAACAGGTTCCAGCCACTGCAAGACCTGATAGAAGACAGTGAAATGGATATCGAGACACAGTGGGAACACAGCAAGAAACTCTGGCACGACACATGCGAAGAGGTCCTTGGCAAGAGAAAGACCCAACACAAGGAATGGATCTCTGCTGATACCATCCAGAAGCTGGAAGTTAGGAAAAAGAAGAAAACTGCACTGAACACGAGCCGAACAAGAAGAGCTAAGGCAAAGGCACAGGAAGAATACACAGCAGCTGACAGAGAAGTGAAGAGGAGCACCAGAAAGGACAAGAGGGACTACATCGACAACCTGGCCAATCAAGCAGAGGAAGCAGCCGGACAAGGGAACCTAAAAGACCTGTACCAGGTGACCAAGAAGCTCGCGGGCAAGTTTCAGCAGACAGACAAACCAGTGAAGGACAAGAACGGGCACCCACTGACAACAACTGAGGAACAGCTGAAGCGATGGGCAGAACACTTCAGGGAGCTGTTAAATCGCCCCATCCCTGAAACACCACCAGACATCCCGCCAGCTGAGACAGAACTACCCATCAACTGCGACAAGCCCTCTAAGGCGGAGATCAGGAAAGCCATCATGACACTGAGAAATGGGAAAGCTGCAGGGCCAGACGAGATACCAGCAGAAGCCATCAAAGCAGACACAGAGACAGCCGTCAACATGCTGCACAGCCTATTCAGCAAGATCTGGGAGAAGGAAGAGGTGCCAGCCCAGTGGAAAGAAGGGATCGTCATCAAGCTGCCAAAGAAAGGGGATCTCAGGGACTGCAGCAACTACCGAGGGATCATGCTCCTGTCAGTGCCAGGCAAGGTTCTCAACAGAATTCTACTGGAGAGGATGAGGGAGGCAGTCGACCCTATGCTCCGAGACCAGCAGGCGGGCTTTCGCAGGAACAGGTCCTGCGCTGACCAGATCGCCAGCCTACGCATCATTGTTGAGCAGTCACTGGAGTGGAACTCCCCCCTCTACATCAACTTCATAGACTATGAGAAGGCCTTCGACAGTGTAGACAGAGAGGCGCTGTGGAAGCTGCTAAGGCACTATGGAGTTCCCGGGAAGATCATCTCCCTGATCCAGTGCACCTACAAAGACATGAGCTGCAGGATTGCCCATGCCGGCCAGTTGTCAGAAAGCTTCGAGGTGAAGACCGGAGTCCGCCAGGGATGCCTGTTGTCCCCGTTCCTCTTCCTCCTGGTCATCGACTGGATCATGAAGACCACCACAACAGGCAGGAAAAACGGGATACAGTGGACACTCTGGGCGCAGCTGGATGACCTCGACTTTGCGGACGACCTGGCGCTCCTGTCTCACAGCCACAGCCAGATGCAGGACAAGACTACATGGCTGGAAGCCACATCAGCCGGAACAGGGCTCAAGATCAACAGGAGGAAAACCGAGCTGATGAAGATCAACACCACTGCCAACACACCAGTCACAGTCGGTGGAGAGCCCATCAGGGAGGTAGAGTCCTTTGTCTACCTGGGGAGTGTGGTTGATGGACAGGGAGGCACAGACCGAGACGTCACAGCCAGAATCGGCAAGGCAAGAGCAGCAATGGTCATGCTGAAGAATATCTGGGCATCCAAAGTTGTCAGCATAAGAACCAAACTTCGCATCTTCAACTCCAACGTGAAGTCAGTTCTGCTTTACGGATGCGAAACATGGAGGACAACGAAGACGATGCAGCAGAAGATCCAGACATTTCTCAACACCTGTCTGAGGCGCATCTTCAACATCCGATGGCCAGAGAAGATCCGGAACGAAGAGCTGTGGGAGCGAGCAGGGCAGGAACCAGCGGCCAAGCAGATCCTGCGGAGGAAGTGGGGCTGGATTGGACACACCCTCAGGAAGCCAGCATCCAGCACCACACGCCAAGCCCTGACATGGAACCCACAGGGGAAAAGGAAGAGAGGCCGGCCTCGCAACAGCTGGAGGCGGGACACTGAGGCAGAGTTATATAAGCAGGGGACCAACTGGACTGGAGTGGCAAGAATAGCCCAGAACAGAGTGCGATGGCGAAGGGTTGTCGATGGCCTATGCTCCACGTGGAGCCAGGGGCCTAAGTAAGTTTTCATACAATCTTTCTGAGCGATAGCAAACACTATATGATTTGTTTTGTTCAAAGTGGAACCTCGTTGCTCAAACATTGTATGTATACAAAATTCGATTTTATAGTGTGTAAGAAATGAACCAGGCATTCGCCACATTTGCTGGTTCTCTAGATAAAGTTCAAACTCAGGCGTTTTCCTTTTCATCAGGTCGGCGAAGTAAACTGTTCTCGTAAATTGGAATGTTGCTGCTTACTGTGTCTGTCCCATCAGTGACTGCTCGCGATACTGTGGGTGTCAGGTAATCATCTGGTGGAGTTTTCTTTTCTCTCTGAAGCGACATTTCACTGTCACTGACCTTCTGCTCATCCTTTGGTTGATACTTAACACACGAGACAAAGGTATAGGTTCCTCATCACAGGACTTCTCAGCTTCCTTCCGCAGACATGTGGCAGCTTGGCGAGACATGGGTAGATAACCGCTGGTTTCGTCAGAGGCCCGAGGTGTGTGTCTGGTGTCTTTTCCTCTGAGTTCACTTGGCTTTTGAACTTTCCTGTGTGGCTTTCCAACGTGTTTACGGTGCATTGGAACATAGTCGCTGGCGATCTGGGTGGTCTGAGGCAGTCTGCGAGACATGGGGATGTAATCAAGTGAAGCATCAGGCTGTGTTGCCGTATTGTCATCTTCT
>JACVVK020000668.1:75000-251838 GCA_018292915.2 Batillaria attramentaria | reverse complement strand
GGTTGTACGTATTGTAGTGTGTACATGGATCTGCCCCACAGTACCTTCAAGAACTGACAACACCATACACTCCGTCCAGATCTCTTCTATCCTCTTCTCCTCGCCATCTCGCCATTCCCACCGACGGCGACACAACACAAACTGACAAGAAGCACTCTGGCGCGAGATCTTTCCGTAATGCTGCTCCCACCCTGTGGACCTCCCTTGCTGAGCAACCCTAGACAGCTCCTACCATCCAGTCATTCAGAAGAACTTTAAAAACCTATCTCTTCAACGTCCGACTAACAGTGCCAAATACAAGTCGCTCTCTCTCTCTCTCTCTCTCTAAGCACAACGAGCATGAACTGTGTCATGGAGTACTACTGCGCTATACAAAGGAACATTGATTTGATTTGATTTGATTTGATTTGATTTGATTTGTGTGTGTGTGTGTGTGTGTGTGTGTGTGTGTGTGTGTGTGTGTGTGTGTGTGTGTGTGTGAAGCGCCTAGACCTCTTCAGAATAGGCGCTCTAAATATTATTATTATTATTATTATCATCATTATTATCATCATTATTATCATCATTATGAATTTACATGAGGCCAATCATCGTCGAAAGCTTTGAAGCGGATTCGCACCGGAACCGCTACTGACGCGTCCATTTTTGACTGCACCCCGTGGAGAACGTCAGGGCGGATTCAGAAGCCTCGCAGTTGGCCTGGAAGCCAATTAAATGGATGGACGACTCGCGCGTTTCAAGGACTGACCAGTCTCTCTCGATGGACAAGCAAGGCCGAGATGAACTGGACAGTCGAGCGGACGGACTCTTGAATCTCTGGGCGTGCTCATTGTAAAAACCGAAGTTCTGCTCGTGTAGATCGATCGTGCTAGGAGATGGCTTATGTGTAGTCCGATTTGGGAGATGATATCAACTTTCAAGAGCATCACGTACTGGGCAGAGAAATGATTATGCTTCTGTGAAAACCGAATGTCTGCTTCGGTAGCTTGAGACAGCTGAAAGCGGAGACTTGAAAAGGGAACGGGGCAGGGACTCTCTCTCTCTCTCTCTCTCTGTGCACCTGAAAACACACTTTCCTGCTGATTCAAAAGGTCAGATTATGGGCTCTCTCTCTTCTCTCTCTATCTGTGTGTGTGTGTGTGTGTGTGTGTGTGTGTGTGTGTGTGTGTGAGAGAGAGAGAGAGAGAGAGCAAATGAGACCCCCCTCCCCCCCCCCCCCCAGAGAGAGAGAGAGAGAGAAGAGCAGAAGAGACCCCCCCCCAAAAAAAAAAAAAAAAAAAAAAAAATGTAGGACGTAAAATGAAAATATTCCGATAAAAAAAAAACCGTTTCAGTTCCGACAAAGTCAATTTCAATCTCAAGACTCAAGCGTCAACGAGCATTCCTTAGTACGTGTTGTTTTGTCGCCTCAAGTCACACAGAATCCAACCAAACTGTGACCATCAGTATTTTCCAGAAGAAACGAAACGAAACCTTTCGCCTCAACTGCATTCATCTTCTGCCCTTTTCACTCTCTGGTACGCAACACTAGTTCCCTAAGCGCGCTGGGGTTACTCTAACAATGGGAAAAGACACAGGGATACAAAATACGAGAGATGACATCAACGTTCGCTCGCGGAGATCTGAAAAGAGCTGTGCAGTCGCCCGAGTGACTTTCAAGAATCCAGGTCAAAGTTCAAGTTCGGTAGACTGATTGGATGGCCCGCCCGGTTAGCACGTGTCACTCATCCCTAGGAGGTCAGTTGCCAGGGTGGACCGCTGGCGTTGCCGCCTTTGACGCGGGGAGGGAAAGATGGACGAAGAGAGGGTGAAGAGTCGGACAGCGACAAAGATTGTTTGAAAACTTGATCCATCCTCTCTCCCACTACACATACACAGACACACACGCACACACGGACACACACACACGGATAGCCACACAACACACTGACACATGTGCATGCACACACACACACACACACACACACACACACACACACACACACACCCACACACCACACAGAGGGGCACACGAACACACACACAGACACACACACGCACACACGCAAACACACGCGCGAGCGCACACACACGAACACACACCACACACACAACACACACAACACCACACACACCACACACAGAGGACCGTCCGACGACTGACTGGTTGGATGGTTGGTGTCATGACGCATGATGTACGTCACCCCCCCCCCCCCCCCCCCCCCCCCCCCCCCCCCACCCCCCCCAGTCTATACATTATATACAAAGACGCAACATCAAGCGCAAAAAAAAAAAAAAAAAAAAAACTAGCACAAAAGTTGACAGGAGATTTGGTCCAGTGGTTACGGCATCCGACTTCGGATCCTGTTCTGCCCTGTTCGAGTCCCCGGTGGACAGGAATATTGTGGGGTTTTCCCCTTTACCATATCGAGTCAAATTCATGTTGCAGACTAGTTCACGGTGCCTGTCTCCGCCTTCGTGTACACACGCACGCACACTATCAAGACTGCACGGAAAAATCCCATTTCACACCGGACGGGATGTGCCGCGGAACGGAAAACAGTAAACCAGCGTGCACAGCTACACTGACAATGGTCCTCAGGAGTGGGTGGTGTTTGAGGGTTTAACGTCCTTTTCCACCACATACGGGTGATATCAAAGACGGGGCAACGATGAAAGAGCCAGCACAAATATTTGGCCCCAGCAGGGCAATGGTCCTCAGTACGTTGAGGTTGGTCAGTTAACTAAAGAAGAAGAAGATGAAAGTTAATTGTGGTACCCAGCAGGGTGGGTAGGTGGGCGTTTAAACGTCCTTTTACACCACTTAAAGACGGGGCAACGAGAAAGAAAAAAAAAAAAGACAACTCAAATATCTGGCCCCAACCGGGATTCGAACTCTCGACCCGAGCATTAAAAGCTCAACGCTCTACCATTCGGCCACCCCGGTTCCCGCACACAGTAGGGACTGGCATTCTTGACAAATGCTTTGACATTCTAACGCACTACCAGCTCGGATATCCCGGATCCTTAGTTGTTTTTGTTTTCTTTCTTTCTTTCTTTCTTTTGGGAAGGGGGGGGGGGGGTTGTTTGTTTGTTTGTTTGTTTTTTCCTTCAGAGAACAAATTTATCACACGCGGAACCTAGCCTGAAAGTGTTCTTCTCGAAATTCAAGTTGAAGCTCAAGAGGTTCAAGTTGCCATTACAAAACACACAACCACCATTCAGTTTTTATAAGAACGGAAAGGACCAAACACTAATGAATAGTATGGAAAAAATGAATTAGCAAAGAAAAAATAAAGCCGACTAAACCCAGTCAAGTAACAGCAGCAAAGAGAGGAAACACTGAGAAACTTTGGACAGCGAATAGCGACTATCGATATTACCTTACGCGGCTTTGTACAAATGTCAGACTGCCAACTACGTATCTATTTCACACAGAGTTTCAGACTGTTCTTGCAAGAGGATGCGTGCGTGCGTGCGTGCGTGCGTGCGTGCGTGCGTGTGTGTGTGTGTGTGTGTGTGTGTGTGTGTGTGTGTGTGTGTGTGTGTGTGTGTGATGAGCCATGATGAACTCTGTGTGTGTGCGTGCGTGCGTGCGTCCGAGCATTCTTTTCTGTAGGTTGGGTGCGGGAAGGGGTGCGGGGGGGGGGGGGGAGGGGGACTTGTTTTGCACTTATATGGCAGCACCTTTAAAGGTCAGGCTATCATAGAGTACATATACAGTTTTAGGGTACATGCTGGCCAACAAGTCTCTCAGTTTGCCAAGCACGAGATGTTATCTTGCATACGCCATTCAATAAAAGTGTTTATTCCCATGCGCACAGTTCATATCAATTTCGCCGTGCGGCTCCATAGGCTTACCATAAAACTCTTGTACTTTATAGAATTCCGTTAGCAAACAAAATTAGTCAAGAGAAAATAATGTCAGAATTGTGTGCATAACCGGCCCCCGTAGTGTAGTGGTTAGCACTTTGGACCATGGACCGGAGACCCGGGTTCGAGTCCCAGCCGAGACAAGCGGGATTTTTTATGTTGTTTCCATAGTAATGGAAACAACATAATAGGACGGGCTAAAATTTCCACGTTCATAGGCAAGCATCTGTGGTACAAACGCACGTCACTGCCGATCTCCCGCAGAGACGATTTTGCAAGTGTAACTCTGACAATGACGTAAGAAAACCTGCGTCATCGATGCTGGCATGTATGCTGTTCCGAACGCACTTCTCCTCCTCAGTGAGTGCCGTCTGTGCGGATGTGTGTGCGTGCGTGTGTGAATTGTGTCCGGGCCCGTTTCTTCGAAAATACTCAACCGAATGGCTTCAAATTTGGGGTATCCAAATATATCAAAATGTTACATTAGACGATTCAAGCGTGTGATGATTGCTTACGTGATTTGGGAGTTATCGCCCTTTTGAGACAAGTTGGTTGTCTTTCGTGTACAGGCGTAATATTTATTTAAATCACTCAATTTTTTTGGCAGTAGATAGCTTGAATACGGACTCTGAACAGAGTCACTACTAGAAAATGGTCGCTCTTATAGTTTTCATGTAAACCGAGCCTGAATTGACATTGCATGTGAACCCAGTTCAGATGCCTATTTCTCCAAAAATACTGAACCGATCGATTTCAAATTTGGGGTTTCTAAATGAATCAAGATTGTTGAATAGAAGGCCCGATCCAGATACGATTGCACACATGATTTGCGAGTTATCGCCCTTTTCAGAAAAATTGGCTTTCTGGCGTTTAAAGGCGTAATATTTACCTAAACCACTCCATTTTTTGGACATAGATAGCATGAATACGGACTCTCAACTAAGTGAATTTTGGAGGTTGTCGCTTTTATACTTTTGGCGTAAGCCCTACCTGATGAAAGTGCTGGTGAACACACTTTAGATCTCAAAATCGCTCCTACTATACATAGATAATGAGCCTGGGGTGCCATAAAAAATATACAAAAAAAATCAGAAAAATTCACTGCAGCCGTTATCGTCAGTTGACTCGAAAATTTGTACTCACAGCACATTTCCTCTGCAAGCCACACGCCTCACAAACATCGAAGAAGAGACGCACGCGCACTGACGTAAAGTAAGTGCGTCATGTTTGATTGACGTGATGCTGTTTTTTCTTGGGGGTGTCTCGCCACTTTCTTTCGGAATTCCTCTGTTTGGAGACGTGGTGTTGTATTTTACTTATGCTATGTCGCCATCATCGTGCACTCGCAGAGATGATACGGGATACAACAGACTACAACTCCAATACTTTATGAACAGAATATGCGCGGAGAACAAATTCATGAAAGAAGAAGAATCCAGAACGCTGTGCAGGGCTGCTTACGAACTGAACAGGTAAGATCTAGAACATTCCTCAACTTACTGGAAGGCTCGAAATCTCTCCAAGGTGACGTAATCTACTGACGTTACTGCACCAGCATGTTCTGGGATGGTCTAGAAATTATTTTGCATCGAAATGCAGTATCTTTTCGCAAGAGTCTCTACAACTTGACATGTGGAAAGCGGGAATTTCAGTGGGTTTCGTTTTTGCCACTGACTCACACTCAGAAGCATAATGCAAAGATCTTGGAAACATAAAGATAGTTCACTTACCTCCCTTTGAGGGACAACGCGTAAGAGTTGTAGCGCGCATCCCGCAGATCTACGCAGTTGTTTGACCCAACCCTACACTAGCCGCCGTAAAACATTTTAAGAAAATAAACAAAAACGAAGATGTCAGCGACTGACAGGTGGTCTCCCCCCATATATTTCGCATGTGTTTTAGGCCTATGGAAAACATAAGTACTCTCAAAGTTCCGGAGGACGAACGAAAGATCTAGTTTGGCTTTCACTGCTGTACGTAGGCTACGCAGTGCATTTCGTTCGATGTGTTCAAGTAAAACTAGTACGGAACACAGAAAGATCGAATGTGCGAGAGATCCAAAGATGGACGCATCCGCTGAATATTTCCTGCTAACTCAGCATTAATCATATCTGCGACCGACGATCCAGCAGATTCTATGTTGTGATATGGTTTTACAATGGTTAGAATGAAGTTCAGCCGGATGATTTTGTTCTGTGTGTGTGTCCTGAATTTAGATGCAGGTAGACGCTAGCACAATTTAAGTCACCGTGATTTGTAAAGTTGTCAGGGAAAAAACTTACGCTGTATCTGCGTCAGCCGCGTGTGTTTACTGTTAGTTTACACTGCATGCACACGTACCACTTGAGGTCTTTTTTTTTTTTTTTTTTTTTTGACAAGAAAGCGAAAAAAAAATGTTTGTTTTTCAACAAGAATACCAAAAGAAGTATTTCCCCGTTTATATTTGTCTGTTATTTGAACAATTCGGCGCAGAACACAATTGCATGCTTTTGTGATCGCTTTCCACTTTCCGCCATGCTGTCACTATAGGGGCCAGATCTAGGATGCGCGCTAATGCGGGCAGACAACTCTTCGCGTTGTCCCGCTATATGTCTCTCTTACGAGGGCAGGAGTGACGCGTCTTTCTGATTCCAAGGTCTTTGCATAATGTGTGTGTGTGTGTGTGTGTGTGTGTGTGTGTAGGGGGAGGGGGGGTGCGTGCGTCCGCGGGCAAGCGCGCGTCTAAGGCGAGAGAGAGAGAGAGAGGGTCTCTTCTCCGATACCAGTAAGCAATCGTCTGTCAGTCAGGTCTGCGGGAAGTAACTCTGTCAAAGGGGAACGACTTTATTACAAGAATTCATTCACCCATGTAGAACCTCGCATACGCCAACAAGTTGTGACGTCAACCAGCTAGGCGAGCTCACACGACCTCATGTGTTTGGGTTTTTGCAAGTGCATAGAGGCACGATAAGGGTTTTCAGTACTTTCTTTATGTCAGCATGCTTGATGTCAGAGAGCTTGCGTTCCGGCGTGTGCGCGCGGGCTGCATACATGACACAACGACTACGACTGTGACTACAGCAGGTCATTGAATGGAAACAACATATTGGGCTGGTGGCCATCTTGTTCCTACCTAGGTCGGCTCCTACCCAGAGCGGGTGTGCTATGGGCCCAGTGGGGAGGCTTGTCGCCACACAGTCGAGATTCACCCACTTTTCGGGTGCGACTTTGGGGGTGCTTCTCTTGGTATGACACGTCTTATGATGTGGATCATCAAGTTACACGGTCGGCACCTGCTTATTGCCGGGATATATATGACAGGAAGCGTGGAATGCGGCCCTGTCCCGCAGTACCAAACCACACGGACCTCCATCATCCTCATCTCCATCATCATGCTTTTTTTTTTTTTAAAGCCCCAGCTTTCGAGCCCTTTGTGGATACCACCCATGACCTGGGAGGAACACCACTGGAGCTGGCAAAGAGTTGGGGCAGAAAAAAAAATCTGACGTGCTTAGACAATGTTGTAAATTCAACACTCAGACATCTCTCCTTTGAATTCATAAAACACCAAAAATGAAGTAGATAACTCGATCTACGTTACCTGCCACAGACCAAGTGCAGAAACAAAAATGTTATTAGAACGATCTGAATAGACACTGTGACATAGTCCTGACTGCCCAGAGACATCTCTACTCTGAATTATTCATAAAATAAATCGAGTAAAAATGTTCAGTGCCACAAATCCAGTCACTACAACGGTACCACTTGAAGAAAAAGGCCATCACCAAAAACTATGTAGACATGTTCAATGCACTCAGATGTGAAACGGGTAATCACAAGATTCCAGAAATTCATGCGTCTTAAAATGTTGGTCTCGTAGAAGTCCGGATCTCCGCGAGACCGCCTTCAAGTTAATCAACGAAAAACGTGTAGACCCTTTAAAAAAAGGCCACGAGGCGGTGAGCGAACTTTTTTTGTCTAGAGGGTTCGAGTACGACGCGACTCCAACCGAGAATGCGTTGTCAAAATCGATCGGGCCATCATACGGCGTACGCCGTGTCGCCAACTGAGAGCACATTGTCAGCGTCAATCGGGAACGAGAGAGCGTACGCCGTGTTTTCAATCAAGAACGCCTTGTCAGCATCGATCGGGAAGAGAGCGAGAGAGAACCGCCTACATCAAACACAGAAGCTTGCTCGACACACAGAGGATAAAAGGGAGCGGATTAGCGCCCTAATCCGTGCACTGCCCTGTGGATTAGCGACCGCGAGGATGTCGGGCAGGTCGGGACTGACGAGGATTGAGACCTCAGTGTATGGGTGTAGTCTGTGGGGATGAGCGGTCCGACGTTACTGGCAGATTTATACATGCTGGGAGGATGGTGTGTGTGTGTGTGTGTGTGTGTCTGCGTGCGTGCGTGTGTGTGTGTGTGTGTGTGTGTGTGTGTGTGTGTGTGTGTGTGTGTGTGTGTGTGTGTGTGTGTTGCGGCGAGAGACAGACAGACAACAGGACAGAAAATTTACTTTTTGGACTCTTGGTTCTTTCAAATTAATGGTATTAGGGGTAAAGTTTCCAGAAGCAGACCTAATCTGACCTTAACATGAAGTGCTGATGATATTCTGCATTAAACACGCACGCACGCACGCACGCACACACACACACACACACACACACACACACACACACACGCACGCACGCACGCACGCACGCACGCACGCACGCACGCACGCACGCACACACACACACACACACACACACACACGCTGCAAAAGTCAATGCTGAACGGAGCCAAGCATATCAAGGGAGACAACAGCATAAACCAGCCCCCCACCGAAGGACCTTTTACGGAGTTGTGTACCCTCCCCTGGGGATGCACTTCATCGCTAATATTCCCGTTTGGTTGCACGCATTGGGAAAAATAATTAAAAAAAAATTATAATAAAATAAGAAAAGAAACTCGTTCGTTTAGACAGTGTCGGCTTTGGCTTGAACGCGCTACACACGCACGCACGCACGCACGCGCACGCACACGCAGACACACACACACACACACACACACACACACACACACACACACACACACACACACACACACACACACACACACACACTGGCACACACACACACACTGGCACACACACACACACACACACACACACACACACACACACACACACACACACACACACACAACTTCTTTCGCCGTGAATCGTTCTCACGTTTCCAGGGGAACCTGTCCACACTACGAGGGCTGTTCAAATATTATTGGGAATGCTGCCATTACTCACGTGTCTTGCATCGGATCGACTCCAAAATTCTACATCCCCTCGAAGTATTCACCCTTGGCCCGAATGCACGTTTCCAGTCTTGTTCGCCACATATGAAGCGCCCTCTGGTACTCTTCCCTCGGGATACCCTCGAGCTCTGATTTCACGGCTTTTGAGAGGTCTTGGATTCGATCAAACTTGCGTCCAGCGAGTCGCTCTTTCAAGATAGGAAAGAGCCAGAAGTCACACGGTACCAAGTCCGGACTGTAGGGGGGATGGGCCAAGACTTTAATCTCTCTTTCCTCTAGGAAGGTCGTGGTGATCTTGGCTTTGTGGGGGGCTGCATTATCATGCATTAAGGTCCTTCAGGTTCCAACGTTTGGGCGCTGCTCGCAGATCGCATCCACCACTTTCCGGAGCACCACTTTGGTATAGTACGTGGCAGTGATGGCAGCCTTCGCCGGAAGAATATCAAGAGCCACGACGCCTTGGGTGCTGAAAAAAGTAGAGAAAAGACGCTTCCGGCTCTGAAATCCTGGCCTCAGGACAACTGGTCGGTCTCCATCTGGGCCTACCCACGCCCGGTTGCAGCGTTTGTTGGGGATGCCGTAAAACGTGAGCCAAGATTCATCACCGGTCACTATGTCACACAGGCGTTTTGGTCCATTTGGCTCAAAATCTTGAAGCAGTTGGCGTGAGCAATCAACCCGCCGTTTGTTTTGTTCGTCAGTTAAGAGATGGGGTACCCATCTTGCAGCCAAGTTTCTCGTTTGAAGATCTTCATGCAGAATGCTGTGTATGGTGCCGATAGAGAGGTCACATGCTTCACTCAACTCGCGTATGGTCGAATGTGGGTCTTCGTCAATCAGGCTTTTCACAAGGGCAATGTTTCTTTCGTTCCGAGCTGAGAGTGGACGGCCAGGACTGGTACCTGAGCTTGAAGGCCCTTGTTCAGTTAGAAAAGCTTCGACCCATGTGTAAACTGTGCTCTTACCGACACACTTGGCTCCAAAAACAGCTTGCAAATCTTGAAGGATTTTCTTGCCATTGTCTCCGAGTTTTAGCCTCATGAATGTGTAGAAGCGAAAATGCTCATTCTCGGCGTCCATGGTTTTCTGGCTCAGCAGTTTGGATGACGATTTTAATGAGGTCATACTCTAAAATGCGTCAAGATGTCATCATTCTTTTCTGCATGTTTATAGGGCTTGAGCCAGATTTTCTTTTGGTATAAAATTATTTTCTGTGCGATGTTTACTTATAAAATGGCAGGCCCATTCCCATTAATATTTGAACAGCCCTCGTATATTGACCACAGGCTCTGAGTCCGAGTCGGCTGCACGTGCTGAAACCAGTCAAGCTGACTGCCTGGGACGTTGTCTTTGAGCCCCCGTGTCATTGGGCCCCCGTGTCCCGTTTTCTTACCAGTGTGGGGGCCCAATGACATGGGGGCCCAATGACATGGGGGCCCAATGACACGGGGGCCCAATGACACGGGGGCCCAATGACACGGGGGCTCAAAGACAAAACCCCGACTGCCTAGATTTCCTAGCGTGAGTTTTTTGTCACGGTAATTTTGTCAGTGTCCGCCAGTAACAATGCCGCCATTTTCAGGTACACTTGCATCACGTCTGTGCGGAGAATGCAAGCGACGTGCGTTTGTGGCACAAAACTTGCCTTTGAAGGTGGAAATTTTGGCCCGTCTTAAAAACCTTTCACCTGTTGGTAATCCAGTAAAAAAAACACGTACATTTTTACCGCAAACGGACTGTGCAAAAAAGGGGTATCGTGGATAGCCCGTCTTATTCATTTTTCACGCAGCAGGTACAGCAGTGGGTGAGGCCCATTCGCATTTCAAGGTAAGGGAGTTGTCACAGGAAGGGGTTGCGGTGGGGCTGGGGTTGGGGTTGGGGGAGATGGAGGAGGGAGGTGTGGGTGGGGTATTGGGGAGGGGAGAAGCATTCGTTACATCACATGACGTCAGTGGCGGGAAATCAAGTGGTTTCTCCCAGTAGCCCATCTCCCTGTGCAGAAGAGGCCAGCACTGGTCAAACTCCGACTGTCGACTGCCAGCTGTGGTGATTTGGAATGTGCTTCTCAACTCCACCAAATCTGGGCAATGTTGTGTTAGGCCCATCTGTCCTCTGTATCTGTACTTGGAATGTTTCCCTCATCGGTGAAGGTTTCCGAAGCTGCAAGTTTGTTTTCCGGCTGCTTCCAGCTGCATGTGCAATAAATTACCGCACAGACACTGCTTTTGACCGCTTTTTCGTTCCGACCTAACCGGTCTTTACTCTGTTAGTTTTAGTAGCGGTATCCAGTTGTGATATGATGATTGTACTGACCTGACAGATTTTTCTCTTTTACGTTTCACAGTTACCACAGTCATTTAATCTCTCTCTCTCTCTCCCTCCCTCCCTCCCTCCCCCCCACACCACACCACACCACACCACACACCACCCCACACCCCACCCCACCACCCCACCCCACCCCACCCCTAGTGTACAGCACACATGACTGGGGATTGCCGAGATAAGAGAACTCGGCAGAAAATCTGGGAAAAGGGCCTACTTGTCATGGATTTGACGGACACTTTGTTAGGCCTTTTCCTTATCAGTGACGGGAGAAATACTTTGGGAATCTGTAAGCAATTAGAGCTCTCGGTGTTAAATGTCACTATAGCCAAAGATCCTCTATGCAATTGTATAGAGGATCTTTGCTATAGCCAAGAGTGAATGGTCATGATCGCCCTTTCGGGATAGCGACTGATCTGGACATGCGCACAATTTAAATGATGACAGGTTCATACAAAATGTGCACTGCTTTAAAAAAAAAAAAGTCAAGGACCACCTGCAAAAACATGCACAACTTAACCAAAAATAATTCAATTTTTCTGATTTTTTTTTTTTTTTTTTTTACAAAATGTAGCTAAGATAAGATAAGATAGATTTATTGCTTCTTAGTTACAATTAAGAAGAATTTGCTTTGCTCCTCTTGATAAAAAAAAAACACAATTGATATACACAAACATACCATAGAAATACATATCAGGCGCGTAGGAAGATGCTGAGAGGAAGGGGGGCCCACTAAGTCGGGTGAGCCATACGGTCGGGGTGAAGAAGGGTGGGGGGGGGGGGGTGTGTGTGTGTGTGTGTGTGTGTGTGTGTGTGTGTGTGTGTGTGTGTGTGTGTGTGTGTGTGTGTGTGTGTGTGTGTGTGTGTGTGTGTGTGTGTGTGTTGACTGCCGAGGATTGTGTCCTGCGAGGCTGCGACAGCAGAGCAGGGGGGCCCCACCACTGGTGGGACCCCTCTCCTCTTATCAAAAGCAAGGGGGGCCCAAAGATATTCGGGCCCCCCTTCCAAAAATCGAACGGGGGCCTGGGCCCCCAGGGCCCCCGTGGTACCTACGCCCCTGCATATACACATTCACACACTCAGTCATTGGCTAAAACACAATTTAAGAGAATAGGCATTGGCATTGCCTCACATTAAACTATGTTAAACAAGCACTAAGAATAACAGTCCAAAAGGAGGGGCAGGCCTAATACAGATCACAGATAACAGCTCTCTCTACATATAGATCCTTCATCCACACACATCTTATCTTCTGAGCTCGCACAAGCACCCGCATCCACCCACACACATCACAGGGTAAGATATTAGACCGTTGGGAATGATTCACTAGTGTTCATATATAATGTCAATGCATAGGACGGGTATACTATTACCCGGTAAGTAAAGAGTTTAACTGGAGTGCTTCCACACCAGTGTATCATTTTTCATTACACTTTAATCCTGACTAAGGGCATTTAGGGCAATGACAGAGGATGGAATGAATGATTTCCTAAAACGTACTGTTTTCGTTTTGATACATCTCCACCTTCTCCCCGAAGGTAGCATCTCAAAAAACCCATTCAGTGGGTGGATGATGTCTCCCACAATTAGGGTTAGGTTTAGATTTAGGGTTGGGGATACCTTGTAGTAATGGTGCAGTCGCTATGTTGTTTAGACGGCCACAGTGCATTTACGACAGGTGCAAATGACACAAGGGGGCGAACCGTACATAAAGTCATCATAACACCATTCTTTGAAGCATTTCCTATACTAAGAGGTCCGTTTACACTCAAAAGGGCGCTGAAATTTCTCATTAACAGGCGGTTTCTTCCTCTTCTTCCTTAGTCACTGGTCTTCAACAATCATTTGTGTAGATCAAAATCATCATTTTGTTCATCCATTTCTCTGTCTGTCTGGGGAGCCGGGGTGGTCGAATGGTAGAGCGTTGCGGACTCTCAATGCTCGGGTCGTGAGTTCGAATCCCGCCGGCTGGGGCCAAATATTTGTGCTGGCCTTTTTTCTCGTTGCCCCGTCTTTGATGTCACCCTTATGTGGTGGAAAAGGACGTTAAACTCCCAAACACCCCCCCCCCCCTCTGTCTGTCTGCCTGTCTGCCTCTCTCTCTCTCTCTTTCTCGCGTGCGTGCGTGCGTGCGTGCGCGATAGCTTAGTGTCAGACTGGAAAACAAACTGTAATTGCCTTCTCCAGCAGCTGTGCATCAGTCACAGGATGCGTGGAGGAAATGGCTGCTGCAGACAGAATATCTATGTCTGTCGGATCGTCACGGTGTGCTTCTGTGAAAATCCCTTCCACCACTACCGCCTCCCCCCCCCCCACCCCCCTCATCATCATCATCATCATCATCATCGTTATGCTATTATTTTCATTACTATTTTTACTTCACTGTGATATTGGATTAGCGACGGAAAAGTAAAAATTGGGCACGCGTGCCAAAAACGTCTACCGTTGAAAAAGGAAGAGCCATTTGCCATTCTCATTCTCTCTCTCCCCCCCCCCCCCTTCCCCATCCCGCCCCCCCCCCCCTCCAATGGGATAAAGCGCCTATATTAATGTGAGTATTGTTACTGTTGTCATTGTTATTGTTATTGGTGTTGATTTCGACTGTAACGTCTACTTCCACCACTGGGGAACTGGAATAGCCGAATGGGTGAGCGTTGGGTGGGTGGATGTTTGGGGGTTTACATACGGGTGATATCAAAGACGGGGCAACGATGAAAAAGCCAGCACAAATATCAGTTTGGCCCCAGCCGGGATGTTAGAGCGTTGGATTTTCAATGCTCGGACGGTGAGTTCGAGTGAGTGAGTTAGTTAGTTAGGGCTTAATGCCGCCCAACGGTGAGTTCGAATCCCGGCTGGGACCAAATATTTATGCTGTCGTTTTTCGTTGCGCTGCTTTTGATATCACCCATGCGTGGTCAGTGGAACCGCTGACTCAGTACACTTGGACTGTAAGAAGATTCTGTAACTCCCAACACTGTCAAACCCGTTCCTCCGGTTCTGCCATTCAGTACTGAGCCTCTGTTGGGTCACTCAGCGCCACGTGTGAAGCCACTCAAGCCAGCCTCGCGCCAACTCTCTACCGTCGGGTTTCACTCCGCTTAGCCTTTGTAATGACCCGAAACAAGCCAACCGAGACAACTAATCACTAAGAAGAAAAAACACAAACACGCTCGGTGACAAGGAAAGTGGGTGGGTGTTTGGGTGTTTAACGTCCTTTTCCACCACATAGGGTGATATGAAAGACGGGGCAACGATGAAAAAGCCAGCACAAATATTTGGCCCCAGCCGGGATCGAACTCACGACCCGAGCATTAGACGTCCAACGCTCTACCATTCGACCACCCCAGCTCCCCGACAAGGAAAGTGGACAGTTCTGGACAACTTTGTGATCAACGTGGTATTTCACAGTGTGCACAGAGGAGGTGAGTTTTGTCGCATTCACCAGCACAGTACATTTTCAGCCTGTTTCAGAGATTATTGTTTGCATGAGTTGCCCCCCGTACATACACAGAACCGCGACTTTGTGCTCTGCCACGGAAAATGCGTGCTTGTTGCGGCAAGGGAGACAACTAGTGCAGGTAATAATCTCTGAAATCTCTGAATGTACTGTGCTGGTGAATGCGACGGAACTCACCGCTTCTGTGCACACTGTGAAATACCACGTTGACCACTGTCCACTTTCCTCGTCACCGACCGTGGGTTTTTTGTTGTTGTTGTTGTTGTTTGTTTGTTTGTTTTTTTCCTTCTTGGTGATTAGTTGTCTCTGCTCAGGTCTCGGTTATCATAGTCTTGTTTCGGTTCATGACGCGGCCGCTGGTACAGAGTTGGCCTCGCGCAAGCTTGAATCGTTTCTTTCGCACAACACCTGAATCGCTCACCGGTTGGTCTTTCAACTTAAGAAAAGGGCACCCGAAAGTAAGCGAAGTAACCTTGCGCCCGTTGTTGGAAAACCTCCCGGGTTTGAAACTGCAGACACCGAGTCGCGCCTTCGCTGCTGCAGCCACTGAATCGCACGCTTCCTGACAACTCCATCCAGCCGAAGTCTGCCAACTTTCCAGGTAAATGAATATAATTATATCATGATTTATACATTGTTCGGCTAACTCGCTTGCTTGCCTATATTAGTATTACTAGTAGTACTGTATTATGGTCAGTATCTGAGTGCGGTTCAGAATCCTAGGGAATCGAGTTTTTTTGCTTTTCTTCTATTTTGCACCTACTGACATTTAGAGCTTGCAGTGTGGAATATGATAATGATAATTAAATACGTTTGAATGTGACGCGCCTGTCCCTCAGTAGAAGCTGCAGCCTGAGCCGCCATCACAATAGCAGGTAAAAAAAAAGAAGAGGAATTTCACTAGGTATTGAAACACATTTAAATGAACATTTTGAGGTGCGCGCGCACGCACACGCACGCACGCACGCACACACCACGACGACGACCCCCCCCCCCCCCCCCCCACACACACACACCCTCTCCGCGCCCTTCCACTGTGGCTTGTAGTCAATGTAGGCATACTTGTTCAGTGACGTACAAAGCACACATCTGCTAGATCTAGGTAGCGCTCTCAGCTTTACTTACTTCCCATATACAGAATATAATCACAGTCACATTTGAATTTTGCACAACGATGGTAAAAGTTTTAAAAAAAATTGGGGGGGGGGGGGGGGGCAACGTTCACGACAACGTTACGCTTACAGTCACTATGCACTGACATTTCTGTCAAAACACCACTCTGCGTGCGTGTCTTTTACAAGGACAGTCGTTAATGAAAGGTATTTAAAAAAAAAAATGGCAAAGGCCCCCTATTTTCATCTCAGTTTAGGGTAAACCCCCTATTTTTATTGTACTCGCGGGCAATCCCTCCCCACTGTATTTCATTCGACGAGCATCCATTCCTAGTTTTAGTCTACCCCCGGGCAAACCCCGCTAGTGTTACTCTACCCTAGCGCATTACCTCCTCCTCCCCCCCCCCCCCCCCCCCCCCGTGTGTTACTGCCGAGGTTCCAACCCTTGACCTTCGGATCTCCAGTCGAGAGCGCTAACCACTGCGCCTCGGAGACCGCTACAAAAGAAAAAAATGTGGACGTATCTTTATACCCCAAATTTAGTTTTAGAAAGCTTGCGGCCGGCAAATAACGTGAACAATTCTCGCTCTGCAAGGTGCTGAAGCTGTAAAAAGTTATTTGCAAACCTATCGTCAAAGAACAAAGCTCTACGTTTATTTGTGAGACTCAAACAAGCGTAGTTTCGCATTCCTTCGCAGACGATGCAAATTTTTTCATGCGATCACTTCAGAGTCACACACACACACACACACACACACACACACACACACACACACACACACACACACACACACACACACAGATCAAAGAAACGAAGCACGCGTCATTTTGCCGACGTCATAATTATTTCAGGTTAACGTTATGCTGGCGGTTGGGGAACTCAAACATGCAGGCACAGAGAGAGAGAGAGAGAGAGAGAGAGAGAGAGAGAGAGAGAGAGAGAGAGAACGAACGAACGAACTGTATTTTCCAACGGAAGTGATTTAACCAAACAATTTATTAATTTTCAATCAGCCGTTGCTACATAAAAAGAGACTACAATGGCAAGATAAAAGGAAAATACAAGAAAAAAAAAAAAGAAGAGAGAGAGAGAGAACGAACGAACGAACTTTATTTTCCAACAAATGATTATTTTTCAATCAGCCGTTGCTACAAAAACAAAAGACTACAATGGCAAGATTAAAGGAAAAATACAAGGGAAAAAAACCAATGGCAAAATAAAGAAAAAAAAATACCCGAAAGAAAAAATCTTTCTCTCACTCTCCCTCTCTCACACACACACACACACACACACACACACACACACACACACACACACACACACACACACACACACACACACAAACACACACACACACACACACACACACCTGACATGGTTGTTCAGATTATACACCAAAATGGACGCTTGAAAGAACAAAATGGACGCTTGAAAGAACAAAATGGACGCTTGAAAGAAACTTTCTTATTACCGAGAAGTAAACGTCTGGTTCAGTGTTTCAGTTTCAAGTAGATGAGAGATTGGTCTGACAAGCCCAGTGTCAGTTGTCACCTGATACATATACATGTACTGTTTGTATCGGCTACAGTTGTACCCATTCAGAGAGAGAGAGACAGAGACAGAGAATGTCAGTGTTAGTGTAGGCCCTATTCCTCGCCGATACATGGTATTATACAAGAACGACCGTGGTAACAGCAGGTCATTGAATGGAAACAACATATTGGGGTTCAGTTGGTACAGTTCGCCATTCAGGGGGGGGGGGGGGGGGGTGCAAATGTATACCAGTCAATTCCCGTCGATATTTCGCATTTGAAGTTGTAGAAGGAAGTCAGCAGCCACGTGACTTCACCTCGCAAGACCCCGGAGTACATTTGCACCCCCTCCCGCGTTGCGGGGATACTATCGCCCCCACCAGTGGACGACTCGAGTACGCTTGCCCCTCCTGCACATACATTTGCACCCCCCCCCCTCCACCTCCCCCAAAGGGCGAACTATACCAACTGAGCTATATTGGGCTGGTGACCATCTTGTTAACGTTAATCTTGTCCGTTCGAGATTAAAATGCACAGTTGGTAGGTTGCTTGTATTATTTGTTTGTTTGGTTGGTTGGTTGGTTGAGGAGCAGTTGCCGCCACTCGGCCGGTCAGTATATTCCGTGACATAAGTGTACGGGGCGTATTAGTAGAATGTCTCGGATTGTTTTTTCGTGTCAGTTTGCTTAAACTGACAAGATCATGTCACTTCTTTGAGTGTCTGTCCAGGTGAACCTGCGGCGGGTACAAAATGAACGGGGAAACCAAATTGTCGAAGACTGATCTGAACGCCAATACAGACGTAAAGGGAGATAAGCCACTACCACAGTCAGGATTGCCGCAACAAGGAGAAGTTGTTTCCCCTCATGTCGTGGACGGCATAATCGAGGAAATTGCCAATGAGGTGATTGTTGGATTCTGTCACACACACACACACACACACACACACACACACACACACACACACACACACACACACACAAGCACGCGTGCACTGACTCAATGAGAGGCACACACACACACACACACACACACACACACACACACACACACACACACACACACACACACACACACACACACACAAGCACGCGTGCACTGACTCAATGAGAGGCAGTCCGGCCGAGAAGAGAAAAGGCAGAGGCTGGGTGGGTGGGTGTTTGGGAGTTTTAACGTCCTTTTCCACCACGTGTGGGCGATATCCAAGATGGAGCAACGAAAAAAAGGCCAGCACAAATATTTAGCCTCGGCCGGGACTCGAACTCACGACCCGCGCGGTGAAAGTCCAACGCTTTACCATTCAGCCATCACGGCTTCCCGATACAGACAGATGTTTAGCGAGAGATCGGCAGGGGCGGGGGGGGGGGGGGGGTGGGGGTTTAACGTCCTTTTTCACCACATACGGGTGATATCAAAGACGGGGCGAAGATGAAAAAGCCAGCACACATATTTGGCCCCAGCCGGGATATGAACTCACGACCCGAGCATTAGAAGTCCAACGCTCTACCATTCGGCCACCCCGGCTCCCCTAGAGACCGGCAGACTAGAGATAGAAACGAGAGAGAGAGAGAGAGAGAGAGAGAGAGAGAGATTCCATATCAAACTGCAAAATGTCTGAACTTAATGAAAAAATAATTGCCTGTTTCAGGTCTTCGGACTTTCAGTGACCGCATGTCGACAGCTGAACGGGTATCGCGACAAAAACTTCCACCTTCTTGTCTCCCCTGACACGTGCAACCCCCATCTGAAGTCTGTGCCTAGGCAAGGTTACGTCATGAAGGTCATTAACACAATCGACACTAACCAGCCTGACATACTGTGTAAGTACTTTCTTTGTGAATATATTGAGATTGATACAAGTATACTCACCGCAAGAAGACCAAAGACGATTTGCAGAAGCACGCATAGTCCCATGAGGACCCCAGAGAAGATCAGCCGGTGTCACAGTGTGGTTTCATGCGCGAGGCCTCAAAATGCTTACATATTTCTTATTTGCCTCAGGCATCATAGTCACCCCTTAAACTACTTCTTGTAGAAACAACAAACACCATGAACAGGCCATTTAGGGGCACGCAGCTGACAGGGGTTTTTAAAAAGAAAAATCGAATGTCTCCTTTCCGCTCAGGCCTCACTGGAGCAATGCGAGTCTACTTTCAGAAAGTCACTTCACTCATATATCCACTAGGGTCACCTCTGCTTGCCATGTGCGCAAAAAGTCCCAGCTTCACTGACAGTTTGCCTTGTGGTGCAACCCCTTGGCATGCACCTCGCCCTACAAATACAAAAATCACGAAAATCACGCTTTTTCGTGCCAACAAAAATCAGTATAAACGAGCACAATCGCCAAACGTGGTCCCCCACACAAACACCAAAATTGACGCCACGGTCAGTTAATGTTATTACGTCTGTGTCCCCATGCCTTCCTATACCAGCACACGTGACCTGCGTCCGAAGTCAAAGTTTTAGTTTTCCACGTGCGTGTTGAGAATTTTTTTCCAAACTTGCTGTATTGCGTGCCTTGATCAGACTAATGGCATTTTGCCTGAATCGTTTTAAAGATCTAAGTTCCCAACCAAACGCTTTCCGAAGTGTAAACAAATTTTCAAGAGTCGACCGTGCAAGCACAGTCAACTCTGTCACAGTTACAGAGTTCACACACTGTCCAGAAACCGCGACAAAACCGTGCCGAAAAACTGCCCCCACTTCCTGTCGGGGTCCGCCCATGCTACTGTGCACATCTCCGTGCAGTGGTCATCACAGCAGCCGTGACCGAGTCGGTACTGTCCGCAGTGATCCCCATACAAGTCGTATCACTTTTGAATTTGGTCAGTGTCGCTCGTATGCGAGCTGAAATGTTTACGCAAGAAACAAAATTGCTTTCAAATACGTGTACTTACCGGTAGTAGCATAGCTTGCGCCATGTCAACAGTCAACATCCCTCAGTCGTCTATACTGACGTATCCACATCGTGGTCACAATGAGCCGGGTTGCACGGGGATGTGCACAGTAGCGTGGACAGACCCCGGCAGGAAGTGGGGGCAGGTTTTCGGCACGGTTTTGTCGCGGTTTCTGGATACTGGGTGAATTCTGCAACTGTGACAGAGTTGACTGTGCTTGCACGGTCGACTCTGTAAAAATGTGTTCACATTTCGGAAAGCTTTTTGTTGGTAGCTTAGATCTTTAAGCTGAGACACTGTGTTTATGGAGTGCAAACTTTGCTTATTTTGACGGTTCAGGTATTAAATCAATAAAGAAGTGGTGAACCAACAAACAAGCAAAGTTGAAATCATTTTTGAGGAGTGAGAAATATGTCTTTTGTTGTTGTTGATGATTTTTTTTTAAAATTAACTTTCATTAATTAGGATTTAGAGTGGTTCCCAGACTGATTTTGGCCTGCTGGGTTCTTTGAAAACATGAAATATTTTTTTTCAGGAGTGAGAGATATGTCTTTAGTAAGCTCGACGATGGTGTTGTTGTTGTTGTTGTCTGCTTTTATTTAGGATTCAGAGTGGTGATTGCCTACACTGATTTTGGCCAGATGGGTTCTGATATCATTTGCCGTATATCATCATCTCCTGTTCCCCATCGTAATACAATTAATCAGTCACTACGTTGGACAGATGTACAGACGGAACTGATGAAACATCTACAGAATCGAGACATACCCGTGCAGGAGGCGGTGCCTGCCAAAGACGGCCGCTTAATCAACTTTTACCGTTTCCCAGCACCAGACGACAAAGGTACCTGACTCAGAAATGCTGGCTATATATAAAAGACTTCACCCACCGAATATTCGAACCGTTTATTTTTGCAATTGAACGACAGTTTACGAGTTCAAAATCAAACTCACTGTCCACACACACACACACACACACACACACACACACGCACGCACGCACGCATCTTAAATATTATTGTCGTTTGATGAATATGTTGTTTGAATTACACGCACCCTGTTTGTTTGTTTGTTTGTTTCCGGGGAGCAGGGGTAGCCGAAAGGTAATGCTCGGGTCGTGAGTTCGAATCCCCGCTAGATGCCAAATATTTGTGCTGGCCTTCTAATCGTTGCCTCGTCTTTAATAGGGAGGGTTTGCAAGCCGACTTTCGTGTCCGTGTGGTGGGGGTTCCCTGTTTATTTTTAGCGCGGGGCCAGTGCGCGTGCGCGTAACCTCCCGACCTTGTTTCTAGGTCACGAACTCGAGAATTTTCGTGGTGAGAATCACAGTTTTGACGAAAGTTTTACAAGCAACTTTGGTGAGTGTTTTTGTCTGTTTATACGGGGTATTTCCGTCGGTGAATGAACCTGGTTTATAAACATGCCTATAATGCATATCATTCGTGCCTTAATGGGTGTTTAGGGGCTGTGTTTTGATGTTGAAGTGATCGGTTTCGAAGTCTGTCTCTGAAGCTCAAAGACACGTCGTCTGCTTGACTTGCTGATGTGTGTCGTTGCACAGTGAACACTGAAAAGATTATAAAGACTGTTTTTGAGTGAAGAAGTAAATTTTATGCTCATTTTGGGTTGTTGCTTTAGAAATGGAGGTTATCTTGACATTTCAAAAGTCTAAATCTAAACTTGAACTTCAGTGGTCTGGGACTCGCATTTCAGTTCAAAACTGAAAGCAACCTTACCGTTGGAAAAAAAAAAGTAAGATGATTGAAGCTGATGTTTCACTCTGAAACAAAATGAAGCATGCGTACCGTACAAAATCGAAGAAATCGTATCCGAAATTGAAGAATCGCATCCAAACACACACGCTGCGCTAGCTATGGCGGGGAAAGCAAAGCCGTTCAAGGGAGGTAATCCTCCGTGACGAAAATTCCGCGAAACGTTTGCAGTGCAAACCCTGAGTGCTGTCCGGTGGTGGTGAGTAACGCGTGACGTCAGTTGGCCTCGTTTTAGCTGCGCGCAGGGTCAAAAGGTCACTACCACACGGACACGAAAGTCGGCTTGCAAACCCTCCCTAATATCACCCATAGATGTGGTGGAAAAGGACGTTCAAACTCCCACCCACCCACCCTCTTACTACTTTCCCCGCCCCTTGTTTGGTTCCCAAAACAAAGTGAATTTATCCGCAGATCAACTATCTTATATCACGAACGACTTCATCTTAGAGTAATAAACATGAATTTTCAAGACACCGAGTCAGATACTACACAACTTCAGGGCAGACGGTTTTGATAGGTAAAGTAAGTGAAGTCCAATGATGCTCAAATTCACTGCATGCAGGAGAAACCAGGGTGCACGCAGTCTGTCTTCGCACCTTCATTACCGGAGAGGTGCTGTATGACATCACACTGACCCCTGACCTATGCTACAAACTCGGCGAATTCCTCGGCGATATTACAAATGCACTTAAGGTGAGGGGGATAAAGCCGGGATGAGTATGTCAACACTAACTGGCCTTTCCGAGAGGCCATAGTAACTGTTGTTACCTTTACCTTTCAGCTTCACTTGTCACCTATATACCCGTAACCGTCGCGAACCCTCCGGTCGTCGCCCGAGAGGCTTCTCAAAATCCCCAAACGCAACCTTAACCTAAAATCTCTTGGCGAGCGCTCTTTCAGTTTTGCCGCTCCAGCTGTTTGGAACTATCTGCCTGCAGATCTGAGAAATGCGCCCACACTGTCTGTTTTCAAGAGCAATCTGAAAACGTTCCCTTTTTTGCAAAGCTTTCCAGTAATTCCCTCAGCCGCGTGCTGGTCTTTGTTGCTTGAGCGGCGTGAGGCCACAAATGAGAACACCAGAAATTTTCTAACTAGTCAGTTTCACCAGTGTATGTCTGTTCATCGTTGTACAATGTTCGTGAGTGTGAGTGAGTGATAGGCGCATTGCGTTTTATTTAAAGAAATGCGCCCTAGAAATACCATTTATTATTATTATTATTATTTATTATTGTTCGGGGCTACAAGCGGTGTCGCTTCCTGCCCTACGCTGCATGATAGTCTTGTCCCCCAACAACCTACTGACAGATATCGTCGTTGTCATCGTTATGTTGAATGGAGGTAATAATATTATTTGGTGGTGGCAACGTTCACTCTCAAAATCCCATGCAAAAACTCGCAATTTTACTTCAATTTTTCAGATCATTAGGAGCCATTTCAAGCCACATTACACAATCTGCAGTGGTCTCGGGCCTAGCGGGGAAGGTCCACGCCTTGCGTAATAGTGGCTTGAAGTGGCTCCTACTCGGGTTTGAGGGGGGGGGGGGTCTACTTTATTGTCCCTTTCGGGAAATTCGGGCTGCTTCCCCCGGGGGAAGCGCGTCGCCGCGGTGCAGCGCCACCCAATACCTATCCTATATATTTTTTATAATTTTGCTGGGGAAGGAAAGCCGGATAACCCGGAGAGAAACCCCCGATGAGCAGCCCGGTAGCCAGGAAAAACCGGT
This sequence comes from Batillaria attramentaria, assembly GCA_018292915.2. Lineage (NCBI taxonomy): Eukaryota > Metazoa > Mollusca > Gastropoda > Batillariidae > Batillaria > Batillaria attramentaria. Next base: position 227,895 of record JACVVK020000668.1, on the reverse strand, counting down.
ATCTCAGATCACAAGCTCGATCTGGGCTCGAACCCATGCTTCATCCCCATGACATTGGTGACGGTCGTTAAGTAGCGCAGCGGCTAAATCCGACGCGCTACCTATTAGACCACCGCTCACCCCCAAGAGCTCTTAGGAGTTACAAAAAAATAATGTACCTGATTGAGTGAGTGATGGATTCTCTGATTGATTGATTGATTGATTGATTGATTGATTGATTGATAGGCATAACCTTTTTTTTACCAATAATGATGTTTTGCAGGATTTTTATCATCCTTTCTACGACACGTTTGACGTCATTTGGAGCATGAACAACGTTCCTCAGCTCAGTAGCCTTGTTCACGTCATAACCGACCCCGAAGACCGACGCATCATTAATGACGTCATCAGAGAGTACTCTAACACGCTGTTGCCAAGGCGACACGAGCTCAGGGCAGGTGCAATATGTTCTTCTTTTTTTTTTCATTTATTTATATATTTGTTTATTTATTTTATTCATTTATTTATTTATCTTTATCAGTAGGATGTATTCTGTTTGCAAAACGATTCTATCGTCAACGGTGAATCCGTCAAACTGAATTCTCGACCAGTCATAGTTTGGCAGGCAGCCAAATTTTCCATTTTACAAGCCTAGATATTTTATACACAACAGAGAAGACACGGTGAGATAATCATCAATTATGTTAATCATGGCGATTGTTGACATTTGTTTCACTCAAAAGGATTTATCCACGGAGACCCAAGCGAGCAGAACATTATTGTGCGACGCGAGGGAGGTGACTGCAACTCCACATCCGGAATACTCAAGATCGACAACCCTTCTTTCGAAGTCGTCGGCATCTTGGACTACGAGCACGCCGCCTACACTCACCCTCTCTACGACCTTGCCATCATGGTTGCCTACGTTTCACTCAAGGCCGTGACCTTTGATCCCCTGGAGGTCGGAGGTCACATTGTCGCCGGGTACAGATCTCGCGTGAATCTACCGGAAGTGGAGAGAAGTTTGCTGCGGGTCGCGGTTGCTGCGAGACTCGCGCAGTCGTTGGTGATCGGAGCTTACAGTCACACACTGGACCCTAGCAACGAGTACATCCTGGCGACGTCTGCACCCGGTTGGAAAGTTGTGCGCGCGCTGTGGAGCACGCCGTCTGAGGTTCTGTACAGGCGGTGGGGAGAGATTGAAAACTCTTACGAGACTCGCGAAGGTGCTGTGCAAAGTGAGACTGTAGTAGAATGAGGTTGTTAAACTTGGTGTCTTATGTGCATACGGCAAACTACAAACTCTTTCTGTCCGCTTCGCACTTACTGCCTGAATCAGACACTGGGATGCTCTCTCTCTCTTTCTCTCTCTCTCTCTCTTGTTCACACACACACACACACACACACACACACACACACACACACACACACACACACACACACACACACACACACACTTCAGATCAACAGCTGAAAATGTGTTCGTCAGTGTATTACCTCCTACAGAAAATAATAATTTTAAAAAAAAATCTATAATCATGTTGTTGGGCGTTAGGGTATGTGTACAGCATAAGGCCGCCTCGAGGTTTGAAACCTCATTAATTTTGCCGGTGTTGCACTTTTCCGGTGTACTAAGACAAATTCACTCCAAAGGAATTTGCTCCGGAGTTTTTGTTGTTGTTGTTTTGTTTTTGTTTTTGTTTTTTTCCCTGTTTTTTTAATGTATAGAGATATTCTTACTCCGAAGTAATAATCTCGCTCGACATAAATACTCCTTTGGGATTGGAGTACGTCTGTCGAACGATCTTTTCACTCCAGACGAAAAAAAATCGTACCAATAAGTTTGTCGTGTTACACCGGATCCTTGGTATTCCAGTCTGATAACAGCAATCAGCTGCATTACATTTTCTGGTCGTGTGTACAGCTAAGCTCTGCGCAAAGAAGACCCTCGAGATATTGAGCGTACGGTTATACAAACACCACGATCGGCCAGAGATACATGCAACACGAGTCTAATCAGTAATCACACGATCGGTTATCTTACTTCCTCGTTTGGGAGATAATACTTCGCGTGTGTCGGTTGTTTTCTCTCTCTCCATGCACCAACATTACCTTATCGGGTCAAGGTGCCCCAAGGTGTCACATTTTCAGCACTGATAAGGGGCGTTAAAACGCTAGACTACGGAGGCACAGTGTACATTGTTCAATCTGTGAGGCGCTGATAAGGTGTAACGAAGTGTCGGGTCCGACTGACTGCATTAAGCGTTGTCATACACTGTCACAGGCTACAGAGATCGAGTTGCGCAGTAGGGGTAGTTTGTCGGCTGTGTGAATAATTTTTTTTCTCTATGTCTCTGCTCTAAAATTAGCTTATCGGGACCCGGACTACTTGAGCATACGGGACATTCATACAATTGCATATAATACGGAGGAGCAGTGTACATCGTTCAACTGTGACTTGAAGCACGGCTCTGTGACAATGTATAACCAGGTGTTGGGTCCGACTGACTGCATTATGCGTTGTCAAACACTGTCACTCACAGGCTACAGAGACCGACTTGCGCAGTCAGTGAAGAAACATGGCGTACACCGTGATAGTATGGGTAGTTTGTTTAATCGGCCAGTCCAGTGTGTGTTGTTGAAGAAGACTGTCTGTGCGGTCGCAAGTAAGGCGAAATTCAACTGTATCAGCTACGGAGAAACATATGACAGATGACGGTAATGTGGGTGAGCAGACAGCGTTTGCACTGTGAACTGAGCTAGCATGCCTAAGCCATGGCTGTCACAGTCTAGGGCAGTCTGTGTATTGACCGAACCCAAAACGAAAGCTGTTGCTCTGGAAGGCAGGCTGGAATTCGCAGAACAGTCGAACTGATTGGCTTTTGAGCACTGGTAGGGATATTTTGTTAAATCGGCCAGTCCGGTGTGTGTTGTCGAAGAAGAGGGTCGCAAGTAACGCGTAAGTAACTCAAGAAACCAGTCTGTGCACTGGAAATTCAACTGTAACAGCTATGGAGAAACATTAGTATAAGACAAATAGCAGATAGCGTACGGATTGCATTGTGAAGCGAGCTAGCAGGCCTCTGCTATGGCTATCTAACTTACCTAAGGCCGCGCAGTCAGTCTGCTGGCCGAACCAAAAGCGAAAGCACTTGTTCTGGGAAGTAGGCTGCGATTCGCGGAACAGTCGAAATGACCGACTTTTAAGCAGGCCGTAGCAGGACAGGATTGTGTAGGTTAGCTTGACAGAAGAAATTCGAGACAATGGATGGACACAGTGTAACTGTCGGTGACGTCACCTTCCAGCGGGTGAACGGTGAATCGCACCACGACTTGGTGGAAGCAGTGAGACAGAAGATGTGGGGTTCTGTGAGGGAGCTACTGGAGGCCGATGTGGACGCCACCACACGGAGCTGGGCTGTACAAGAGGCGATATCTCACGCTAGTGACGGTCAATTGTTGTACATACTCCCTCACTGTACTGACGATCAAGTGGACACAGGAGTGAGAGAGGCGGTCAGGCGAGACATGTGGGGCACTGTAGGGGAGTTACTGGCACGGATTAAAACTGACAAAACCTGTAGGTGGGCTGTAGAACAAGCGGCGAAACGTGCCATGGACGAACAACTAGTGTCGATCATTCAGTACTGTACTGATGACCAGGTGGACGCTGTGTTCAGAGAAGCAGTCGACCGACACCAGTGGCAAAGTGTCCTTTACTTGCTGGGGCGCGGATTTACCGACACACAGAAACAGTGGGCTGTAGAGGAAGCCAGCAAACAGGCTGAAGACGATGAACTGTGTCCTCTCCTCCTCCACTGTACTGACGACCAGCTGGACAGTGTTGTGACCCAGCTGGTGACGCAGCGCCGGTGGGAGTGTGTCCTGAACCTCCTGCAGCGTGGACTGCCGGACTCCCTATGTGAGCTGATTCTAGGGGAGGCAAGCCAGCACGCCGCGGAGTACCAGTTACTTTCCCTGCTGTCGTTCTGTCCAGACAGCCAGTATGATTGTGTGTTGATGCAGATCATACAGCGGGGTTGTTGGCGTGCAGTAGATCATCTGTTACAGCGCAGTGTTGACGACCAACGGATCAGGTGTGCTATAGAGAAATCCACTGAACCCTGGGATGAGGACGAGTTTGATACTGCGGTTAGAGTGGCGTTGAAATATGAAGCGTGGACTTTCATCAGCCACGCGCTTGACCAGCAGCGAGACATCAGTGAATCCACGTGTAAGCTGATTGTACAAAACATGAACGAGAACAATCGAGAGAATTCTGGTGTCACTGTGGCAGAAGAAGACACGGCTGTGAACCAGGCGACAAGCTCGTTGTGCACCGAGAAAATGCAGCCAGTGTCTTCAGACCATAGGTCGCTCCTGACATCAGCTGTACTCAAGCTGGTAGTGTCGAAACATATGTGGCCGACCGTGTTGCAGCTCCTCGGTGGATCTAAGTGTGCTTTTGCTGTTGAGGAGGCCATGAAACACGCCAGTGACGATGTGCTGGAGCAGATTCTTCCTCACTGTACTGATGACCAAGTAGAGTCGGCCCTACACGTGGCGGTGTCCAGACGCCTGTGGTTTGCAGTGAGCGAACTGTTACAGCGTCCAGTCAGCGATGCCAACCGGGCGTGGACTGTAGAAGAAGCCAGGATAAACGCCGAGGATAGTCATCTAGAGGCCATCCTGCCTCACTGTACTGATGACCAGCTGGGTCTGGTCTTTGACACAGCGGTGTGTCGACATTTGTGGTCCGTTATTGGTCAGCTGTCCCTGCGTCCTGTTGACAACATCAGGCTTGCGTGGGCTGTAAAAGAGGCTGTCCAACACGCTGACGACCATCACCTGGCGATCATCCTGCCTCACTGTCCTGACGATCAGCTGGACTCTTCACTGATGGCAGCTGTCACAAGAGGATTGTGGGATTGTGGTAAAAGTCTCATGCGTCGTAGACGAGATGTTTTTCAGAGAGGGCGACTTGAGGTGGACGGAAAACATGTGCTGGAGCAGATTCTCCCTCACTGTACTGATGACAAAGTAGAGTCGGTCCTACACGTAGCGGTGTCCAGACGCCTGTGGTTTGCCGTCAGTGAACTGTTACAGCGTCCAGTCAGCGACACCAAGCGGGCGTGGGCTGTAGAAGAAGCCAAGACAAACGCCGACGATAGTTATCTGGAGGCCATCCTGCCTCACTGTACTGATGACCAGTTGGACTCTTCACTGATGGCAGCAGTCACAAGAGGACTGTGGGATTGTGGTGAAAGTCTCATGCGTCGTAGACGAGATCTTTTTCAGAGAGGGCGACTTGAGGTGGTCGGTAAACACATGAGTGACGAGCATGTACTCCGGCTTCTTAACACGGTAACAGTTGACAGAGGCCGGGAGTGTGACAAGCTTTTCACGGTTCTACTAGAGGCAGTAACACGACAGCTTTGGAACGGTATTTTGAAGATGACACGTAGCCTGCCGCTTCAGCAACGGAAGTGGGTTGTCGTGGAAGCCAGCAAACTCGCTCACGGAGAAATCCTACAGCAGTTAATCACGAACTACGCCACTAACATCAGTGACGCTCTAGGTCCAGTTCTGCAAAACCTCATCAGCAGAGATCTGTGGAGTATCGCCTGTTTCACAACAAGCATATCAGGGTTCCATATCAGGAGACGTCGCCTTAGTCATACTGATACCGTACTTACCTCCACACAGCAACTGCGGATTCTGGAGGAAGCCAGCAAACGTGCTTCAGGCGATGACCTCGAGTTCATCGTCAGCAGATTGTGCACTAGAGACTGTGTTGGCGTAGTGTTTCCTCATCTGCTAGAACGGCAACAGTGGAGGGCTCTCAGCATAATCCTTGACTTCCTAACGCCCACACAGGCAAAACAAGTTCTGAAGGAAGTTGGTAAACATGCAGACGAACCGACACTGAAACTTTTTCTGGACTGTTGTCCTGACGAACTATTTGATTATGCTTTTACACTGGCAGTGAAGCGTGGGTTCTGGAACACAGTCACTGACTACATGCAGTTGGGGCAAGCCTTTAGGTTCTCTGTCTTTTCTTCTATGTCTATGTCCATGTCCATGCGCCATCGACCAAGTGAGAAAGTGCGGAAACTGGCTGTTGAAGAAGCAATGAAACGTGCTGCTGGCAAAAATTTTACTTCCATCGCCACTTGCTGTACCGACGACCAGCTGGAGGCTGTTTTTGCCGAAGCTGTGACAAGACGCCTGTGGGACGCCGTTGACCAACTCCTTACCCGTGGAGTAAAGAATGAACAGATGAAATGGGCTGTGACAGAAGCCAGTAAGTACGCTAATGAAGTTTACACATTGAAGCTCATCAGAAACCGCCATTGTGTTTTAATGGAAATAAAATCAGTACTTCCGCAAGCCGTTAGACGTGGCATGTGGAAAGTTGTGGCAGAATTACTGGAACGAAGTCCGAGCATACCTGACACTGAGCGAAGGTGGGCAGTGGAAGAAGCGTTACGAAATGCCAGTGACGAACATTTAAACACCATTCTCTGCTACTGTGCGGACGACCATCTTGAGGTTGCAGTGAGAGAAGCAGTCAAAAGAAGGATGTGGCACTGCGTGGTCACGTTGTTTGTACGCGGACTGACTGATGAGCTACAGGAATGGGTCTTGGAGAAAGTCATTAAGTATCTCAGTCATGACCAGGTCCTCCTGATCGCCCCTCACTGTGCCGATAGTGTGTCAGATTTCATTCTCACAGAACTCGTGACGAGACATCTTTGGGATGGTGTTCTGGATTTTCTGACAGGAACGACTACGCCATCCAAACAGAGTTGGGCGATTAGCGAAGCCAGCAAATACGCGCCTGAGTCCGACCTTTTAAGACTTCTTGCGTACAGCAGCAACGATCAGCTAGACTCTATTTTAACGGAAACCGTCAAACGACGTATATGGACATGTGTCAGTAAAGTGCTGAAACGTGATGTGTCGTGTGCACACCGGAAGTGGGCCTTAGAAGAAACCAGCAAAGAGGCTCCGGAGCACTACATAATGTCGCTGCTGCAGCACGTCGATGACAACGATCATTGCATACTGTTGACTGAAACTGTCAGACGACGTATGTGGAGATGTGTCGGCGAAATACTGGAGCGTGGGGTTCAGATCACACAACAAGAATGGGCCCTGGCAGAAGCCAGCAAACACGCTTCAGAGACCCAGCTACTCCCACTTCTCCAGTATGTCACAGACGCTCAGCTTTGCCCCGTACTGACAACAACTGTAAGAACGCGGAAGTGGAGATGTGTCGGCGAAATACTGGAGCGTGGGGTGGATGTCACACAACAAGAATGGGCCTTAGCGGAAACCAGCAAACACGCTTCAGAGACCCAGCTACTCCCACTGCTCCAGTACGTCACAGACGCTCAGCTTTGCCCCGTACTGACAACAGCCGTAGGAAAACACATGTGGAGTTGCGTTGCTGAGCTTCTGAAACGTGGGGTCGATGCGGAACATCGGAAGTGGGCAGTTGAAGAGGCCAGCAGACATGCGTTAGAGGAAAGTCTCCTGGCACTCCTGCCCCACTGTCCCGATGACGAGTTGGACACTGTCTTTAAAGAAACAGTGAAGCGACGTCAGTGGCGGGTGGTCAACGTGCTTTTAGATGGACCATTAGAGGGTCAACGAAAAGTTTCTCTGCGAGAAACTACACAGCAGATGAAGCTGAATTGGGACATAGAGTTACGCAAAGTGATGCAACAAAACGATTGGGCTACAGTCTCCTTCATGCTAGAGTGTTTTACAGTGAGTGCCTTCCTGCGTAGACAGGCCGTTCGCGAAGTGTGCAATGTGGCATGGTATCATTATGCACGTTGCAACGACAACGACTTCATCAGCATCATCCAGCACTGTGACCACACCCAGCTGATGACGGTTCTACAGGCAGCGGTCGAGCGGAACTTGCCACACACAGCCTGTGACATTCTGACACGTCTCGGTCAACAGGGCGAACCCGGGGCGCTCACTGAAAATGGCCGTGCTATTCTTTTGGCTGTCATGGATATGAAAAATGGTCGTCAGAAGCTGGTGGCCGAGTGTATGAAGCTGGGCATCACCACTGACGAGACTGAAGACACAAACCGTTCTCGTCTACTTGGTTCATACAACGTAGACATCCTCAGAAAGGACTGTCCGTTTAGGCGCGCTGTTCTCGATAACAACATTGTCATTGCGCGTATGCTGTATGAATGTGGAGTGTGCTCCAACACAGACATACAAAAACTGTGCAACGACTTCGCAGTATGGGAGGTACAAAGTGAACTATTTCAGGCCACTTTTCAGAACATGTCCATGTTTTTGAAAGACAAGGCCTCCACTCCCCGAAGCCTCATGTCTATGTGTCGCCTTGTGACCTCTCGCCATCTCGGTGTAGGCTGCATACGTCAGGAGAAAGTGAAACAGCTCCCCCTACCGGAACCACTGAGAGACTATGTCGTGTTCCCGAACATTGAAGGGCTAGCGGCTGATGATGTTACAGATGATGATGCAACGCCTGATGGTGACGTGATTGAAGCTGCTCTTCTCGATGTCCAAACGAAGCTTGCGCCCATGCGCACATACGACTCTGACGATTATGGCGGCTTCGACTCTGACTGCTACGACTATGACTACTACGACTATGATAATGACTACTGGGGATATGACTCTGATACGTGTTATGGCTACGATTCAGACGGATGGTGAAACACGTCAAACTGCTGCACTGCTGCTCATATGTTGTGCCTAAATTGTGAAATTGCCTACTTCATAAAATAGGCAGTGGCTTTGCCTACACAGTGAAATGATTAGGCAGCAAACTGTAATTACGTCACTGACAAGTACTTCTGGAGACAAGCATCGTTGTGTGAAACACTCTTGCAGACTCCATCCTTTTTTTTTTCCTTTTTTTTTTTCTTTTTTTTTTTTGCACCTGGGCATAATAAGCATCCTTTGTGTTGTGATTCTCTTTGGAGCTATGGAAACAATAACCACAATGAAAACATCCTTAGCTGCTACGTTATTGTGCACATAATAATGGTTACAATGTTTCTCTTTGATGTTCCATAATTACCGGGAAATATTTTCACTCGTTCGCTGTGCGTCGGTAAAAGTGGTCACTGATTCCAGTACACGTGAGTTCTTTTGTGTAAGCGACTCTCTCGCGAACGGTTGAAGTCCACAAATTAGAGAAAAGATGTTAATGTGTTTAAAATGTTGATACAGTTAACACTTTATGACAAGCACTGAATGAAGTCGGTCAGTCAAGCAAGGCAGTGTTCACAACATCAAGAGACAAAAATGATAGCAAGGCGAATTATTGAACACAGGCGACACGTTTGCAACGTCAAATCAAGGTCATAACCAAAGCCAGTGACAATACAAAGCCTTGTGAAACTCTTGGGCACTACAGGTATTTGGGGAGTAAGCTAATGGTGACTGAGTAACTGGTGTCGTCTGCAACGATATCAGTGAGCGGCTGTACACGTGAAGACAAGATGAAGCGAGGCCCACATACCCAGTCATTGTATGTTACTAGTTTTACATGGTATTCGTGTGTGAGTATGTGTGTGAAGGGAGGCCCACACACCCAGTTATTGTATATTACTAATGTTCAGTGTGTGTGTGTGTGTGTGTGTGTGTGTGTGTGTGTGTGTGTGTGTGTGTGTGTGTGTGTGTGTGTTCTTGTTCTCGTTAAGGTATTGCTACAAACACTGTTTTCTTCTTTTGCTTTCCTCTAATTCACCGTCTATATGATATTTGTATGGGCTGTTTTAGCAGTCGCGTTTATCGCCGTCGTTGAATTTGTGTTCAGTTTCCTTTGAAATGTATTCAGTATTTCACTTATGTCTACAATATTTCACTGGCTTAAGTTCATTATCACATAGTTGTGTGCTTTCTTAGCATCCTGTGTGTAACACTAAAGGGTCAAACCTATTGTCCCACAGCCCAGTGTTCCCACAACCCAATATTCCCACAGCCATATATTCCCAATGCCCAATATCCCCACATCCCAATATCGTCACAGCCCAATATCCCCACAGCCCAATATCCCCACAGCCCAGTGTTCCCAGAACCCAATATCCCCACAGCCCAATATCCCATACAACCCAATATTCCCACAGCCCAATATCCCCACATCCCAATATCCCCACAGCCCAATATCCCCACAACCCAGTGTTCCCAGAACCCAATATCCCCACAGCCCAATATCCCATACAACCCAATATTCCCACAGCTCAGTGTTCCCACGGTCCAATGTTCCCCAGCCTAATATATGCACAGCCCAATGTTCCCACGGCCCAGTATTTCCACAGCCCGCCCAATATCCCCAAAGCCCAATATTCGCACAGTCCAATGTTCCCACAACCCAATGTTCCTCAGTACAGCCCTATGTCCCCACAACCCGTGCAATTTTTCCGCCGCGTCATATTCTCACATCCCTATAGTATTATGTTGTCTTAACCCTTTGTTCCTACAAGTCTAGGCACCCAAAGCATCTTCTGTGAGTTGTAACATGCATGCCGCTCTGGTGTGTGTGTGTGAGGGGGGGTGGGGGGGGGGGTAACTTGCATACAGCTCTGGTCAGTGTGTGTGGGAGGAGAGGGGGGGGGGGGTGTAGTATGCATGCAGCTCTGTGTGTGGGGGGGGGGGAGGGGAGGGGGGTGTAACATGTATACAGCTCTGGTGTGTGTGGGAGGAGGGGGGGGGGGGGTTGTAACATGCATGCAGCTCTGTGTGTGTGTGTGTGTGTGTGTGTGTGTTAGGAAAGACTGAATAAGATACCTGTGGGAGCATAAGAATGCTTTGTGTAAATGTATACTGCATTTTGCGCTACTAAATGTGTATATCATTCTCTACACTGTTACTTCTCTCACATGTTTCACTTATACGGGGTTCACCACCTGTTTCTCAGAACGATGTAAACCGAAAGTAGAGCCGTGACATGTGTCACATCAGTGAACCACCGTCTGAACGAAGAAAGCCAGCTCGCTCCCTGAATTTTAAACACTCATTGTGGTGTGGTTATTTTAACAGTTCGCGGGCTGTATACAGCACTGAAAACAATTCCTCCTTAAACGGGCTACAATTCTACCATGTTTATGCTCACATGTCTTTCTGAGCTGTTTTCGTAGTATCTATCGCCACATCACTTAGACATTTGGGTGGTGACAGCGTTTGTAATGCTGGCACTGAGCGAATAGAAGCGTACGCGGTGACGTGGCGAATACACTGAGCGATCCAGTAGTGCAGCAACAGTCGTAGAATTTAAATAATCGCCCGCTTGCGCAAAGTGTACACAACACTGTATCGAATTAAAAGCTGCACTCATCATCAAGATGGAGGTATTTCGAGCGTACAGGCGCACTCACAAGCGAAACTGTTCCAAACAAAAGCTGACTTAGCAAAGATGGAATTAGCGCGTTTAAGAATAGAAGACGTTATTTGCTGTGGATGAGAAACTAACCGTAGTTGGATTGACCTCTTTCAAACACCAACTGCTTTATTAAAGATTTGTCACTGATGTACAATGCCCTCATGTGTATATACTCGGGTCATTTCTGCATTATATTCAAGAGGTTTTGTCAGATTTGCCAGATGTTTTATACATGACCACACCAAAGGCAACACTATCATTTATTTTAAAGAATTAAAGTGTATACAATGAATCTTGTATCTCAGACTCGCATGGCTTTTCTCAACCACGACATCCATGATCATTAATCTTCACATGAAAAGCTACAAAAGTGCATAACAAATGATTATTATGTACTTTTAAAGGCCGCCGGTATTCTGACACTTGTATGTTATTTCTCTGCCACGATAGCGTTTTGTTTCTTTAGCTTCACTTGGAAAGCTACAAAGTACATGATAATAATGTTTAAAGGTCGCGGGCATTCAGGGTCATTTGCCAGTCAAACCGTAATCTGATAGTTATGGGATCTTGTTGGTCGGTTACTAGCGTCTACCGCATACTGATTCTTTTATTTTAAGTAATTTTACCGGTCAAGTTGTATTTTTTGTTTTTTGGGTTTTTTTTTAAAACTCATTTTGTTGTTTCTATTTGAAGTCGTTTTGATAAATATATTTGTCGATTATGTGGGGCAGAAAAGTAATTTCCCTTTCGGGATTAACAGAGTTTTGTGTATTCTGTATTGAATCACGTGCAGCAGGCAAATCTTCCCTACATGCCCGCGCCCTTTAACCTCACATTTTCTGTTTGACGGCGAAGGACGTTTGAAGCGTTTTGTTCAGACCGTCTTTGAGTATTATCATAAACAACGGAGTAAGAAATAGCTGAAATTGTGAAAGTGGAACATGTCATTCTGAAAGAAGATCAGGACATCAAGTAATATGTACGCATTTTTTTTCTCTCTTTATCACAAGATTGTAAAAGCCTGTAATAATAAATAAGAAAACTGGAACACAAGTGTGGTTTTATAATTGTGTGATGCTCGCTGTTGCTGAACATGTTAGGACTCTCTCTCTCTCTCTCTTACACACACACACGCACACACGCACACACACACACACACACACACACACACACTTCAAATAAACAGCTGAAAATGTAGGTCAGTGTTTGTCAGCGTATGACGTCCTACTGAAAATAAAAATAAAATAATCTGTAGGTACTTTGTTGAGCGTTACAGCATGTGTAAACGTTCAGCAGAAGGACGAAACCTCAGTTACCATTGCTGCACATTTCCGGTGTAAGAAGACAAATTTACTCCCGTAAGAATTAACTCCTGAGTTTTGTTGTTGTTGTTGTTGTGTTTTTTAATGTAGATATATTTTTACGCCGAAGTAAAAACCTCGCACGACAGAAGGATACCCTTGGCTTAGGAGTATGTCCGTCGTAGGATGTTTTCATTCCGGAGTAAACAACGAAAAAGTTTGTCATGTTACACGGGACCCATAATATTCCAGCCTGAACAGAGCGATCAGCTGCATAAGTTATCTGGTCGTGTACAGCTGTTCTCTGGGCAAAGAAGACCCTCGAACCAATGAGCGTACGTTATACAACACACTGGTCGGACTGCGATACACGCAACACAAGTCTAATCACACAATGAGTTATTTTTCTCCCTTGTATGGTATTTAATACTTTACGTGAATCGGCTGTATGAAAAGACTTTCTTTTCTCTATTCTTCAGCACTAAAATTAGATTCTCGGATCACGCTGCCCATTCAAATCAGCGTACGGAGCATTCAAACGCTAGCATAATATAACACAGAGTCGCAGTGTACAGTTTAACTGTGAGGCACGGCACTGTGATAATGTGTAACTAGGTGTCGGGTCCGAATGAATGCATTATGATTATGCGTTGCCATGCACTGCAACACACAACCTACAGAGACCGAGTTGCGCAGTCAACAAACCTGGTGTAGGCCTACATGGTAGGGGTATTTCTGTTAAATCGACCAGTCCAGTGTATGTTGTCGAAGAAGACTGTGGGCTCGCGATTACGGCGTAAGTAACTGATGTATATAAAAACAGTCTCTGCACTGGAAATTCAACTGTAACAGCTACGGAGAAACAGTGGCATGAGACAGATGACGGCAATGTGGGTAAGCAGACAGCGTTCAAAGCGGATTGCATTGTGAACTGAACTAGCAAGTAACATGCCTATGCTATGACTACCTAAGGCAGTCAGTGTATTGACCGAACCAAAAGCGAAAGCGATTGCTCTGGGAGGTAGGCTGGAATTCGCAGAACAGCCGAACTGAGTGACTTTTAAGCAGGCCCTTACAGGACAGGAATGTGCTGGTTGGTTTGACTGAAGAAATTCGAAACAATGGATGGACACAGTGTAACTGTCGGTGACGCCACCTTCCAGCAGGTGAACGGTGAATCGCACCACGACTTGGTGGAAGCAGTGAGACAGAAGATGTGGGGTTCTGTGAGGGAGTTACTGGAGGCCGATGTAGACGCCACCACACGGAGCTGGGCGGTAGAAGAGGCGATAACTCACGCTAGTGACGGTCAATTGTTGTACATCCTCCCTCACTGTACTGACGATCAAGTGGACAAAGGAGTGAGAGAGGCGGTCAGGCGAGACATGTGGGGCACTGTAGGGGAGTTAATGGCACGGATTAAAACTGACAAAATTTGTAGGTGGGTTATAGAAGAGGCGGCGAAACGTGCCATGGACGAACAACTAGTGTCGATCATTCACTACTGTACTGATGACCAGGTGGACGCTGTGTTCAGAGAAGCAGTCGATCGACGTCAGTGGCAATGTGTCCTTTACTTGTTCGGGCGCGGAGTTACCCACACACAGAAACAGTGGGCTGTAGAGGAAGCCAGCAAACAGGCTGAAGACGATGAACTGTGTCCTCTTCTCCTCCACTGTACTGACGACCAGCTGGACAGTGTTGTGACCCAGCTGGTGACGCAGCGCCGGTGGGAGTGTGTGCTGAACCTCCTAAAGCGTGGACTGCCGGACCCTCTATGTGAGATGATTCTAAGGGAGGCTAGCCAGCACGCCGCGGATTGTGAGTTACTTTCCCTGCTGTCGTTCTGTCCAGACAGCCAGTATGATTGTGTGTTGGTGGAGATCATACAGAGGGGATGTTGGCGTGCAGTAGATCAGCTGTTACAGCGCAGTGTTGACGACCAGCGGATCAGGTCTGCTATAGAGAAAGCCACTGAATCCTGGGATGAGGACGAGTTTGATACTGCGGTTAGAGTGGCGTTAAAACATGAAGCGTGGACATTCATCAGCCACGCGCTTGACCAGCAGCGAGACATCAGTGAATCCACGTGTAAGCTGATTGTACAAAACGTGAGCGAGAACAATCTAGAGAATTCTGGTGTCACTGTGGTAGAAGAAGACGCGGCTGTGAACCAGGCGACAAGCTCGTTGTGCACCGAGAAAATGCAGCCAGTGTCTTCAGACCATAGATCGCTCCTGACATCAGCTGTACTCAAGCTGGTAGTGTCGAAACATATGTGGCCGACCGTGCTGCAGCTCCTCGGTGGATCTAAGTGTGCTTTTGCTGTTGAGGAGGCCATGAAACACGCCAATGACAATGTGCTGGAGCAGATTCTTTCTCACTGTACCGATGACCAAGTAGAGTCGGCCGTACACGTTGCGGTGTCCAGACGGCTGTGGTTTGCAGTGAGCGAACTGTTACAGCGTCCAGTCAGCGACACCAGGCGGGCGTGGGCTGTAGAAGAAGCCAGGACAAACGCCGACGATAGTCATCTAGAGGCCATCTTGCCTCACTGTACTGATGACCAGCTGGGTCTGGTCTTTGACACAGCGGTGTGTCGACAGTTGTGGTCCGTCACTGGTCAGTTAATTATGCGTCCTGTTGACAACATCAGGCTTTCGTGGGCAGTAAAAAAGGCTGTCCAACATGCTGACGACCATCACCTGGCGGTCATCCTGCCTCACTGTACTGACGATCAGCTGGACTCTGTACTGATGGTAGCGGTCACAAAAGGATTGTGGGGTTGTGCTGAAAGTCTCGTGTGTCGTAGACGAGATCTTTTTCAGAAAGGGCGTCTTAAGGTGGACGGTAAACACATGAGTGACGACCAAGTTCTCAGGATTATTAACAGGATGACCGTTAACAGAAGCCAGGAGCATGACAAGCTTGTCACGGTTTTACTAGAGGCAGTAACACGACAGCTTTGGGACGGTGTTTTGATGATGGCACATATCTTGTTGCTTCAGCAACTGAAGTGGATTGTGGTGGAAGCCAGCAAACTCGCTCCTCGGTCTGTCGTAAAGCAGTTAATCACGAAATACGCCACTGACATCGGTGATGCTCTAGATCCAGTTCTGCAAAACCTCATCGACAGAAATTTATGGTGTATCGCCATCAGTATGGTAACAGATTTGGGAAATGTTCACATGAGCCCGAGATATAATAATGATAGTGAACTGACCGACACAATGCGAATGAGGATTCTGACGGAAGCCAGTAAGCGTGCTTCAGACGATGAACTCAAGTCCCTCGTCAGCATGTTGTGCTCTAGAGACAGTGCGGGCGTAGTGTTTCCTCGTCTGTTAGAACGGCAGCAGTGGCGGGCTCTCAGCAAATTGTTGGGATTGCTAACGCCCACTCAGACAGAACAAGTTCTGAAGGAGGTTGGTGAACATGCAGATGAACTGACGCTGGAACTTTTTCTGGACAGTTGTTCTGGCGAACTATTAGATTATGCTTTGATACTGGCAGTGAAGCGTGGGTTCTGGAACACAGTCATATACTATGTGCAAAAATGTAAGTTCTCTACCTCAAAATCACGTGAGAAAGTGCGGAAACTGGCTGTTGAAAAAGCAATGGCATGTGCTGGAGACAATGATTTTGCTTCCATCGCCACTTGCTGTACCGACGATCAGCTGGAGTCTGTTTTTGCCGAAGTTGTGACCAGACGCCTGTGGGACGCCGCTGACCGACTTCTGTCTCGTGGAATAAAGACTGAACATGTGAAGTGGGCTGTGACAGAAGCCAGTAAATACGCCGATGAAGATTACACATTGAAGCTCATCAGAAACCGCCATTGTGTTTTAATGGAAATAGACTCAGTACTACCGCAAGCCGTTAGGCGCGGCATGTGGAAAGTTGTGGCAGAATTACTGGAACGAAGTCCGAGCATACCTGACACTGAGCGAAGGTGGGCAGTGGAAGAAGCCATGGAGCATGCCGATGATGAAGGTCTCAGTACCATTGCCTGTCTGTGCTGTAACGACCAGCTGGAGTCTGTCTTTTGCAAAGTTGTGACAAGACGCCTATGGGACGCCACTAACCGGCTTCTGTTTCGTGGAATAGAAACTGAACATGTGAAGTGGGCCGTGACAGAAGCCAGTAAATACGCCGATGAGACGTTCACGCTGAAGCTTATAAGACGCCACTGCGGTTTGATGGAAATAAACCCAGTACTTTCGCAAGCCGTGAGACGTGGCATGTGGAAAGTTGTGGCAGAATTACTGGAACGAGAACAGAGCATACCTGACACTGAGCGACGGTGGGCAGTTGAAGAAGCTTTACGATATGTCAGTGATGAACATTTTAACACCATCCTCTGTTACTGTGCGAACGACCAGCTTGAGGTTGCAGTGAGAGAAGCAGTCAAAAGAAGGAAGTGGCACTGCGTGGTCACGTTGTTTGTACGCGGACTGACTGATGAGCTACAGGAACGGGTCTTGGGGAAAGTCATTAAGTATCTAAGTCATGACCAGGTCCGCCTGATGGTCCCTCACTGTGCTGACAGTGTGTCAAATTTCGTTCTCACAGAATTCGTGACGAGACGTCTTTGGGGTGACGTTCTGGATTTACTGAAACAAAGAACTACGCCATCCAAACAGTGTTGGGCCATTAGCGAAGCCAGCAAACATGCGCCTGAAGACGACCTTTTTAGACTTATTGCGTACAGCACCGACGATCAGCTAGACTCTATTTTGATGCAAACCATCAAACGACGTATGTGGAGATGTGTCGGGGAAGTGCTGAAACGTGATGTTTCATGTGCACACCGGAAGTGGGTCTTAGAAAACACCAGCAAAAAGGCTCCGGAGCGCGACCTAATGTCGCTGCTGCAACACGTCGATCACAACGATCGCGGTATACTGCTGACTGAAACTGTCGGACGAGGTATGTGGAGATGTGTCGGCGAAATACTGGAGCGTGGGGTGGATGTCACACAGCAAGAATGGGCTCTGGCAGAAGCCAGCAAACACGCTTCAGAGACCGAGCTACTCCCACTTCTCCAGAACGTCACACACGCTCAGCTTTGCCCTGTACTGACAACAACTGTAAGAACGCGGAAATGGAGATGTGTCGGCGAAATACTGGAGCGTGGGATGGATGTCACACAGCAAGAATGGGCTCTGGCAGAAGCCAGCAAACACGCTTCAGAGACCGAGCTACTCCCACTTCTCCAGAACGTCACACACGCTCAGCTTTGCCCTGTACTGACAACAACTGTAAGAACGCGGAAATGGAGATGTGTCCGCGAAATACTGGAGCGTGGGATGGATGTCACACAGCAAGAATGGGCCCTGGCAGAAGCCAGTAAACACGCTTCAGAGACCGAGCTACTCCCACTTCTCCAGTACGTCACAGACGACCAGCTTTGCCCTGTACTGACAACAACTGTAAGAACGCGGAAGTGGAGATGTGTCGGCGAAATACTGGAGCGTGGGGTGGATGTCACACAGCACGAATGGGCCATAGCGGAAGCCAGCAAACACTCGCCTGAGGTCGACCTTTTTAGACTTATTGCGTACAGCACCGACGATCAGCTAGACTCTATTTTGCCGGAAACCGTCAAACGATGTATGTGGAGATGTGTCGGCGAAATACTGGAGCGTGGGGTGGATGTCACACAGCAAGAATGGGCCTTAGCGGAAGCCAGCAAACACTCGCCTGAGGTCGACCTTTTTAGACTTATTGCGTACAGCACCGACGATCAGATAGACTCCATTTTGACGGAAACCGTCAAAAGACGTATGTGGAGTTGTGTCGGGGAATTGCTGAAACGTGATGTTTCATGTGCACACCGGAAGTGGGTCTTAGAAGAAACCAGCAAAGAGGCCCCGGAGCGCAACCTAATGTCGCTGCTGCAGCACGTCGATGACAACGATCACTGCATACTGTTGACTGAAACTGTCAGACGAGGTATGTGGAGATGTGTCGGCGAAATACTGCAGCGTGGGGTGGAGATCACACAACAAGAATGGGCCCTGGCAGAAGCCAGCAAACGCGCTTCAGAGATCCAGCTACTCCCACTTCTCCAGTACGTCACAGACGCTCAGCTTTGCCCTGTACTGACAACAACTGTAGGAAGGCGTAAGTGGAGATGTGTCGGCGAAATACTGGAGCGTGGGGTGGATGTCACACAACAAGAATGGGCCCTGGCAGAAGCCAGCAAACACGCTTTAGAGACCGAGCTACTCCCACTTCTCCAGTACGTCACAGACGACCAGCTTTGCCCCGTACTGACAACAGCTGTAAGAAAACACATGTGGAGTTGCGTTGTTGAGCTTCTGGAGCGTGGGGTTAATGCGGAACATCGGAAGTGGGCAGTTGAAGAGGCCAGCAGACATGCGTCACAGGAAAGTCTGTTGGCACTCCTGCCCTATTGTCCCGATGACGAGTTGGACTCTGTCTTTAGAGAAACAGTGAAGCGACGTCAGTGGCAGGTTGTCAACGTGCTTTTAGATGGACCATTAGAGGGTCGACGAAAAGTTTCTCTGCGAGAAACTACACAAGATTTGAAGTTGAATTATGACGAAGAATTATACGAAGTGGTGCAAGAAAACTATTGGACTACAGTCTCCTTCATGCTAGAGTGTTTTACAGTGAATGCCTTCCTGCGCAGACATGCCGTTGACAAAGTGTGCAAGAATGCACGTTATCATGTTTATCACACACGTTGCAATGACAACGACTTCATCAGCATCATCCAGCACTGTGACCACACCCAGCTGATGACGGTTCTACAGGCAGCGGTCGAGCGGAACATGCTACACACAGCCTGTGACATGCTGACACGTCTCGGTCAACATGGCGAACCCGGTTCGCTCACTAAAAATGGTCGTGCTATTCTTTTGACTGTCATGGATATAAAAAATGGTCGTCAGAAGCTGGTGGCCGAGTGTATGAAGTTGGGCATCACCACTGACGAGAGTGAAGGCACAAACCGTTCTCGTCTATTTCCTTCGTTCAGAGTGGACATCTTCAGGAAAGACAGCCCGTTTAGGCGCGCTGTTCTCGATAACAACATTGTCATTGCGCGTATGCTGTATGAATGTGGTGTGTGCTCCAACACAGACATACAAAAACTGTGCAACGACTTCTCAGTATGGGAGGTACAAAGTGAACTATTTCAGACCACTTTTCAGAATATGTCCATGCTTTTGAAAGACAAGACCTCCACTCCTCGAAGCCTCGTGTCCATGTGTCGCCTGGTAATCTCTCGCCATCTCGGTGTAGGCTGCATACGCCAGGACAGAGTGAAACAGCTCCCCCTACCGGAACCACTGAGAAACTATGTCGTGTTCCCGAACATCGAAGGGCTGGCGGCTGATGATGTTACAGATGATGATGCATCGCCTGATGGTGACGTGGTTGAAGCTGCTCTTGTCGATGTCGAAGCGAAGCTTGCTTCCATGCACACATACGACTCTGATGATTATGGCGGCGTCGAGTCTGATTGCTACGACTATGACTACTACGACTATGACTACTACGACTATGATAATGACTACTGGGGATATGACTCTGATACGTGTTATGGCTACGATTCAGACGGATGGTGAAACACGTCAAAATCCAGCACTGCTGCTTATATGTCGTGCCTGCATTGTGAAAATTGTCTAATTCATAAAATAGACAGTGACTTTGCTTACACGATGAAATGATTAGACAGCAAACTGTAATTGCGTCACTGACAAGTACTTTCGGAGACAAGCATCGTTGTGTGAAACACTCTTGCAGACTCCATCCTAATGTATATTGCACCTGGATATACTAAGCATCCTTTGTGTTGTGATTCTCTTTGGAGCTATGGAAACAATAATCACAATGAAAACATCCTTAGCTGCTACGTTATTGTGCACATAATAATGGTTACAATGTTTCTTTATACTGTTCCATAATTTTCGGGAATTATTTTCGCTCGTGCATCGGTAAAAGTGCTCACTGATTCCAGTACACGCGAGTTCTTTTGTGTAAGCGACTCTCTCGCGAACGGTTGAAGTCCACAAAATAGAGAACAGATTTTAATGTATTTAAAATGCTGATCTGTTGTAGTACCAGTTAACACTTTGTGACAAGCACTGAATGAAGTGAGTCAGTCAAGCAAGGCGATGTTCACAACATCAAGAGACAAAATTCATAGCATGGCGAATTATTGAACGCAGGGGACACGTTTGCAACGTCAAATCAAGGTCATAACCAAAGCCAGTGACAATACAAAGCCTTGTGAAACTCTTGGGCACTCCAGGTATTTGGGGAGGAAACTAATGCTGACTGAGTAAGTGGTGTCGTCTGCAACGGTATCAGTGAGCGGCTGTACACGTGAAGACAAGACGAAGCGAGGCCCACAAACCCAGTTATTGTTTGTTACTAATTTTGCATGGTGTGTGTGCGTGCATGTGTGTGTATGTGTGTGATTCGAGGCCCAAAAACCCAATTATTGTATGTTACTAATTTTGCACGGTGTGTGTGTGCGTGTGTGTGTGTGTGTGTGTGTGTGTGTGTGTGTGTGTGTGTGTGTGTGTGTGTGAAGCGAGGCCCACAAACCCAGTTATTGTATGTTACTAATTTTGCATGGTGTGTGTGTGCGTGTGTGTATGTGTGTGAAGCAAGGCCCACACACCCAGTTATTGTATATTACTAATGTTCAGTGTGTGTGTGTGTGTGTGTGTGTGTGTGTGTGTGTGTGTGTGTGTGTGTGTGTGTGTGTGTGTGTTCTTGTTCTCGTTAAGGTATTGCATCAAACACTGTTTGTTTTTTTTCTTTTGCTTTCCTCTAATTCATCGTCTATATTATATTTGCATGGGCAGTTTTAGCAGTCGCGTTTATCGCCGTCATTGAATTTATGTTCAGTTTCCTTCGAAATGTCTTCAATATTTCACTTACGTCTGCAATATTTCACTGGCTTAAGTTCATTATCACATAGATGTCTGCTTTCTTAGCATCCTGTGTGTAACACTAAAGAGTCAACCCGGTGTTCCCACAGCCCAATATTCCCACAGCCAAATATCCCCACAACCCAATATTCCCACAGCTCAGTGTTCCCACGGTCCAATGTTCCCCAGCCCAATATTCGCACAGCCCAATGTTCCCCTGCTCAATATTCCCACAGCCCAATGTACCCACGGCCCAGTATACCCGCAGCCCAATATTCACACAGCCAAATGTTCCCAGGCACAGTATTCCCACAATCCAGTATACCCACAGCCAGATGTTCCCACAGCCCGTCCAATATCCCCAAAGCCCAATATTCCCACAGCCCAATGTTCCTGAGTACCGCTATATGTCCCCACAACCCATGCAATAATCCCACAGCGTCATACTCATATCCCTATAGTATTATGTTCTCACAACTGACCCTTTGTTCCTACAGGTCCATGCACCCAAAGCACCTTCTGTGAGTTGTAACATGCATACAGCTCTGGTGTGTGTGTGTGGGGGGGGGGGGGGGTGTCGTAACATGCATGCAGTGTGTGCCGGTGGGTGTGTGTGTGGTGGGGGGGGGGGGGGGGCGCTGGCGATTGACTTTAGGAAAGACTGAATAAAAGACCTGCGGGAGCGTATGAATGCTTTCTGTAAATGTATACCGTATTTTCCACTACTAAATGTGTATTAGTATTCTCTACACTGTGCCGTCCCGCCCTGTTACTTCTCTCACATGTTTCCATGTACAGGGTCCACCAACTGTTTCCTATAACGCTGTAAACCGAAAGTTGACCGTGACGTGTGTTACTTGAACCACCGTCCTGAACGATGAAAGCCAGCTCGCTCCGTGTAATTTTAAACACTCATTGTGGTGTGGTTATTTAAACAGTTCGAGGGCTGAAAACAATTCCTGAAGAAACGGGCTACAATTCTACCATTTTTATGCTCACCTGTCTGTCTGAGCTGTCAAGTTTTCGTGGTATCTATCGCCACACCACTTAGACACCTGGACAGTGACAGCGTCTGTAATGCTGGCATTGAGCAAATAGAAGCGTACTCGATGACGCGGCGATGCAGTAGTGTAACAACAGTCGTAGAATTTGAATATTCGACTGCTCTTGCAAAGTGTAAACAACATTGTATCGAATGAAAAGCTGGACTCATCATTAAAAGTATTTCGAGCGTAGAGGCTCAAACGTGAGCGAAACTGTTCCAGAACATAAGCTGGAATTCAAGATGAAATCAGCCCGTGTAAGAGTATAAAGAAGTGATTTGTTGTGGATGTGAAATTACCTGTACTTCGATTGACCTCTTTCAAACACCACTTGCATTATTAATGATTTGTCAGTAATGTATGTCATGCGCTCATGTGTATATACTTGTTCATTTCTACATTATATTCACGAGGTTTTGTAAAAAAATTGTAAGATGTTTCTATACACGACAACACCGAAGACATTTTCTTTTTAAAGAATTAAGTGTATTGAAAGAATTTTGTATCTGAAACTTGTATGTTATTTCCAGCTCATCCACGATAGCGTTTTGTTTCTTTAGCTTCACTTGGAAATTTACAAAAGATCATCATAATAATGTTTAAAGGTCGCGAGCATTCAGGGTCATTTGCCAGTCAAACCGTAATCTGATAGTTATGGGATCTTGTTGGTCGGTTACTATAGCTTCTAAGGCATACTGATTTCTTGATTTTAAGTAATTCTACTGGTCAAGTTTTGTTTTTACTCATTGTTTTTATCATTCTTATTTATGAATATGTTTGTTGCTTCTGTGGGACAGACGAGCAAATTTCTTTTCGGGATTTATAAAGTATTGTGTATTCTGTTTTCTAAATCACGTGCAACACGCAAATCTTCCTTACATTCCCGCGCCCTTTAACTTAATATTTTTTTTCTGTTTTACTGCGAAGGACCTTTGTGGCGTTTGTTCTGACCGACTTTGAGTTCATATATTTTACTTAAAAAAAATAAAAAAATATTATTATTATTATCATCATCATCGTCACCAACAACGGCGTAAGAAATATCTGAAATTGTGGAAGTGGAACATGTCATTGTCATATGAGATAAGGACATCATGCTAATGTACACTTTTTTCTAGTTACCGCTCTGTTCATCACAAGTCTGTAATAATAAATACAACGGAAATACAAGTATGGTTTTGTAATTGAATAATGCTCGCTATTGTTGAACATGCTAGAAACTCTCTCTCTCTCTCTCTCTCTCTCTCTCGTACACACACACACACACACACACACACACACACTGTCACACACACACACACACACACACACACACACTTCAAATAAACAGCCGAAAATAGAAGTCAGTTTTCTCAGCGTATGACTTCCTACGAATAAAAAAAAAATCTGTAGGTACTTTGTTGAGCGTTTGAGCGTGCGTAAATTTTCAGCAGAAGGACGAAACCTCAGTTACCAGTGCTGCACATTTCCGGTGTAACAAGACAAATTTACTCCCTAAAGAATTAACTCCTGAGTTCTGTTGTTGTTGTGTTTGTTAACATAGATAATTATATTCTTACACCGAAGTAAAAACCTCGCGGGACAGAAATACTCCTTTGGCTTTAGTCCTTCTGTCGTACGATGTTTTCACTCCGGAGTAAAATATCCGTACGAACAAGTTTGTCGTGTTACACCGGGCCCATGATATTCCAGCCTGAAAAGAGCAACCAGGTGCATATCTGGTCGTGTACAGCTGTACTCTGGGCGAAGACGACACTAGGTCTATCGAGTGTACGTTGTACAAACACTCTGGTCGGCCAGCAATACACGCAACACAAGTATAACCACACAATCAGTTATCTTACTTCCTTGTTTGGTAATTAATACCTTGCGTGTGTCAGCTGTGTGACTAGACTAGTTCTGTCTCTATGCCTCTGCTCTAAAATTACCTTATCGGGTCACGGTGCCTACTTCAGCATACGGGGCGTTTATACACGGCAATCGCATATAATACGAAGGAGCAGTGTACATCGTTCAACTGTGAGTTGAAGCACGGCTCCCAGTGACAATGTATAACCAGGTGTCGGGTCCGACTGACTGCATTATGCGTTGTCATACACTGTCACACACAGGCTACAGGGGCAGAGTTACGCAGTGAAGAAACACGGCGTACACTGTGGCAATACGGGTAGTTTGTGAAATCGGCCAGCCCAGTGTGTGTGTTGCTGAAGAAGACTGTCTGTGGGGTCGCAAGTACGGCTTCAGTACCTGATGTATAAAACCTGTCTGTGCACTGGAAATTCAAGTGTAACAGCTACGGAGAAACATGTGACAGATGACGGCAATGTGGGTGAGCAGATAGCGTTTGCACTGTAAACTGAGCTAGCATATCTATTCTATGGCTGTCTAGGGCAGTCAGTGCATATACCGAACCAAAAGCGTAAGCTGTTGCCCTGGAAGGTAGGTTGTAATTCGCAGAACAGTCGAACTGACTGACTTTTAGGCACTGGTAGGGATGTTTTGTTAAATCGCCCAGCCCAGTGTGTGTTTCGAAGAACTTGAGACTGTCTGTATCGTCACAAGTAAGACGGGATTTTCTGGGGGAAAAAAACAGTCTGTGCACTGGAAATTCAACTGTAACAGCTATGGAGAAATATTTCTATAAGACAGATATCAGACAGCGTTCCAACCGGAATGCATTGTGAACTGAGGTAGCATACGTATGCTATGGCTATCTAAGGCAGTCAGTATACTGACCGAACCAAACCGGCGCGAAAGCACTTCTTCAGGGAAGTAGGCTGCGATTCGAAGAACAGTCGAACTGAGTGAATTTTAAGCAAGCCGTTACAGGAAAGGAAGGTGTTAGTTGGTTTGACTGAAGAAATTAGCGACAATGGATGGACACAGTGCAACTGTCAGTGACGTCACCTTCCTGCACGGTGACTCGGACCACGACATGGTGAAAGCAGTGAGACAAAAGATGTGGGGTTCTGTGAGGGAGCTACTGGAGGCCGATGTAGACGCCACCACACGGAGCTGGGCTGTACAAGAGGCGATAACTCACGCTAGTGACGGTCAGTTGTTGTACATCCTCCCTCACTGTACTGACGATCAAGTGGACAAAGGAGTGAGAGAGGCGGTCAGACGAGACATGTGGGGCACTGTAGGGGAGTTACTGGCACGGAATCATACTACTGACAAAACCTGTAGGTGGGCTGTAGAAGAGGCGGCGAAACGTGCCATGGACGAACAACTAGTGTCGATCATTCACTACTGTACTGATGACCAGGTGGACGCTGTGTTCAGAGAAGCAGTCGACCGACGTCAGTGGCAATGTGTCCTTTACTTGCTGGGGCGCGGAGTTACCCACACACAGAAGCAGTGGGCTGTAGAGGAAGCCAGCAAACAGGCTGAAGACGATGAACTGTGTCCTCTCCTCCTCCACTGTACTGACGACCAGCTGGACAGTGTTGTGACCCGGATGGTGACGCAGCGCCGGTGGGAGTGTGTGCTGAACCTCCTAAAGCGTGGACTGCCGGACTCTCTATGTGAGATGATTCTAAGGGAGGCTAGCCAGCACGCCGCGGATTGCGAGTTACTTTCCCTGCTGTCGTTCTGTCCAGACAGCCAGTATGATTGTGTGTTGATGGAGATCATACAGAGGGGATGTTGGCGTGCAGTAGATCAGCTGCTACAGCGCAGTATTGACGACCAGCGGATCAGGTCTGCTATAGAGAAAGCCACTGAACCCTGGGATGAGGACGAGTTTGATACTGCGGTTAGAGTGGCGTTGAAACATGAAGCGTGGACATTCATCAGCCACGCGCTTGACCAGCAGCGAGACATCAGTGAATCCACGTGTAAGCTGATTGTACAAAACATGAACGAGAACAATCGAGAGAATTCTGGTGTCACTGTGGCAGAAGAAGACACGGCTGTGAACCAGGCGACAAGCTCGTTGTGCACCGAGAAAATGCAGCCAGTGTCTTCAGACCATAGATCGCTCCTAACATCAGCTGTACTCAAGCTGGCAGTGTCGAAACATATGTGGCCGACCGTGTTGCAGCTCCTTGGCAGATCTAAGTGTGCTTTTGCTGTTGAAGAGGCCATGAAACACGCCGATGACGATGTGCTGGAGCAGATTCTTCCTCACTGTGTTGATGACCAAGTAGAGTCGGCCGTACACGTTGCGGTGTCCAGACGTCTGTGGTTAGCAGTGAGCGAACTGTTACAGCGTCCAGGCAGCGACACCAGGCGGGCGTGGGCTGTAGAAGAGGCCAGGACAAACGCCGAGGACAGTCACCTAGAAGCCATCCTGCCTCACTGTACTGATGACCAGTTGGACTCTTCACTGATTGCAGCAGTCACAAGAGGATTGTGGGATTGTGGTGAAAGTCTCATGCGTCGTAGACGAGATCTTTTTCAGAGAGGGCGACTTGAGGTGGACGGTAAACACATGAGTGACGAGCATGTACTCCGGCTTCATAACAGGGCGACCGTTTACAGACGCCGGAACTGTGACAAGCATTTCGTGGGTCTACTCGAGGCAGTAACACGACAGCTTTGGAACGGTATTTTGAAGATGACACGTATCCTGCCGCTTCAGCAACGGAAGTGGGTTGTCGTGGAAGCCAGCAAACTGGCTCACGGAGAAATCCTACAGCAGTTAATCACAAAATACGCCACTGACATCAGTGATGCTCTAGGTCCAGTTCTGCTAAACCTCATCAGCAGAGATCTGTGGAGTATCGTCATCAGTATGGTAACAAGTTTGATAAAACGCTTATCAGGGTTTCCTATCAGGATACGTCGCCTTAGTCATACTGATACCTCACTTACCTCCACACAGCGAATGCGGATTCTGGAGGACGCCAGTAAGCGTGCTTCAGACGATGCCCTCGAGGTCTTGGTCAGCAACTTGTGCACTAGAGATTGTGTGGGCGTAATGTTGCCTCATATGCTAGAACGGCGGCAGTGGAGGGCTCTCAGCAAAATCCTAGACTTGCTAACGCCCACACAGGCGGAACAACTTCTGCAGGAGGTTGGTGAACATGCAGACGAACCGACACTGAAACTTTTTCTGGACTGTTGTCCTGACGAACTATTTGATTATGCTTTTACACTGGCAGTGAAGCGTGGGTTCTGGAACTCAGTCACTCACTACATGCAGTTGTGGCAAGGCTTTAGGCTCTTTCCTTCTATGTCTATGTCCATGTCCATGCGCCATCGACCAAGTGAGAAAGTGCCGAAACTGGCTGTTGAAGAAGCAATGGCACGTGCCGGAGACAAAGATTTTGCTTCCATCGCCATTTGCTGTACCGACGATCAACTGGAGTCTGTTTTTGCCGAAGTTGTTACAAGACGCCTGTGGGACGCCGCTGACCAACTCTTGAACCGTGGAATAAAGAGTGAACAGATGAAGTGGGCCGTGACAGAAGCCAGCAAATACGCTGATGAAAAGTTCACGCTGAAACTCATCAGAAACCATTGCAGTTTGATGGAAATAAACCCGGTCCTTGCGCATGCCGTGAAACGTGGCATGTGGAAAGTTGTGGCAAAATTACTGGAACGAAGTCCGAGCATACCTGACGCTGAGCGAAGGTGGGCAGTGGAAGAAGCGTTAAGAAATGCCAATGGTCAACATTTAAACACCATTCTCTGTTACTGTGCGGACGACCAGCTTGAGGTTACAGTGAGAGAAGCAGTCAAAAGAAGGTACTGGCACTGCGTGGTCACGTTGTTTGTACGCGGACTGACTTATGAGCTACAGGAATGGGTCTTGGGGAAATGCATTAAGCATGTCAGTCATGACCAGGTCCGCCTGATCGTCCCTCACTGTGCCGACAGTGTGTCAGATTTCATTCTCACAGAACTCGTGACGAGACGCCTTTGGGGTGGTGTTCTGGATTTACTGAGAGGAACAACTAGGCCATCCAAACAGAGTTGGGCCATTAGCGAAGCCAGCAAACACGCGCCTGAGGCCGACCTTTTAGTACTTATTGTGTACAGCACCGACGATCAGCTAGACTTTATTTTGACGGAAACCGTCAAACGACGTCTGTGGAAATGTGTCATTGCAGTGCTGAAAGGTGATGTTTCATGTGCACACCGGAAGTGGGCCTTAGAAGAAACCTGCAAATGGGCTCCGGAGTGCGACCTAATGTCGCTGCTGCAGCACGTCGATGACAGCGATCGCTGCGTAATGCTGACTGAAACTGTCAGACGACGTATGTGGAAATGTGTCGGCAAAATACTGGAGCGTGGGGTGGATGTCACTCAACAAGAATGGGCCCTGGCAGAAGCCAGCAAACACGCTTCAGAGATCCAGCTACTCCCACTTCTCCAGAACGTCACAGACGCCCACCTTTGCCCCGTACTGACAACAGCTGTAAGAAAACACATGTGGAGTTGCGTTGCTGAGCTGATGAAACGTGGGGTCGATGCGGAACATCGGAAGTGGGCAGTTGAAGAGGCCAGTAGACATGCATCAGAGGAAAGTCTGTTGGCACTCCTGCCCTATTGTCCCGATGACGAGTTGGACTCTGTTTTTAAGGAAACAGTGAAGCGACGTCAGTGGCGGGTTGTCAACGTGCTGTTAGATGGACCATTAGAGGGTCGACGAAAAGTTTCTCTGCAAGAAACTACACAAGAGATGAAGTTGAATTATGACGAAGAATTATGGGAAGTGGTGCAACAAAACGATTGGACTACAGTCTCCTTCATGCTAGAGTGTTTTACAGTGAGTGCCTTCCTGCGCAGACATGCCGTTGACGAAGTGTGCAATACGGCACTTTATCATGTTTATCATGCACGTTGCAATGACAGCGACTTCATCAGCATCATCCAGCACTGTGACCACACCCAGCTGATGACGGTTCTACAAGCAACGGTCAAGCGGAACTTGCCACACACAGCCTGTGACATTCTGACACGTCTCGGTCAACATGGCGAACCCGGGGCGCTCACTAAAAATGGCCGTGCTATTCTTTTGGCTGTCTTGGATATGAAAAATGGTCGTCAGAAGCTGGTGGCCGAGTGTATGAAGCTGGGCATCACCACTGACAAGAGTGAAGACACAAACTGTTCTCGTCTGCTTGGTTCATACAACGTAGACATCCTCAGGAAAGACTGCCCGTTCAGGCGCGCTGTTCTTGATAACAGCATTGTCATTGCGCGTATGCTGTATGAATGGGGTATGTGCTCTAACACAGGCATACAAAAACTGTGCAACGACTTCGCAGTATGGGAGGTACAAAGTGAACTATTTCAGGCCACTTTTCAGAACATGTCCATGTTTTTGAAAGACAAGGCCTCCACTCCTCGAAGCCTCGTGTCCATGTGTCGCCTGGTGATCTCTCGCCATCTCGGTGTAGGCTGCATACGTCAGGAGAGGGTGAAACAGCTCCCCCTACCGGAACCACTGAGAGACTATGTCGTGTTCCCGAACATTGAAGGGCTGGCGGCTGATGATGTTACAGATGATGATGCAACGCCTGATGGTGATGTGATTGCAGCTGCTCTTCTCGATGTCCAAACGAAGCTTGCGCCCATGCGCACATACGACTCTGACGATTATGACGACTTCGAGTCTGACTGCTACGGCTATGACTACTACGACTATGATAATGCCTACTGGGGATATGACTCTGATACGTGTAATGGCTACGATTCAGACGGATGGTTTTAACACTTCAAAATGCTGCACTACTCCTCATATGTCGTGCCTAAATTGTGAAATAGTCTAATTCATGAAATAGGCAGTGGCTTTGGCTACACAGTGAAATGATTAGACAGCAAACTGTAATTGCGACACTGACAAGTACTTCTGGAGACAAGCATCGTTGCACGAAACACTCTTGCAGACTCCATCCTAATTTTTGTTGCACCTGTGCATAAAAAGCATCCTTTTGTGTTGTTTGTGATTCTCTTTGGAGCTATGGAAACAATAACCACAATGTAAACATCCTTAGCTGCTACGTTATTGTGCACATAATAATGTTTACAATATTTCTTCTTAATGTTCCGTAATTATCGGGAATTATTTTCGCTCGTTCGCTGTGCGTCGGTAAAAGTGGTTACTGATTCCAGTACACGTGAGTTCTTTTGTGTAAGCGACTCTCTCGCGAACGGTTGAAGTTCACAAATTAGAGAACAGATTTTAATGTATTTAAAATGATGATAAGTTGCAGTACCACTTATCGCTTTGTGACAAGCACTGAATGAAGTGAGTCAGTCAAGCAAGGCAATGTTCACAACATCAAGAGACAAAATTAACATCAAGGCGAATTATTGCACGCAGGTGACACGTTTGCAACCTCAAATCAAGGTCATAACCAAAGCCAGTGACAATATAAAGCCTTGTGAAACGCTTGGGCACTCCAGGTATTTGGGGAGGAAACTAATGCTGCCTGAGTAACTGGTGTCGTCTGCAACGATATCAGTGAGCGGCTGTACACGTGAAGACAAGACTAAGCGAGACCCACAAACCCAGTTATTGTATGTTACTAATTTGGCATGGCGTGTGTGTGTGTGTGTGTGTGTGTGTGTGTGTGTGTGTGTGTGTGTGTGTGTGTGTATGTGATTCGAGGCCCAAAAAAACAATTATTGTTTGTTACTAGTTTTGCATGGTGTATGTGCGTGCGTGTGTATGTCAGTAATAGTATGTGTGTGAAGCGAGGCCCACACACCCAGTTATTGTATATTACTAATGTTCAGTGTGTGTGTGTGTGTGTGTGTGTGTGTGTGTGTGTGTGTGTGTGTGTGTGAAGCGTGTGTGTTCTTGTTCTCGTTAAGGTATTGATGCAAACACTGTTTTCTTCTTTTGCTATCCTCTGATTCATCGTCTATATTATATTTGCATGGGCAGTTTTAGCAGTCGTGTTTATCGCCGTCGTTGAATTTATGTTGAGTTTCCTTCGAAATGTCTTCAATATTTCACTTATGTCTATAATATTTCACCGGCTTAAGTTCATTATCACATAGTTGTGTGCTTTCTTAGCATCCTGTGTGTAACACTAAAGGGTCAGCCCAGTGTTTCCACAACCCAATATTCCCACAGCTTAGGGTTCCCACAGCCCATTATTCCCACAGACCAATATTCTCACAGCCCAAGATCCCTACAGCCCAATATCCCAACACCCCCAGTATTTCCACAGCTCAGTGTTCCCACGGTCCAATGTTCCCAGCCCAATATTCGCACAGCCCAATGTTCCCCAGCCCAATATTCCCACAGCCAAATGTTCCCACGGCACAGTATTCCTACAATCCAGCATTCCCATAGCCAAATATTCCCACAACCCGTCCAATATCCCCAACACCCTATATTCCCACAGCCCAATGTTCCCACAGCGAAATGTTCCCACGGCCCAGTGTTCCTCAGTACAGCCCTGTGTCCTCACAACCCATGCAATATATTCTCACAACCCTATAGTATTATGTTCTCACACCCCTTTGTTCCTTCAGGTCTATGCACCCAAAGCACCTTCTGTGAGTTGTAACATGCATGCAGCTCGTGTGTGTGTGTGTGTGGGGGGGGGGTTGCAACATGCATGCAGCCCTGGTGTGTTGGGGGGGAGGGGGTCGTAACATGCATGCAGTGTGTGCCGGTGTGTGTGTGGTGGAGGGGGGGGGGGGCGCTGGCGATTACTTTAGGAAAGACTGAATAATAGACCTGCGGGAGCATATGAATGCTTTCTGTAAATGTATACCGTATTTTCCACTACTAAATGTGTATTAGTATTCTCTACACTGTGCCGTCCCGCCCTGTTACTTCTCTCACATGTTTCCATGTACAGGGTCCACCAACTGTTTCCTAGACCGCTGTAAACCGAAAGTAGAGCCGTGACGTGTGTCACGTCAGTGAACCGCCGCCCTGAACGAAGCCGGAAAGCCAGCTCGCTCCGTGTAATTTTAAACACTCATTGTGGTGTGGTTGCTTAAACAGTTCCAGGGCTGAAAACAATTCCTGATGAAACGGGCTACAATTCTACCATTTTTATGCTCACATGTCTTTCTGGGCTGTTTTCGTGGTATCTATCGCCACACCACTTGGACATTTGGGTGGTGACAACGTCTGTAATGCTGGCACTGAGCGAATAGAAGCGTACTCGGTGACGCGGCGAATACACTGAGCGATCCAGTAGTGCAGCAACAGTCGTAGAACT
The DNA here is from genome assembly GCA_018292915.2 of Batillaria attramentaria. Classification (NCBI taxonomy): domain Eukaryota; kingdom Metazoa; phylum Mollusca; class Gastropoda; family Batillariidae; genus Batillaria; species Batillaria attramentaria. The sequence goes on along the minus strand of JACVVK020000668.1, from coordinate 195,132 downwards.
TGAATAATCGCCCGCTTGCGCAAAGTGTACACAACATTGTATCGAATCAAGTTAAAAGCTGCACTCATCATCAAGATGGAGGTATTTCGAGCGTACAGGCGCACTCACAAGCGAGAGTGTTCCAAACATAAGCTGACTTAGCAAAGATGGAATTAGCGCGTTTAAGTGTAGAAGACGTTATTTGCTGTGGATGAGAAACTAACCGTAGTTGGATTGACCTCTTTCAAACACCACTTGCATTATCGAAGATTTGTCACTGATGTACAATGCCCTCATGTGTATATACTCGGGTCATTTCTGCATTGTATTCAAGAGGTTTTGTCATATTTGCAAGATGTTTTATACATGACGACACCAAAAACAACGCTATTTTTTTTTAAGAATTAAAGTGTATAGTGTATAGAATGAATCTTGTATCTCGAACTTGTATGGCTTTTCTCAACCTCGATATCCATGATCATTTATCTTCACATGGAAAGCTACAAAAGCGCATAAAAAATTATTATTATGTACTTTTAAAGGCCGCCGGTATTCTGACACTTGAATTTTATTTCTCAACCACGATAGCGTTTTGTTTCTTTAGCTTCACTTGGAAAGCTACAAAAGTACATGGGAATAATGTTTAAAGGTTGCGGGCAATCAGGGTCATTTGCCAGTCAAACCGTAATCTGATGTGGGATCTTGTTGGTCGGTTACTAGCGTTTACCGCATACTGATTTCTTGATTTTAAGTAATTTTACCGGTCAAGGTGTATTTTTTTGTTTTTTGGGTTTTTTTTTTTTAACTCATTTTGTTGTTTCTATTTGAAGTCGTTTTTATAAATATATTTGTCGATTATGTGGGGCAGAAAAGTAATTTCCCTTTCGGGATTAACAGAGTTTTGTGTATTCTGTATTGAATCACGTGCAGCAGGCAAATCTTCCCTACATGCCCGCGCCCTTTAACCTCACATTTTCTGTTTGACGGCGAAGGACGTTTGAAGCGTTTTGTTCAGACCGTCTTTGAGTATTATCATAAACAACGGAGTAAGAAATAGCTGAAATTGTGAAAGTGGAACATGTCATTCTGAAAGAAGATCAGGACATCAAGTAATATGTACGCATTTTTTTTCTCTCTTTATCACAAGATTGTAAAAGCCTGTAATAATAAATAAGAAAACTGGAATACAAGTGTGGTTTTATAATTGTGTGATGCTCGCTGTTGCTGAACATGTTAGGACTCTCTCTCTCTCTCTCTCTCTCTCTCTTACACACACACACACACACACACACTTCAAATAAACAGCTGAAAATGTAGGTCAGTGTTCGGCAGCGTATGACGTCCTACTGAAAATAAAATAAAATAATCTGTAGGTACTTTGTTGAGCGTTACAGCATGATTGTGTAAACGTTCAGCAGAAGGACGAAACCTCAGCTACCAGTGCCGCACATTTCCGGTGTAAGAAGACAAATTTACCCCCGTAAGAATTAACTCCTGAGTTTTGTTGTTAATGTTGTGTTTTTTAATGTAGATATATTCTTACGCCGAAGTAAAAACCTCGCACGACAGAAGGATACCCTTGGCTTAGGACTCATAATATTCCAGCCTGAACAGAGCGATCAGCTGCATAAGTTATCTGGCCGTGTACAGCTGTTCTCTGGGCAAAGAAGACCCTCGAACCATTGAGCGTACGTTATACAACACTCTGGTCGGCCAGCGATACACGCAACACAAGTCTAACCATATTGATCAGTTATTCTTCTCCCTTGTTTGGTATTCAATACTTTACCGTTTACGTGAATCGGCTGTGTGAAAAGACTTTTCTTCCCCTCTATTTTTCAGCCCTAAAATTAACTTCTCGGATCACGCTGCCCATTCAAATCAGCGTACGGAGCATTCAAACGCTAACATAATATAACAAAGAGTCGCAGTGTACAGTTTAACTGTGAGGCACGGCACTGTGATAATGTGTAGCTAGGTATCGGGTCCGAATGAATGCATTATGATTATGCGTTGCCATGCACTCTAACACACAGCCTACGGAGACCGAGTTGCGCAGTCAACAAACATGGTGTAGGCCTACATGGTAGGGGTGTTTATGTTAAATCGGCAAGTGTTGTCGAAGAAGACTGTGGGCTCGCGATTACGGCGTAAGTAACTGATGTATATAAAAACAGTCTCTGCACTGGAAATTCAACTATAACAGCTACGGAGAACGAGTGGCATGAGGCAGATGACGGCAATGTGGGTAAGCAGACAGCGTTCAAACCGGATTGCATTGTGAACTGAACTAGCAAGTAACATGCCTATGCTATGACTACCTAAGGCAGTCAGTGTATTGACCGAACCAAAAGCGAAAGCGATTGCTCTGGGAGGTAGGCTGGAATTCGCAGAACAGTCCAACTGAATGACTTTTTAAGCAGGCCGTAGCAGGACAGGAATGTGCTGGTTGGTTTGACAGAAGAAATTCGAGACAATGGATGGACACAGTGTCAGTCACGCCACCTTCCAGCAGGTGAACGGTGAATCGCACCACGACTTGGTGGAAGCAGTAAGACAGAAGACGTGGGATTCTGTGAGGGAGCTACTGGAGGCCGATATAGACGCCACCACACGGAGCTGGGCTGTGCAAGAGGCGATAACTCACGCTGGTGACGGTCAATTGTTGTACATCCTCCCTCACTGTACTGACGATCAAGTGGACAAAGGAGTGAGAGAGGCGGTCAGACGAGACATGTGGGGCACTGTAGAGGAGTTACTGGCACGGATTAACACTGACAAAACCTGTAGGTGGGCTGTAGAAGAGGCGGTGAAACGTGCCATGGACGAACAACTAGTGTCGATCATTCAGTACTGTGCTGATGACCAGTTGGACGCTGTGTTCAGAGAAGCAGTCGACCGACGTCAGTGGCAATGTGTCCTTTACTTGCTGGGGCGCGGAGTTACCGACACACAGAAACAGTGGGCCGTAGAGGAAGCCAGCAAACAGGCTGAAGACGATGAACTGTGTCCTCTCCTCCTCCACTGTACTGACGACCAGCTGGACAGTGTTGTGACCCAGCTAGTGACGCAGCGCCGGTGGGAGTGTGTGCTGAACCTCCTAATGTGTGGACTGCCGGACTCTCTATGTGAGATGATTCTAAGGGAGGCTAGCCAGCATGCCGCGGAGTACCAGTTACTTTCCCTGCTGTCATTCTGTCCAGATAGCCAGTACGACTGTGTGTTGATGGAGATCATACAGCGGGGTTGTTGGCGTGCAGTGGATCAGCTGCTACAGCGTAGTGTTGACGACCAGCGGATCAGGTTTGCTATTGAGAAAGCCACTAAACCCTGGGGTGAAGACGAGTTTGATACTGCGGTCAGAGTGGCGTTGAAATATGAAGCGTGGACTTTCATCCGCCACGCGCTTCAACAGCAGCGAGACATCAGTGAATCCACGTGTAAGCTGATCGCACAAAAAATTAACGAGAACAATCGAGAGAATTCTGGTGTCGCTGTGGCAGAAGAAGACACGGCTGTGAACCAGGCGACAAGCTCGTTGTGCACCGAGAAAATGCAGCCAGTGTCTTCACACAATAGGTCGCTCCTGACGTCAGCTGTACTCAAGCTGGCAGTGTGGAAACATATGTGGCCGACCGTGTTGCAGCTCCTCGGTGGATCTAAGTGTGCTTTTGTCGAAGAGGCCATGAAACTCGCCGATGACGATGTGCTGGAGCAGATTCTTCCTCACTGTACTGATGACCAAGTAGAGTCGGCCCTACACGTGGCGGTGTCCAGACGCCTGTGGTTTGCAGTGAGTGAACTGTTACGGCGTCCAGTCAGCGACACCAAGCGGGCGTGGGCTGTAGAAGAGGCCAGGATAAACGCCGACGATAGTTATCTAGAGGCCATCATGCCTCACTGTACTGATGACCAGTTGGACTCTTCGTTGATGGGAGCAGTCAGAAGAGGATTGTGGGATTGTGGTGAAAGTCTAATGTGTCGTAGACGAGATCTTTTTCAGAGAGGGCGACTTGAGGTGGGCGGTAAACGCATGAGTGACGAGCATGTACTCCGGCTTCTTAACAGGTTGACCGTTGACAGACGCCGGAAGTGTGACAAGCTTTTCACGGTTCTACTAGAGGCAGTAACACGACAGCTTTGGGACGGCATTTTGAAAATGACACGTATTCTACCGCTTCAGCAACGGAAGTGGGTTGTCGTGGAAGCCAGCAAACTCGCTCACGAAGAAATTCTACCGCAGTTAATCACGAACTACGCCACTGACATCAGTGATGCTCTATATCCAGTTCTGATAAACCTCATCAGCAGAGACCTGTGGAGTATCGTCTATTTGATAACATGCTTATCCGGGTTCCCTATCAGGATACGTCGCCTTAGTCATACTGATACCGTACTGACCTCCACACAGCGAATGCGAATTCTGGAGGAAGCCAATAAACGTGCTTCAGACGATGACCTCGAGTTCATCGTCAGCAGATTGTGCACTAGAGACTGTGTGGGCGTAATGTTCCCTCATATGCTAGAACGGCAGCAGTGGAGGGCTCTCAGCAAAATCCTAGACTTGTTAACGCCCACTCAGGCAGAACAAGTTCTGAAGGAAGTTGGTGAACATGCAGACGAACCGACACTGAAACTTTTTCTGGACTGTTGTCCTGACGAACTATTTGATTATGCTTTTACGCTGGCAGTGAAGCGTGGGTTCTGGAACACAGTCACTCACTACATGCAGTTGGGGCAAGCCTTTAGGTTTTCTATGTCTGTGAGCCATCGACCAAGGGAGAAAGTGTGGAAACTGGCCGTTGAAGAAGCAATGAAACGTGCCGGAGACATGAATTTTGCTTCCATCGCCAATTGCTGTACCGACGATCAGCTGGAATCTGTTTTTGCCGAAGTTGTGACAAGACGCCTGTGGGACGCCGCTGACCGACTTCTGTCTCGTGGAATAAAGACTGAACATGTGAAGTGGGCTGTGACAGAAGCCAGTAAGTACGCCGATGAAGATTACACATTGAAGCTCATCAGAAACTGCCATTGTGTTTTAATGGAAATAAGCCCAGTACTTCCGCAAGCCGTTAGACGTGGCATGTGGACAGTTGTGGTAGAATTACTGGAACGAGAACCAAGCATACCTGACACTGAGCGAAGATGGGCAGTGGAAGAAGCCATGGAGCGTGCCGATGATGAAGGTCTCAGTACCATTGCTTGTCTGTGCCATGACGACCAGCTGGAGTCTGTCTTTTGCAAAATTGTGACAAGACGCCTGTGGGACGCCGCTGACCGACTTCTGTCTCGTGGAATAAGAACTGAACATGTGAAGTGGGCCGCGACTGAAGCCAGTAAATTCGCCGATGAGATGTTCACGCTGAAGCTCATAAGACGCCACTGCAGTTTGCCGGAAATAAACCCAGTACTTACGCAAGCCGTGAGACGTGGCATGTGGAAAGTTGTGGCAGAAGTACTGCAACGAGAACCGAGCATACCTGACACTGAGCGAAGGTGGGCAGTGGAAGAAGCTTTACGAAATGCCAGTGATGAACATTTAAACACCATTCTCTGTTACTGTGCCGACGACCAGCTTCAGGTTGCAATGAGAGAAGCGGTCAAAGGAAGGTACTGGCACTGCGTGGTCACGTTGTTTGTACGCGGACTGACTGATGAGCTACAGGAATGGGTCTTGAAGAAAGTCATTAAGCATCTGATTAATGACGAGGTCCTCCTGATCGTCCCTCACTGTGCTGACAGTGTGTCAGATTTCATTCTCACAGAACTCGTGATGAGACGTCTTTGGAGTGGTGTTGTGGATTTACTGAGAGGAACGACTACGCCATCCAAACAGAGTTGGGCGATTAGCGAAGCCAGCAAACACGCGCCTGAGGTCGACCTTTTCAGACTTATTGCGTACAGCACCGACGATCAGCTAGACTTTATTTTGACGGAAACCGTCAAACGACGTATGTGGACATGTGTCGGTGAAGTGCTGAAACGTGATGTGTCGTGTGCACACAGGAAGTGGGCCCTGGAGGAAGCCAGCAAACACGCTGAAGGGCAGCTCTTACTACCGCTGCTACAATACCTCACTGACGACCATCTCAACATCGTGGTGACTGAAGTTGTTGGACGACGCATGTGGAAGTGTGTCGGCGAAATACTGGAGCGTGGGGTGGATGTCATACAACAAGAATGGGCCCTGGCAGAAGCCAGCAAACACGCTTCAGAGACCCAGCTACTCCCACTTCTCCAGTACGTCACAGACGCTCAGCTTTGCCCTGTACTGACAACAGCTGTAGGAAAGCGCATGTGGAAATGTGTCTACGAAATACTGGAGCGTGGGGTGGATGACACACAGCAAGAATGGGCCGTGGCAAAAGCCAGCAAACACGCTTCAGAGATCAAGCTACTTCCACTTCTCCAGTACGTCACAGACGCTCAGCTTTGCCCCGTACTGACAAGAGCTGTAAGAAAACACATGTGGGGGTGCGTTGCCGAGCTTTTGGAACGTGGGGTCGATGCGGAACATCGGAAGTGGGCGGTTGAAGAGGCCAGCAAACATGTGTCAGAGGAAAGTCTGTTGGCACTCCTGCCCCACTGTCCCAATGACGAGCTGGACTCTGTCTTTAAAGAAACAGTGAAGCGACGTCAATGGCAGGTTGTCAAGAAGCTGTTAGATGGACCACTACAGGGTCAGCGAAAAGTTTCTCTTTATGACGAAGAATTACGCGAAGTAATGCAACAAAACGATTGGACAGCAGTCTCCTTCATGCTAGAGTGTTTTACAGTGAGTGCCATCCTGCGCAGACAGGCCGTTGACAAAGTGTGCGCTATGGCACGTTATCGTCGTTATGTACGTGACAATGACTTCCTCAGCATCATCCAGCACTGTGACCACACCCAGCTGGTGACGGTTCTACAGGCAGCGGTCGAGCGGAACTTGTCACACACAGCCTATGATATTCTGGCACGTCTCGGTCAACATGGCAAACCCGGGGCGCTCACTGAAAATGGCCGTGCTATTCTTTTGGCTGTCATGGATATGAAAAAAGGTCGTCAGAAGCTGGTGACCGAGTGCATGAAGCTGGGCATCACCACTGGCGAGAGTAAAGACACAAACCGTTGTCGTCTGCTATGTTCATACAGCGTAGACATCCTCAGGAAAGACAGCCCGTTCAGGCGCGCTGTTCTCGATAACAACATCGTCATTGTGCGTATGCTATATGAATGTGGTGTTTGCTCCAACACAGACATACAAAAACTGTGCAAAGTCTTCGCAGTATGGGAGGTACAAAGTGACCTATTTCAGACCACCTTTCAGAAAATGTCCATGTTTCTGAAAGAAAAAATCTGCACCCCTCGAAGCCTCATGTCCATGTGTCGCCTGGTGATCTCTCGCCATCTCGGTGTAGGCTGCACACGCCAGGAGAGAGTGAAACAGCTCCCTCTACTGAAATCACTAAGAGACTATGTCGTGTTCCCGAACAATGAAGGTTTGGCGGCTGATGATGTTACAGATGATGCAACGCCTGATGGTGAGGTGACTGCAGCTGCTCTTCTCGATGTCCAGTTGAAGCTTGCACCCATGCGCAAATACCTCTCTGACGATTATGGCGGCTTCGAGTCTGACTGCTACGACTATGATTACTACGACTATGATAATGACTACCCGGGATATGACTGTTATGGCTACGATTCAGACGGATGGTGAAACACGTCAAAATGCTGCACTGCTGCTCATATGTTGTGCCTAAATTGTGAAATTGCATACTTCATGAAATAGGCAGTGGCTTTGCCTACACAGTGAAATGATTAGGCAGCAAACTGTAATTGCGTCACTGACAAGTACGTCTGGAGACAAGCAGCGTTGTGTGAAACACTCATGTAGAATCCATCCTTTTTTCTTTTCTTTTTTTTTGCACCTGGGCATAATAAGCATACTCTGTGTTGTGATTCTCTTTGGAGCTATGGAAACAGTAACCACAATGAAAACATCCTTAGCTGCTACGTTATTGTGCACATAATAATGGTTACAATGTTTCTCTTTGATGTTCCATAGTTATCGGGAATTATTTCCACTCGTTTGCTGTGCGTCGGTAAAAGTGGCCACTGATTCCAGTACACGTGAGTTCTTTGGTATAAGCGACTCTCTCGCGATCGGTTGAAGTTCACAAATTTGGGAACAGATTTTAATGTATTTACAATGCTGATATGTTACAGTACCAGTTAACACTTTGTGACAAGCACTGAATGAAGTGAGTCAGTCAAGCAAAGCAATGTTCACAACATCAAGAGACAAAATTAATAGCAATGCGAATTATTGCACGCAGATGACACGTTTACAACGTCAAATCAAGGTCCTAACCAAAGCCAGTGACAATACAAAGCCTTGTGAAACGCTTGGGCACTCCAGGTATTTGGGGAGTAAGCTAATGCTGACTTAGTAACTGGTGTCGTCTGCATCGATATCAGTGAGCGACTGTACACGTGAAGACAAGATGAAGCGAGGCCCACAAACCCAGTTCTTGTATGTTACTAATTTTGCACGGTGTGTGTGTGTGTGTGTGTGTGTGTGTGTGTGTGTGTGTGTGTGTGTGTGTGTGTGTGAAGCGAGGCCCACAAACCCAGTTATTGTATGTTACTAATTTTGCATGGTGTATGTGCGTGCGTTCGTGTATGTGTGTGATTCCAGGACCACAAACCCAGTTATTGTATGTTACTAATTTTGCATTGTATATGTGCGTGCGTGTGTGTGTGTGTGTGTGTGTGTGTGTGTGTGTGTGTGTGTGTGTGTGTGTGTGTGTGTGTGTGTGTGTGTGTGTGTGTGTGATTCGAGGCCCATAAACCCAGTTATTGTTTGTTACTAATTTTGCATGGTGTATGTGCATGCGTGTGTGTGCATGTGTGTGAAGCGAGGCCCACACACCCAGTTATTGTATATTACTAATGTTCCTTGCGTGTGTGTGTGTGTGTGTGTGTGTGTGTGTGTGTGTGTGTGTGTGTTCTCGTTAAGGTATTGCTACAAACACTGTTTTCTTCTTTTGATTTCCTCTAATTCATCGTCTATATTATATCTGCGTGGGCAGTTTTAGCAGCCGCCTTTATCGCCGTCGTTGAATTTGTGTTCAGTTTCCTTTGAAATGTATTCAATATTTCACTTATGTCTACAATATTTCACTGGCTTAAGTTCATTATCACATAGTTGTGTTTTCTTAGCATCCTGTGTGTAACACTAAAGGGTCAACCCTATTGTCCCACAACCCAATATTCCCACAGTTTAGCGTTCCCACAGCCTATTATTACCACAGCCAAATATCCCCACAGCCCAATATCCCCACAACCCCAGTATTCCCACAGCTCAGTGTTCCCACGGTCCAATGTTCCCAGCCCAATATTCCCACAGCCCAATATTCCCAACAGCCCAATGTTCCCACAGCCAAATGTTCCCATGGCACAGTATTCCCACAATCCAGCATTCCCATCGCCAAATATTCCCACAGCTCGTCCAATATCCCCAATGCCCAATATTTCCACAGCCCAATGTTCCCACAGCGAAATGTTCCTCAGTACAGCCCTAAGCCCCCACAAACCCTGTAATATGTCCACCGCGTCTATTCTCACAGCCATATAGTATTATGTTCTCACACCCCTTTGTTCCTACAGGTCTATGCACCCAAAGCACATTCTGTGGGTTGTAACGTGCATGCAGCTCTTGTGTGTGTGTGTAGGGGGGGGGGGGGGGGAGGGGGTTGTAACATGCATGCAGCCCTGGTGTGTGTGGGGGGGGGGGGGGGAGGGGGTCGTAACATGCATGCAGTGTGTGTGTGTGTGTGTGTGGGGGGGGGGGGGGGCTGGCGATTACTTTAGTAAAGACTGAATAATAGACTGACCTGCTGGAGCATATGAATGCTTTCTGTAAATGTATACCGTATTTTCCACTACTAAATGTGTATTATTATTCTCTACACTGTGCCGTCCCGCCCTGTTACTTCTCTCACATGCTTCACATGTACAGGGTCCACCAACTGTTTCCTAGAACGCTGTAAACCGAAAGTAGAGACATGACGTGTGTCACTTGAACCACCGCCCTGAACGAAGCCGGAAAGCCAGCTCGCTCCGTCTAATTTTAAACACTCATTGTGGAGTGGTTATTTAAACAGTTCGCGGGCTGAAAACAATTCCTGATGAAACGGGCTACAATTCTACCATTTTTATGCTCACCTGTCTTTCTGAGCTGTTTTCATGGTATCTATCGCCACATCACTTAGACACCTGGACAGTGACAGCGTCTGTAATGCTGGCATTGAGCAAATAGAAGCGTACTCGATGACGCGGCAATCCAGTAGTGTAACAACAGTCGTAGAAGTTGAATATTCGACTGCTCTCGCAAAGTGTAAACAACATTGTATCGAATGAAAAGCTGCACTCATCATTAGGAGTATTTCGAGCGTAGAGGCTCAAACGAGAGCGAAACTGTTCCAGAGCATAAGATGAAATCAGCCCGTGTAAGAGTATAAAGAAGTGATTTGTTGTAGATGAGAAATTACCTGTAGTTCGATTGACCTCTTTCAAACACCACTTGCATTATTAATGATTTGTCAGTAAGGTATGTAATGCGCTCATGTGTATATACTTGTTCATTTCTACATTATATTCACAAGGTTTTGTTATAATTTGTAAGATGTTTTCATACACAACACGGAAGACATTTTCTGTTTAAATAATTAAGTGTATTGAATGATTTTTTTTAAAATCTGAAACTTGTATGTTATTTCCGGCTCAGCCACGATAGCGTTTTGTTTCTTTAGCTTCACTTGGAAAGCTACAAAAGTACATGAGAATAATGTTTAAAGGTCGCGCGCATTCAGGGTCATTTGCCAGTCAAACCGTAATCTGATATGGGATCTTATGGTCGATTACTATCGTCTACCGCATACGGATTTCTTGATTTTAAGTACTTTTACTGGTCAAGTTTTGTTTTACTCATTGTTTTTATAATTCTCATTTACGAATATGTTTGTTGCTTCTGTGGGACAGAAGAGCAAATTTCTTTTTTGAATTTATAAAGTATTGTGTATTCTGTATTCTCCGAATCACTTGCAACACAAATCTTCCTTACATTCCCGCGCCCTTTAACCTAATATTTTCTGTTTTACTGCGAAGGACGTTTGTAGCGTTTGTTCTGACCGTCTTTGAGTTCATTTATTTTACATTTTAAAAAAATATATGTTATTATTATTATTATTATTACCAACAACGGCGTAAGAAATATCTGAAATTGTGAAAGTGGAACATCTCTTTGGCATGGGAGATAAGGACATCATGGTAATGTACACTTTTGTCTAGTTACCGCTCTGTTCATCGCAAGCCTGTAATAATAAATACGACAACGGAAATACAAGTGTGGTTTTGTAATTGTATAATGCTCGTTAATGTTGAACATGCTAGAAATTCTCTCTCTCTCTCTCTCTCTCTCTCGTGCGCGCGCACACACACACACACACACACACACACACACACACACACACACACACACACACACACACACACACTTCAAATAAACAGCTGAAAATGTAAGTCAGTTTTCGTCAGCGTATGACTTCCAACTGAAAATAAAAATTAAAGAAAATAATCTGTATGTACTTTTTTGAACGTTACAGCATGTGTAAATTTTCAGCATAAGGACGAAACCTCAGTTACCAGTGCTAAAGAATTCACTCCTGAGTTCTATTGTTGTTGTGTGTTTTTTTTTTTTGTGTGTTTTTTTTTAATATAGATATATTCTTACACCGAAGTAAAAAAAAAAAAAAAAAACTCGCGGGACAGAAATACTCCTTTGGCTTGGAGGTACGTCTGTCGTACGATGTTTGCACTCCGGAGTAAAAAAAAAAATCGTACGAGTAAGTTTGTCGCGTTACACCGGGCCCATAATATTCCAGCCTGAAAAAGAGCACCAGGTGCATATCTGGTCGTGTACAGCTGTACTCTGGGCAAACAAGACACTAGGGCCATTGCGCCTACGTTATACTGACAAACACTATGGTCGGCCAGCAATACACGCAACACAAGTCTAAGCACACAATCAGTTATCCTACTTCCTTGTTTGGCAATTAATACCTTGCGTGTGTCGGCTGTGTGAATAGACTTTTTCTCTCTCTATGCCTCTGCTCTAAAATTACCTTATCGGGTCACGGTGCCTACTTCAGCATACGGGGCGTTTATACAAGACAATCGCTTATACGCTCGTAATACGAAGGAGAAGTGTACATCGTTCAACTGTGACTTGAAGCACGGCTCTGTGACAATGTATAATTAGGTGTCGGGTCCGACTGACTGCATTATGCGTTGTCATACACTGTCACTCACAGGCTACAGACGCCGAGTTGCCCAGTCAGTGAAGAAACACGGCGTACACTGTGACAGTAGGGGTAGTTTGTTAAATCGGCCAGTCCAGCGTGTGTGTTGTTGAAGAAGACTGTCTGTAGGGTCGCAAGTACGGCGTAAGTACTTGATGTATAAAACCAGTCTGTTCACTGGACTTCAAATTCAAGTGTAACAGCTACGGAGAAACATATGACAGATGACGGTAATGTGGGTGAGCAGATAGCGTTTGCACTGTGAACTGAGCTAGCATGCCTAAGCCATGGCTGTCTTGGGCAGTCAGTGTATTGACCGAACCAAAAGGGAAAGCTGTTGCCCTGGAAAGTAGGTTGTAATTCGCAGAACAGTCGAACTGATTGACTTGGCACTGGTAGGGATGTATTGTTAAATCGGCCAGTCCAGTGTGTGTTTCGAAGAACTTGAGACTGTCTGTATCGTCACAAGTAAGACGGGAGTTTCTGAAAAAAACAGTCTGTGCACTGGAAATTCAACTGCAACAGCTATGGAGAAATATTTCTATAAGACAGATATCAGACAGCGTTCCAACCGGAATGCATTGTGAACTGAGCTAGCATACGTATGCTATGGCTATCTAAGGCAGTCGGTATGCTGACCGAACCAAACGCGAAAGCACTTGTTCAGGGAAGTAGGCTGCGATTCGTAGAAAAGTCGAACTGAGTGACTCTTAAGCAAGCCGTTACAGGAAAGGAAGGTGTTAGTTGGTTTGACTGAAGAAATTAGCGACAATGGATGGACACAGTGCAACTGTCAGTGACGTCACCTTCCTGCACGGTGACTCGGACCACGACTTGGTGAAAGCAGTGAGACAGAAGATGTGGGATTCTGTGAGGGAGCTACTGGAGGCCGATATAGACGCCACCACACGGAGCTGGGCTGTACAAGAGGCGATAACTCACGCTAGTGACGGTCAGTTGTTGTACATCCTCCCTCACTGTACTGACGATCAAGTGGACAAAGGAGTGAGAGAGGCGGTCAGACGAGACATGTGGGGCACTGTAGAGGAGTTACTGGCACGGAATCATACTACTGACAAAACCTGTAGGTGGGCTGTAGAAGAGGCGGCGAAACGTGCCATGGACGAACAACTAGTGTCGATCATTCAGTACTGTACTGATGACCAGGTGGACGCTGTGTTCAGAGAAGCAGTCGACCGACGTCAGTGGCAATGTGTCCTTTACTTGCTGGGGCGCGGAGTTACCGGCGCACAGAAGCAGTGGGCTGTAGAGGAAGCCTGCAAACAGGCTGAAGTCGATGAACTGTGTCCTCTCCTCCTCCACTGTACTGACGACCAGCTGGACAGTGTTGTGACCCGGCTGGTGACGCAACGCCGGTGGGAGTGTGTGCTGAACCTCCTAAAGCGTGGACTGCCGGACTCTCTATGTGAGATGATTCTAAGGGAGGCTAGCCAGCACGCCGCGGATTGCGAGTTACTTTCCCTGCTGTCGTTCTGTCCAGACAGCCAGTATGATTGTGTGTTGATGGAGATCATACAGAGGGGATGTTGGCGTGCAGTAGATCAGCTGCTACAGCGCAGTATTGACGACCAGCGGATCAGGTTTGCTATTGAGAAAGCCACTAAACCCTGGGGTGAAGACGAGTTTGATACTGCGGTTAGAGTGGCGTTGAAACATGAAGCATGGACTTTCATCCGCCACGCGCTTGACCAGCAGCGAGACATCAGTGAATCCACGTGTAAGCTGATTGTACAGAACATGAACGAGAACAATCTAGAGAATTCTGGTGTCACTGTGGCAGATAAAGACACGGCTGTGAACCAGGCGACAAGCTCGTTGTGCACCGAGAAAATGCAGCCAGTGTCTTCAGACCATAGATCGCTCCTGACATCAGCTGTACTCAAGCTGGTAGTGTCGAAACACATGTGGCCGACCGTGTTGCAGCTCCTTGGTAGATCTAAGTGTGCTGTTGCTGTCGAAGAGGCCATGAAACACGCCGATGACGATGTGCTGGAGCAGATTCTTCCTCACTGTACTGATGACCAAGTAGAGTCGGCCCTACACGTGGCGGTGTCCAGACGTCTGTGGTTTGCAGTGAGCGAACTGTTAGAGCGTCCAGTCAGCGACACCAAGCGGGCGTGGGCTGTAGAACAAACCAAGACAAACGCCGAGGACAGTCACCTAGAGGCCATCCTGCCTCACTGTACTGATGACCAGTTGGACTCTTCACTGATTGCAGCAGTCACAAGAGGATTGTGGGATTGTGGTGAAAGTCTCATGCGTCGTAGACGAGATCTTTTTCAGAGAGGGCGACTTGAGGTGGACGGTAAACACATGAGTGACGAACATGTACTCCGGCTTCTTAACAGGGCGACCGTTTACAGACGCCGGAACTGTGACAAGCATTTCGTGGGTCTACTAGAGGCAGTAACACGACAGCTTTGGAACGGTGTTTTGAAGATGACACGTATTCTGCCGCTTCAGCAACAGAAGTGGGTTGTCGTGGAAGCCAGCAAACTCGCTCACGGAGAAATCCTACAGCAGTTAATCACGAAATACGCCACTAACATCAGTGATGCTCTAGGTCCAGTTCTGCTAAACCTCATAAGCAGAGATCTGTGGAGTATCGCCATTAGTTTGATAACGCGCTTATCAGGGTTTCCTATCAGGATACGTCGCCTTAGTCATACTGATACCTCACTTACCTCCACACAGCGAAAGCGGATTCTGGAAGAAGCCAGTACACATGCTTCAGACGTTGACCTCGACTTATTGGTCAGATACTTGTGCACTAGAGACTGTGTTGGCGTAGTGTTTCCTCATCTGCTACAACGGCGGCAGTGGAGGGCTCTCAGCAAAATCCTGGACCTGCTAACGTCCACTCAGGCAGAACAAGTTCTGAAGGAGGTTGGTGAACATGCAGACGAACCGACACTGAAACTTTTTCTGGACTGTTGTCCTGACGAACTACTTGATTATGCTTTTACACTGGCAGTGAAGCGTGGGTTCTGGAACTCAGTCACTCACTACATGCAGTTGTGGCAAGTCTCTAGGCTCTTTTCTTCTATGTCTATGTCCATGTCCATGCGCCATCGACCAAGTGAGAAAGTGCCGAAACTGGCTGTTGAAGAAGCAATGGCACGTGCCGGAGACAAAGATTTTGCTTCCATCGCCATTTGCTGTACCGACGATCAGCTGGAGTCTGTTTTTACCGAAGTTGTGACAAGACGACTGTGGGACGCCGTTGTCCGACTCCTGACCCGTGGAATAAAGACTGAACAGGTGAAGTGGGCTGTGACAGAAGCCAGTAAATACGCCAACGAAGGTTACATATTGATGCTGATCAGACACAGCTGCGGTTTGATGGAAGTAAACCCAGTACTTAGGCAAGCCGTGAGACGTGGCATGTGGAAAGTTGTGGCAGAATTGCTGCAACAAAGATCGAACATACCTGACACTGAGCGAAGGTGGGCAGTGGTAGAAGCGTTAAGAAAAGCCAATGGTCAACATTTAAACACCATTCTCTGCTACTGTGCGGACGACCACCTTGAGGTTGCAGTGAGAGAAGCAGTCAGAAGAAGGAAGTGGCACTGCGTGGTCACGTTGTTTGTACGCGGACTGACTGATCAGCTACAGGAATGGGTCTTGGGGAAAGTCATTAAACATCTCAATCATGGGCAGGTCCTGCTGATCGTCCCTCACTGTGCCGACAGTGTGTCAGATTTCATTCTCACAGAACTCGTGACGAGACGTCTTTGGAGTGGTGTTCTGGATTTACTGAGAGGAACAACTAAACCATCCAAACAGAGTTGGGGCGATTAGCGAAGCCAGCAAATACGCGCCTAAGGTCGACCTTTTAAGACTTATTGTGTACAGCACCGACGATCAGCTAGACTCTATTTTGACGGAAACCGTCAAACGACGTATGTGGACATGTGTCGGTGAAGTGCTGAAACGTGATGTGTCGTGTCCACACCGGAAGTGGGCCTTAGAAGAAACCAGCAAAGAGGCTCCGGAGCGCCACCTAATGTCGCTGCTGCAACACGTCGATGACAACGATCACTGTATACTGTTGACTGAAACTGTCACACGATGTATGTGGAGATGTGTCGGCGAAATACTGCAGCGTGGGGTTGAGATCACACAACAAGAATGGGCCCTGGCAGAAGCCAGCAAACACGCTTCAGAGACCGAGCTACTCCCACTTCTCCATTACGTCACAGACGCTCAGGTTTGCCCTGTACTGACAACAACTGTAGGAAAGGGCAATGTGGAGATGTGTCGGCGAAATACTCGAGCGTGGGGTGGATGTCACACAACAAGAATGGGCCCTGGCAGAAGCCAGCAAACACGCTTTAGAGACCCAGCTACTCCCACTTCTCCAGTACGTCACAGACGCCCAGCTTTGCCCCGTACTGACAACAACTGTAGCAAAACACATGTGGAGATGCGCCGCTGAGCTTCTGAAACGTGGAGTCGATGCGGAACATCGGAAGTGGGCAGTTGAAGAGGCCAGCAGACATGCGTCACAGGAAAGTCTCCTGGCACTCCTGCCCCACTGTCCCGATAACGAGTTGGACTCTCACTTTAGAGAAGCAGTGAAGCGACGTCAGTGGCGGGTGGTCAACGTGCTTTTAGATGGACCATTAGATGGTCGACGAAGAGTTTCTCTGCGAGAAACTACACAAGAGATGAAGTTGAATTATGACGAAGAATTATGCGAAGTGATGCAACAAACCGATTGGACTACAGTCTCCTTCATGCTAGAGTTTTTTACAGTGAATGCCAGCCTCCGCAGACAGGCCGTTAACGAAGTGTGCAATACGGCACGTTATCATGCACGTTGCAACGACAACGACTTCATGAGCATCATCCAGCACTGTGACCACACCCAGCTGATGACGGTTCTACAGGCAGCGGTCAAGCGGAACTTGCCACACACAGCCTGTGATATTCTGACACGTCTCGGTCAACATGGCGAACCCGTGGCGCTCACTGAAAATGGCCGTGCTATTCTTTCGGCTGTCATGGATATAAAAAATGGTCGGCAGAAGCTGGTGGCCGTGTGTATGAACCTTGGCATCACCACTAGCGAGAGTGAAGACACAACCCGTTCTCGTCTGCGTGGTTCATGTTGTGTGAAAATCTTCGGGACAGACTGCCCGTTCAGGCGCGCTGTTCTCGATAACAACATTGTCATTGTGCGTATGCTGTATGAATGTGGTGTGTGCTCCAACAAAGACATACAAAAACTGTGCATCGACTTCGCAGTATGGGAGGTACAAAGTGAACTATTTCAGGCCACTTTTCAGAACATGTCCATGTTTTTGAAGGAGAAGACCTCCACTCCTCGAAGCCTCATGTCCATGTGTCGCCTGATGATCTCTCGCCATCTCGGTGTAGGCTGCATACGTCAGGAGAGAGTGAAACAGCTCCCCCTACCGGAACCACTGAGAGACTATGTCGTGTTCCCGAACATTGAAGGGCTGGCGGCTGATGATGTTACAGATGATGATGCAAGGCCTGATGGTGACGTGGTTGAAGCTGCACTTCTCGATGTCCAAAGGAAGCTTGCGCCCATGCGCACATGCGACTCTAACGGTTATGTCGACTTCGACTTTGACTGCGACGATGATGACTACTACCACTATAATACTGCCGGACTACTGGGGATATGACTCCGATACGTGTTATGGCTACGACGGGTGGTGAAACACTTCAAAATGCTGCACCGCTGCTCATATGTCGTGCCCAAACTGTGAAATTGTATAATTCATGAAATAGGCAGTGGCTTTGCCTACATAGTGAAATGATTAGGCAGCAACCTGTAATTGCGACACGGACAATTACTTCTGGAGACAAGCATCGTTGTGTGAAACACTCTTGCAGACTCCATCCTAATGTTTTTTTTGCGCCTGTGCATAATAAGCATCCTTTTGTGTTGTTTGTGATTCTCTTTGGAGCTATGGAAACAATAACCACAATGAAAACATCCTTAGCTGCTACGTTATTGTGCACATAATAATGTTTACAATATTTCTTCTTAATGTTCCGTAATTATCGGGAATTATTTCCACTCGTTTGCTGTGCGTCGGTAAAAGTGGCCACTGATTCCAGTACACGTGAGTTCTTTGGTATAAGCGACTCTCTCGCGAACGGTTGAAGTTCACAAATTTGGGAACAGATTATAATGTATTTAAAATGCTGATATGTTACAGTACCAGTTAACACTTTGTGACAAGCACTGAATGAAGTGAGTCAGTCAAGCAAGGCAATGTTCACAACATCAAGAGACAAAATTAATAGCAGTGCGAATTATTGCACGGAGGTGACACATTTGCAACGTCAAATCAAGGTCATAACCAAAGCCAGTGACAGTACAAAGCCTTGTGAAACTCTTGGGCACTCCAGGTATTTGGGGAGTAAGCTAATGCTGACGGAGTAACGGGTGTCGTCTGCAACGGTATCAGTGAGCGGCTGTACACGTGAAGACAAGATGAAGCGAGGCCCACAAACCCAGTTATTGTATGTTATTAAATTTGCATGGTGTGTGTGTGTGTGTGTGTGTGTGTGTGTGTGTGTGTGTGTGTGTGTGTGTGTGTGTGTGTGTGTGTGTGTGAAGCGAGGCCCACAAACACAGTTATTGTATGTTACTAATTGTGCATGGTGTGTGTGCGTGGGTGTGTGCGTATGTGTGTGAAGCGAAGCCCACACACCCAGTTATTGTATGTATATTACTAATGTTCAGTGTGTGTGTGTGTGTGTGTGTGTGTGTGTGTGTGTGTGTGTGTGTGTGTGTTCTCGTTACGGTATTGCTACAAACACTGTTTTCTTTTTTTGATTTCCTCTGATTCATCGTCCAAATTATATTTGCATGTGCAGTTTTAGCAGTCGCGTTTATCGCCGTCGTTGAATTTATGTTCAGTTTCCTTCGAAATGTCTTCAATATTTCACTTATGTCTACAATATTTCACTTATCACATAGTTGTGTGTTTTCTTAGCATCCTGTGTGCAACACTAAAGGGTCAACCTATTGTCCCACAGCCCAATATTCCTACGACCCAATTTCCACAGTTCAGTGTTCCCACAGCCGAATATCCCCATAACCCAATATCCCCACAGCTCAGTGTTCGCACGGTCCAATGTTCCCCAGTCCAATATTCGCACAGCCCAATGTTCCCGCGGCCCAATATACCCACAGCCCAATGTAGCCACAGCCAAATGTTCCGACGGCACAGTATTCCCACAATCCAGTATTCCCACAGCCAAATGTTCCCACAGCCCAGTATTCCCACAGCCCGTCCAATATCCCAAAGCCCAATATTCCCACAGCCCAATGTTCCTGAGTACAGCCCTATGTCCGCACAATCCATGCAATATTCCCACAGCGTCATACTCTCATATCCCTATAGTATTATGTTCTCACAACCCTTTGTTCCTACAGGTCCATGCACCCAAAGCACCTTCTGTGAGTTGTAACATGCATGCAGCTCCGGTGTGTGTGTGGGGGGGGGGGGGGGGGGGGGGGGCTGGGGGAGGGGGTTGTAACATGCATGCAGCCCTGGTGTGTGTGGGGGAGGGGGGGGGGGGGGTCGTAACATGCATGCAGTGTGTGCCGGTGTGTGTGTGTGGGGGGGGGGGGGGGCGCTGGCGATTACTTTAGGAAAGACTGAGTAAAAGACCTGCGGGAGCATATGAATGCTTTCTGTAAATGTATACCGTATTTTCCACTACTAAATGTGTATTATTATTCTCTGCACTGTGCCGTCCCGCCCTGTTACTTCTCTCACATGTTTCCATGTACAGGGTCCACCAACTGTTTCCTAGAACGCTGTAAACCGAAAGTAGAGCCGTGACGTGTGTCACATCAGTGAACTACCGCCCTGAATGAAGAAAGTCAGCTCGCTCCGTGTAATTTTAAAACACTCATTGTGGTGTGGTTATTTAAACAGTTCCAGGGCTGAAAAACAGTTCGTGATGAAACGGGCTACAATTCTACCTTTTTATGCTCACATGTCTTTCTGAGCTGTTTTCGTAGTATCTATCGCCACATCACTTAGACATTTGGGTGGTGACAGCGTCTGTAATGCTGGCACTGAGCGAATAGAAGCGTACTCGGTGACGCGGCGAATACACTGAGCGATCCAATAGTGCAGCAACAGTCGTAGAATTTGAATAATCGCCCGCTTGCGCAAAGTGTACACAACATTGTATCGAATTAAAAGCTGCACTCATCATCAAGATGGAGGTATTTCGAGCGTACAGGCGCACTTACAAGCGAAAGTGTTCCAAACATAAGCTGACTTAGCAAAGATGGAATTAAGCGCGTTTAAGAGTAGAGAAGACGTTATTTCCTGTGGATGAGAAACTAACCGTAGTTGGATTGACCTCTTTCAAACACCAACTGCTTTATTAAAGATTTGTCACTGATGTACAATGCCCTCATGTGTATATACTCGGGTCATTTCTGCATTATATTCAAGAGGTTTTGTCAGATTTGCCAGATGTTTTATACATGACGACACCAAAGGCAACGCTATCATTTATTTTAAAGAATTAAAGTGTATACAATGAATCTTGTATCTCGAACTTGCATGGCTTTTCTCAACCACGACATCCATGATCATTTATCTTCACATGGAAAGCTACAAAAGTGCATAAAAAATTATTATTATGTACTTTTAAAGGCCGCCGGTATTCAGACACTTGTATGTTATTTCTCAGCCACGATAGCGTTTTGTTTCTTTAGCTTCACTTGAAAAGCTACAAAAGTACATGAGAATAATGTTTAAAAGTCGCGGGCATTCAGGTCATTTGCCAGTCAAACCGTAATCTGATAGTTATGGGATCTTGTTGGTCGGTTACTAGCGTTCTACCGCATACTGATTTTTTTTATTTTAAGTAATTTTACCGGTCAAGTTGTATTTTTTGTTTTTTGGGTTTTTTTTTAAAACTCATTTTGTTGTTTCTATTTGAAGTCGTTTTGATAAATATATTTGTCGATTATGTGGGGCAGAAAAGTAATTTCCCTTTCGGGATTAACAGAGTTTTGTGTATTCTGTATTGAATCACGTGCAGCAGGCAAATCTTCCCTACATGCCCGCGCCCTTTAACCTCACATTTTCTGTTTGACGGCGAAGGACGTTTGAAGCGTTTTTGTTCAGACCGTCTTTGAGTATTATCATAAACAACGGAGTAAGAAATAGCTGAAATTGTGAAAGTGGAACATGTCATTCTGAAAGAAGATCAGGACATCAAGTAATATGTACGCATTTTTTTTCTCTCTTTATCACAAGATTGTAAAAGCCTGTAATAATAAATAAGAAAACTGGAACACAAGTGTGGTTTTATAATTGTGTGATGCTCGCTGTTGCTGAACATGTTAGGACTCTCTCTCTCTCTCTCTTACACACACACACGCACACACGCACACACACACACACACACACACACACACTTCAAATAAACAGCTGAAAATGTAGGTCAGTGTTTGTCAGCGTATGACGTCCTACTGAAAATAAAAATAAAATAATCTGTAGGTACTTTGTTGAGCGTTACAGCATGTGTAAACGTTCAGCAGAAGGACGAAACCTCAGTTACCATTGCTGCACATTTCCGGTGTAAGAAGACAAATTTACTTCCGTAAGAATTAACTCCTGAGTTTTGTTGTGGTTGTTGTTGTGTTTTTTAATGTAGATATATTTTTACGCCGAAGTAAAAAACCTCGCACGACAGAAGGATACCCTTGGCTTAGGAGTATGTCCTGTCGTAGGATGTTTTCATTCCGGAGTAAACAACGAAAAAGTTTGTCATGTTACACGGGACCCATAATATTCCAGCCTGAATAGAGCGATCAGCTGCATAAGTTACCTGGTCGTGTACAGCTGTTCTCTGGGCAAAGAAGACCCTCGAACCATTGAGCGTACGTTATACAACACACTGGTCGGACTGCGATACACGCAACACAAGTCTAATCACACAATGAGTTATTTTTCTCTCCTTGTATGGTATTTAATACTTTACGTGAATCGGCCTGTGTGAAAAGACTTTCTTTTCTCTATTCTTCAGCACTAAAATTAGATTCTCGGATCACGCTGCCCATTCAAATCAGCGTACGGAGCATTCAAACGCTAGCATAATATAACACAGAGTCGCAGTGTACAGTTTAACTGTGAGGCACGGCACTGTGATAATGTGTAACTAGGTGTCGGGTCCGAATGAATGCATTATGATTATGCGTTGCCATGCACTGCAACACACAAACCTACAGAGACCGACGTTGCGCAGTCAACAAACCTGGTAGGGGTATTTCTGTTAAATCGGCCAGTCCAGTGTATGTTGTCGAGAAAGACTGTGGGCTCGCGATTACGGCGTAAGTAACTGATGTATATAAAACAGTCTCTGCACGGGAAATGCAACTGTAACAGCTACGGAGAAACAGTGGCATGAGACAGATGACGGCAATGTGGGTAAGCAGACAGCGTTCAAAGCGGAATTGCATTGTGAACTGAACTAGCAAGTAACATGCCTATGCTATGACTAACCTAAGGCAGTCAGTGTATTGACCGAACCAAAAGCGAAAGCGATTGCTCTGGGAGGTAGGCTGGAATTCGCAGAACAGCCGAACTGAGTGACTTTTAAGCAGGCCCTTACAGGGACAGGAATGTGCTTGGTTGGTTTGACTGAAGAAATTCGAAAAAAATGGATGGACACAGTTGTTAACTGTCGGTGGACGCCACCTTCCAGCAGGTGAACGGTGAATCGCACCACGACTTGGTGGAAGCAGTGAGACAGAAGATGTGGGGTTCTGTGAGGGAGTTACTGGAGGCCGATGTAGACGCCACCACACGGAGCTGGGCGGTAGAAGAGGCGATAACTCACGCTAGTGACGGTCAATTGTTGTACATCCTCCCTCACTGTACTGACGATCAAGTGGACAAAGGAGTGAGAGAGGCGGTCAGGCGAGACATGTGGGGCACTGTTGGGGAGTTAATGGCACGGATTAAAACTGACAAAATTTGTAGGTGGGTTGTAGAAGAGGCGGCGAAACGTGCCATGGACGAACAACTAGTGTCGATCATTCACTACTGTACTGATGACCAGGTGGACGCTGTGTTCAGAGAAGCAGTCGATCGACGTCAGTGGCAATGTGTCCTTTACTTGTTCGGGCGCGGAGTTACCCACACACAGAAACAGTGGGCTGTAGAGGAAGCCAGCAAACAGGCTGAAGACGATGAACTGTGTCCTCTTCTCCTCCACTGTACTGACGACCAGCTGGACAGTGTTGTGACCCAGCTGGTGACGCAGCGCCGGTGGGAGTGTGTGCTGAACCTCCTAAAGCGTGGACTGCCGGACCCTCTATGTGAGATGATTCTAAGGGAGGCTAGCCAGCACGCCGCGGATTGTGAGTTACTTTCCCTGCTGTCGTTCTGTCCAGACAGCCAGTATGATTGTGTGTTGGTGGAGATCATACAGAGGGGATGTTGGCGTGCAGTAGATCAGCTGTTACAGCGCAGTGTTGACGACCAGCGGATCAGGTCTGCTATAGAGAAAGCCACTGAACCCTGGGATGAGGACGAGTTTGATACTGCGGTTAGAGTGGCGTTAAAACATGAAGCGTGGACATTCATCAGCCACGCGCTTGACCAGCAGCGAGACATCAGTGAATCCACGTGTAAGCTGATTGTACAAAACGTGAGCGAGAACAATCTAGAGAATTCTGGTGTCACTGTGGTAGAAGAAGACGCGGCTGTGAACCAGGCGACAAGCTCGTTGTGCACCGAGAAAATGCAGCCAGTGTCTTCAGACCATAGATCGCTCCTGACATCAGCTGTACTCACGCTGGTAGTGTCGAAACATATGTGGCCGACCGTGCTGCAGCTCCTCGGTGGATCTAAGTGTGCTTTTGCTGTTGAGGAGGCCATGAAACACGCCAATGACAATGTGCTGGAGCAGATTCTTTCTCACTGTACCGATGACCAAGTAGAGTCGGCCGTACACGTTGCGGTGTCCAGACGGCTGTGGTTTGCAGTGAGCGAACTGTTACAGCGTCCAGTCAGCGACACCAGGCGGGCGTGGGCTGTAGAAGAAGCCAGGACAAACGCCGACGATAGTCATCTAGAGGCCATCTTGCCTCACTGTACTGACGACCAGCTGGGTCTGGTCTTTGACACAGCGGTGTGTCGACAGTTGTGGTCCGTCACTGGTCAGTTAATTATGCGTCCTGTTGACAACATCAGGCTTTCGTGGGCAGTAAAAAAGGCTGTCCAACATGCTGACGACCATCACCTGGCGGTCATCCTGCCTCACTGTACTGACGATCAGCTGGACTCTGTACTGATGGTAGCGGTCACAAGAGGATTGTGGGGTTGTGCTGAAAGTCTCGTGTGTCGTAGACGAGATCTTTTTCAGAAAGGGCGTCTTAAGGTGGACGGTAAACACATGAGTGACGACCAAGTTCTCAGGATTATTAACAGGATGACCGTTAACAGAAGCCAGGAGCATGACAAGCTTGTCACGGTTTTACTAGAGGCAGTAACACGACAGCTTTGGGACGGTGTTTTGATGATGGCACATATCTTGTTGCTTCAGCAACTGAAGTGGATTGTGGTGGAAGCCAGCAAACTCGCTCCTCAGTCTGTCGTAAAGCAGTTAATCACGAAATACGCCACTGACATCGGTGATGCTCTAGATCCAGTTCTGCAAAACCTCATCGACAGAAATTTATGGTGTATCGCCATCAGTATGGTAACAGATGTGGGAAATGTTCACATGAGCCCGAGATATAATAATGATAGTGAACTGACCGACACAATGCGAATGAGGATTCTGACGGAAGCCATAAGCGTGCTTCAGACGATGAACTCAAGTCCCTCGTCAGCATGTTGTGCTCTAGAGACAGTGCGGGCGTAGTGTTTCCTCGTCTGTTAGAACGGCAGCAGTGCGGGCTCTCAGCAAATTGTTGGGATTGCTAACGCCCACTCAGACAGAACAAGTTCTGAAGGAGGTTGGTGAACATGCAGATGAACTGACGCTGGAACTTTTTCTGGACAGTTGTTCTGGCGAACTATTAGATTATGCTTTGATACTGGCAGTGAAGCGTGGGTTCTGGAACACAGTCATATACTATGTGCAAAAATGTAAGTTCTCTACCTCAAATCACGTGAGAAAGTGCGGAAACTGGCTGTTGAAAAAGCAATGGCATGTGCTGGAGACAATGATTTTGCTTCCATCGCCACTTGCTGTACCGACGATCAGCTGGAGTCTGTTTTTGCCGAAGTTGTGACCAGACGCCTGTGGGACGCCGCTGACCGACTTCTGTCTCGTGGAATAAAGACTGAACATGTGAAGTGGGCTGTGACAGAAGCCAGTAAATACGCCGATGAAGATTACACATTGAAGCTCATCAGAAACCGCCATTGTGTTTTAATGGAAATAGACTCAGTACTACCGCAAGCCGTTAGGCGCGGCATGTGGAAAGTTGTGGCAGAATTACTGGAACGAAGTCCGAGCATACCTGACACTGAGCGAAGGTGGGCAGTGGAAGAAGCCATGGAGCATGCCGATGATGAAGGTCTCAGTACCATTGCCTGTCTGTGCTGTAACGACCAGCTGGAGTCTGTCTTTGCAAAGTTGTGACAAGACGCCTATGGGACGCCACTAACCGGCTTCTGTTTCGTGGAATAGAAACTGAACATGTGAAGTGGGCCGTGACAGAAGCCAGTAAATACGCCGATGAGACGTTCACGCTGAAGCTTATAAGACGCCACTGCGGTTTGATGGAAATAAACCCAGTACTTTCGCAAGCCGTGAGACGTGGCATGTGGAAAGTTGTGGCAGAATTACTGGAACGAGAACAGAGCATACCTGACACTGAGCGACGGTGGGCAGTTGAAGAAGCTTTACGATATGTCAGTGATGAACATTTTAACACCATCCTCTGTTACTGTGCGAACGACCAGCTTGAGGTTGCAGTGAGAGAAGCAGTCAAAAGAAGGAAGTGGCACTGCGTGGTCACGTTGTTTGTACGCGGACTGACTGATGAGCTACAGGAACGGGTCTTGGGGAAAGTCATTAAGTATCTAAGTCATGACCAGGTCCGCCTGATGGTCCCTCACTGTGCTGACAGTGTGTCAAATTTCGTTCTCACAGAATTCGTGACGAGACGTCTTTGGGGTGACGTTCTGGATTTACTGAAACAAAGAACTACGCCATCCAAACAGTGTTGGGCCATTAGCGAAGCCAGCAAACATGCGCCTGAAGACGACCTTTTTAGACTTATTGCGTACAGCACCGACGATCAGCTAGACTCTATTTTGATGCAAACCATCAAACGACGTATGTGGAGATGTGTCGGGGAAGTGCTGAAACGTGATGTTTCATGTGCACACCGGAAGTGGGTCCTTAGAAAACACCAGCAAAAAGGCTCCGGAGCGCGACCTAATGTCGCTGCTGCAACACGTCGATCACAACGATCGCGGTATACTGCTGACTGAAACTGTCGGACGAGGTATGTGGAGATGTGTCGGCGAAATACTGGAGCGTGGGGTGGATGTCACACAGCAAGAATGGGCTCTGGCAGAAGCCAGCAACACGCTTCAGAGACCGAGCTACTCCCACTTCTCCAGAACGTCACACACGCTCAGCTTTGCCCTGTACTGACAACAACTGTAAGAACGCGGAAATGGAGATGTGTCGGCGAAATACTGGAGCGTGGGATGGATGTCACACAGCAAGAATGGGCTCTGGCAGAAGCCAGCAAACACGCTTCAGAGACCGAGCTACTCCCACTTCTCCAGAACGTCACACACGCTCAGCTTTGCCCTGTACTGACAACAACTGTAAGAACGCGGAAATGGAGATGTGTCCGCGAAATACTGGAGCGTGGGATGGATGTCACACAGCAAGAATGGGCCCTGGCAGAAGCCAGTAAACACGCTTCAGAGACCGAGCTACTCCCACTTCTCCAGTACGTCACAGACGACCAGCTTTGCCCTGTACTGACAACAACTGTAAGAACGCGGAAGTGGAGATGTGTCGGCGAAATACTGGAGCGTGGGGTGGATGTCACACAGCACGAATGGGCCATAGCGGAAGCCAGCAAACACTCGCCTGAGGTCGACCTTTTTAGACTTATTGCGTACAGCACCGACGATCAGCTAGACTCTATTTTGCCGGAAACCGTCAAACGATGTATGTGGAGATGTGTCGGCGAAATACTGGAGCGTGGGGTGGATGTCACACAGCAAGAATGGGCCTTAGCGGAAGCCAGCAAACACTCGCCTGAGGTCGACCTTTTTAGACTTATTGCGTACAGCACCGACGATCAGATAGACTCCATTTTGACGGAAACCGTCAAAAGACGTATGTGGAGTTGTGTCGGGGAATTGCTGAAACGTGATGTTTCATGTGCACACCGGAAGTGGGTCTTAGAAGAAACCAGCAAAGAGGCCCCGGAGCGCAACCTAATGTCGCTGCTGCAGCACGTCGATGACAACGATCACTGCATACTGTTGACTGAAACTGTCAGACGAGGTATGTGGAGATGTGTCGGCGAAATACTGCAGCGTGGGGTGGAGATCACACAACAAGAATGGGCCCTGGCAGAAGCCAGCAAACGCGCTTCAGAGATCCAGCTACTCCCACTTCTCCAGTACGTCACAGACGCTCAGCTTTGCCCTGTACTGACAACAACTGTAGGAAGGCGTAAGTGGAGATGTGTCGGCGAAATACTGGAGCGTGGGGTGGATGTCACACAACAAGAATGGGCCCTGGCAGAAGCCAGCAAACACGCTTTAGAGACCGAGCTACTCCCACTTCTCCAGTACGTCACAGACGACCAGCTTTGCCCCGTACTGACAACAGCTGTAAGAAAACACATGTGGAGTTGCGTTGTTGAGCTTCTGGAGCGTGGGGTTAATGCGGAACATCGGAAGTGGGCAGTTGAAGAGGCCAGCAGACATGCGTCACAGGAAAGTCTGTTGGCACTCCTGCCCTATTGTCCCGATGACGAGTTGGACTCTGTCTTTAGAGAAACAGTGAAGCGACGTCAGTGGCAGGTTGTCAACGTGCTTTTAGATGGACCATTAGAGGGTCGACGAAAAGTTTCTCTGCGAGAAACTACACAAGATTTGAAGTTGAATTATGACGAAGAATTATACGAAGTGGTGCAAGAAAACTATTGGACTACAGTCTCCTTCATGCTAGAGTGTTTTACAGTGAATGCCTTCCTGCGCAGACATGCCGTTGACAAAGTGTGCAAGAATGCACGTTATCATGTTTATCACACACGTTGCAATGACAACGACTTCATCAGCATCATCCAGCACTGTGACCACACCCAGCTGATGACGGTTCTACAGGCAGCGGTCGAGCGGAACATGCTACACACAGCCTGTGACATGCTGACACGTCTCGGTCAACATGGCGAACCCGGTTCGCTCACTAAAAATGGTCGTGCTATTCTTTTGACTGTCATGGATATAAAAAATGGTCGTCAGAAGCTGGTGGCCGAGTGTATGAAGTTGGGCATCACCACTGACGAGAGTGAAGGCACAAACCGTTCTCGTCTATTTCCTTCGTTCAGAGTGGACATCTTCAGGAAAGACAGCCCGTTTAGGCGCGCTGTTCTCGATAACAACATTGTCATTGCGCGTATGCTGTATGAATGTGGTGTGTGCTCCAACACAGACATACAAAAACTGTGCAACGACTTCTCAGTATGGGAGGTACAAAGTGAACTATTTCAGACCACTTTTCAGAATATGTCCATGCTTTTGAAAGACAAGACCTCCACTCCTCGAAGCCTCGTGTCCATGTGTCGCCTGGTAATCTCTCGCCATCTCGGTGTAGGCTGCATACGCCAGGACAGAGTGAAACAGCTCCCCCTACCGGAACCACTGAGAAACTATGTCGTGTTCCCGAACATCGAAGGGCTGGCGGCTGATGATGTTACAGATGATGATGCATCGCCTGATGGTGACGTGGTTGAAGCTGCTCTTGTCGATGTCGAAGCGAAGCTTGCTTCCATGCACACATACGACTCTGATGATTATGGCGGCGTCGAGTCTGATTGCTACGACTATGACTACTACGACTATGACTACTACGACTATGATAATGACTACTGGGGATATGACTCTGATACGTGTTATGGCTACGATTCAGACGGATGGTGAAACACGTCAAAATCCAGCACTGCTGCTTATATGTCGTGCCTGCATTGTGAAAATTGTCTAATTCATAAAATAGACAGTGACTTTGCTTACACGATGAAATGATTAGACAGCAAACTGTAATTGCGTCACTGACAAGTACTTTCGGAGACAAGCATCGTTGTGTGAAACACTCTTGCAGACTCCATCCTAATGTATATTGCACCTGGATATACTAAGCATCCTTTGTGTTGTGATTCTCTTTGGAGCTATGGAAACAATAATCACAATGAAAACATCCTTAGCTGCTACGTTATTGTGCACATAATAATGGTTACAATGTTTCTTTATACTGTTCCATAATTTTCGGGAATTATTTTCGCTCGTGCATCGGTAAAAGTGCTCACTGATTCCAGT
This sequence comes from Batillaria attramentaria, assembly GCA_018292915.2. Classification (NCBI taxonomy): domain Eukaryota; kingdom Metazoa; phylum Mollusca; class Gastropoda; family Batillariidae; genus Batillaria; species Batillaria attramentaria. Next base: position 165,236 of record JACVVK020000668.1, on the reverse strand, counting down.
ACACGCGAGTTCTTTTGTGTAAGCGACTCTCTCGCGAACGGTTGAAGTCCACAAAATAGAGAACAGATTTTAATGTATTTAAAATGCTGATCTGTTGTAGTACCAGTTAACACTTTGTGACAAGCACTGAATGAAGTGAGTCAGTCAAGCAAGGCGATGTTCACAACATCAAGAGACAAAATTCATAGCATGGCGAATTATTGAACGCAGGGGACACGTTTGCAACGTCAAATCAAGGTCATAACCAAAGCCAGTGACAATACAAAGCCTTGTGAAACTCTTGGGCACTCCAGGTATTTGGGGAGGAAACTAATGCTGACTGAGTAAGTGGTGTCGTCTGCAACGGTATCAGTGAGCGGCTGTACACGTGAAGACAAGACGAAGCGAGGCCCACAAACCCAGTTATTGTTTGTTACTAATTTTGCATGGTGTGTGTGCGTGCATGTGTGTGTATGTGTGTGATTCGAGGCCCAAAAACCCAATTATTGTATGTTACTAATTTTGCACGGTGTGTGTGTGCGTGTGTGTGTGTGTGTGTGTGTGTGTGTGTGTGTGTGTGTGTGTGTGTGTGTGTGAAGCGAGGCCCACAAACCCAGTTATTGTATGTTACTAATTTTGCATGGTGTGTGTGTGCGTGTGTGTATGTGTGTGAAGCAAGGCCCACACACCCAGTTATTGTATATTACTAATGTTCAGTGTGTGTGTGTGTGTGTGTGTGTGTGTGTGTGTGTGTGTGTGTGTGTGTGTGTGTGTGTGTGTTCTTGTTCTCGTTAAGGTATTGCATCAAACACTGTTTGTTTTTTTCTTTTGCTTTCCTCTAATTCATCGTCTATATTATATTTGCATGGGCAGTTTTAGCAGTCGCGTTTATCGCCGTCATTGAATTTATGTTCAGTTTCCTTCGAAATGTCTTCAATATTTCACTTACGTCTGCAATATTTCACTGGCTTAAGTTCATTATCACATAGATGTCTGCTTTCTTAGCATCCTGTGTGTAACACTAAAGAGTCAACCCGGTGTTCCCACAGCCCAATATTCCCACAGCCAAATATCCCCACAACCCAATATTCCCACAGCTCAGTGTTCCCACGGTCCAATGTTCCCCAGCCCAATATTCGCACAGCCCAATGTTCCCCTGCTCAATATTCCCACAGCCCAATGTACCCACGGCCCAGTATACCCGCAGCCCAATATTCACACAGCCAAATGTTCCCAGGCACAGTATTCCCACAATCCAGTATACCCACAGCCAGATGTTCCCACAGCCCGTCCAATATCCCCAAAGCCCAATATTCCCACAGCCCAATGTTCCTGAGTACCGCTATATGTCCCCACAACCCATGCAATAATCCCACAGCGTCATACTCATATCCCTATAGTATTATGTTCTCACAACTGACCCTTTGTTCCTACAGGTCCATGCACCCAAAGCACCTTCTGTGAGTTGTAACATGCATACAGCTCTGGTGTGTGTGTGTGGGGGGGGGGGGGGGTGTCGTAACATGCATGCAGTGTGTGCCGGTGGGTGTGTGTGTGGTGGGGGGGGGGGGGGGGGCGCTGGCGATTGACTTTAGGAAAGACTGAATAAAAGACCTGCGGGAGCGTATGAATGCTTTCTGTAAATGTATACCGTATTTTCCACTACTAAATGTGTATTAGTATTCTCTACACTGTGCCGTCCCGCCCTGTTACTTCTCTCACATGTTTCCATGTACAGGGTCCACCAACTGTTTCCTATAACGCTGTAAACCGAAAGTTGACCGTGACGTGTGTTACTTGAACCACCGTCCTGAACGATGAAAGCCAGCTCGCTCCGTGTAATTTTAAACACTCATTGTGGTGTGGTTATTTAAACAGTTCGAGGGCTGAAAACAATTCCTGAAGAAACGGGCTACAATTCTACCATTTTTATGCTCACCTGTCTGTCTGAGCTGTCAAGTTTTCGTGGTATCTATCGCCACACCACTTAGACACCTGGACAGTGACAGCGTCTGTAATGCTGGCATTGAGCAAATAGAAGCGTACTCGATGACGCGGCGATGCAGTAGTGTAACAACAGTCGTAGAATTTGAATATTCGACTGCTCTTGCAAAGTGTAAACAACATTGTATCGAATGAAAAGCTGGACTCATCATTAAAAGTATTTCGAGCGTAGAGGCTCAAACGTGAGCGAAACTGTTCCAGAACATAAGCTGGAATTCAAGATGAAATCAGCCCGTGTAAGAGTATAAAGAAGTGATTTGTTGTGGATGTGAAATTACCTGTACTTCGATTGACCTCTTTCAAACACCACTTGCATTATTAATGATTTGTCAGTAATGTATGTCATGCGCTCATGTGTATATACTTGTTCATTTCTACATTATATTCACGAGGTTTTGTAAAAAAATTGTAAGATGTTTCTATACACGACAACACCGAAGACATTTTCTTTTTAAAGAATTAAGTGTATTGAAAGAATTTTGTATCTGAAACTTGTATGTTATTTCCAGCTCATCCACGATAGCGTTTTGTTTCTTTAGCTTCACTTGGAAATTTACAAAAGATCATCATAATAATGTTTAAAGGTCGCGAGCATTCAGGGTCATTTGCCAGTCAAACCGTAATCTGATAGTTATGGGATCTTGTTGGTCGGTTACTATAGCTTCTAAGGCATACTGATTTCTTGATTTTAAGTAATTCTACTGGTCAAGTTTTGTTTTTACTCATTGTTTTTATCATTCTTATTTATGAATATGTTTGTTGCTTCTGTGGGACAGACGAGCAAATTTCTTTTCGGGATTTATAAAGTATTGTGTATTCTGTTTTCTAAATCACGTGCAACACGCAAATCTTCCTTACATTCCCGCGCCCTTTAACTTAATATTTTTTTTCTGTTTTACTGCGAAGGACCTTTGTGGCGTTTGTTCTGACCGACTTTGAGTTCATATATTTTACTTAAAAAAAATAAAAAAATATTATTATTATTATCATCATCATCGTCACCAACAACGGCGTAAGAAATATCTGAAATTGTGGAAGTGGAACATGTCATTGTCATATGAGATAAGGACATCATGCTAATGTACACTTTTTTCTAGTTACCGCTCTGTTCATCACAAGTCTGTAATAATAAATACAACGGAAATACAAGTATGGTTTTGTAATTGAATAATGCTCGCTATTGTTGAACATGCTAGAAACTCTCTCTCTCTCTCTCTCTCTCTCTCTCGTACACACACACACACACACACACACACACACACTGTCACACACACACACACACACACACACACACACTTCAAATAAACAGCCGAAAATAGAAGTCAGTTTTCTCAGCGTATGACTTCCTACGAATAAAAAAAAAATCTGTAGGTACTTTGTTGAGCGTTTGAGCGTGCGTAAATTTTCAGCAGAAGGACGAAACCTCAGTTACCAGTGCTGCACATTTCCGGTGTAACAAGACAAATTTACTCCCTAAAGAATTAACTCCTGAGTTCTGTTGTTGTTGTGTTTGTTAACATAGATAATTATATTCTTACACCGAAGTAAAAACCTCGCGGGACAGAAATACTCCTTTGGCTTTAGTCCTTCTGTCGTACGATGTTTTCACTCCGGAGTAAAATATCCGTACGAACAAGTTTGTCGTGTTACACCGGGCCCATGATATTCCAGCCTGAAAAGAGCAACCAGGTGCATATCTGGTCGTGTACAGCTGTACTCTGGGCGAAGACGACACTAGGTCTATCGAGTGTACGTTGTACAAACACTCTGGTCGGCCAGCAATACACGCAACACAAGTATAACCACACAATCAGTTATCTTACTTCCTTGTTTGGTAATTAATACCTTGCGTGTGTCAGCTGTGTGACTAGACTAGTTCTGTCTCTATGCCTCTGCTCTAAAATTACCTTATCGGGTCACGGTGCCTACTTCAGCATACGGGGCGTTTATACACGGCAATCGCATATAATACGAAGGAGCAGTGTACATCGTTCAACTGTGAGTTGAAGCACGGCTCCCAGTGACAATGTATAACCAGGTGTCGGGTCCGACTGACTGCATTATGCGTTGTCATACACTGTCACACACAGGCTACAGGGGCAGAGTTACGCAGTGAAGAAACACGGCGTACACTGTGGCAATACGGGTAGTTTGTGAAATCGGCCAGCCCAGTGTGTGTGTTGCTGAAGAAGACTGTCTGTGGGGTCGCAAGTACGGCTTCAGTACCTGATGTATAAAACCTGTCTGTGCACTGGAAATTCAAGTGTAACAGCTACGGAGAAACATGTGACAGATGACGGCAATGTGGGTGAGCAGATAGCGTTTGCACTGTAAACTGAGCTAGCATATCTATTCTATGGCTGTCTAGGGCAGTCAGTGCATATACCGAACCAAAAGCGTAAGCTGTTGCCCTGGAAGGTAGGTTGTAATTCGCAGAACAGTCGAACTGACTGACTTTTAGGCACTGGTAGGGATGTTTTGTTAAATCGCCCAGCCCAGTGTGTGTTTCGAAGAACTTGAGACTGTCTGTATCGTCACAAGTAAGACGGGATTTTCTGGGGGAAAAAAACAGTCTGTGCACTGGAAATTCAACTGTAACAGCTATGGAGAAATATTTCTATAAGACAGATATCAGACAGCGTTCCAACCGGAATGCATTGTGAACTGAGGTAGCATACGTATGCTATGGCTATCTAAGGCAGTCAGTATACTGACCGAACCAAACCGGCGCGAAAGCACTTCTTCAGGGAAGTAGGCTGCGATTCGAAGAACAGTCGAACTGAGTGAATTTTAAGCAAGCCGTTACAGGAAAGGAAGGTGTTAGTTGGTTTGACTGAAGAAATTAGCGACAATGGATGGACACAGTGCAACTGTCAGTGACGTCACCTTCCTGCACGGTGACTCGGACCACGACATGGTGAAAGCAGTGAGACAAAAGATGTGGGGTTCTGTGAGGGAGCTACTGGAGGCCGATGTAGACGCCACCACACGGAGCTGGGCTGTACAAGAGGCGATAACTCACGCTAGTGACGGTCAGTTGTTGTACATCCTCCCTCACTGTACTGACGATCAAGGGGACAAAGGAGTGAGAGAGGCGGTCAGACGAGACATGTGGGGCACTGTAGGGGAGTTACTGGCACGGAATCATACTACTGACAAAACCTGTAGGTGGGCTGTAGAAGAGGCGGCGAAACGTGCCATGGACGAACAACTAGTGTCGATCATTCACTACTGTACTGATGACCAGGTGGACGCTGTGTTCAGAGAAGCAGTCGACCGACGTCAGTGGCAATGTGTCCTTTACTTGCTGGGGCGCGGAGTTACCCACACACAGAAGCAGTGGGCTGTAGAGGAAGCCAGCAAACAGGCTGAAGACGATGAACTGTGTCCTCTCCTCCTCCACTGTACTGACGACCAGCTGGACAGTGTTGTGACCCGGATGGTGACGCAGCGCCGGTGGGAGTGTGTGCTGAACCTCCTAAAGCGTGGACTGCCGGACTCTCTATGTGAGATGATTCTAAGGGAGGCTAGCCAGCACGCCGCGGATTGCGAGTTACTTTCCCTGCTGTCGTTCTGTCCAGACAGCCAGTATGATTGTGTGTTGATGGAGATCATACAGAGGGGATGTTGGCGTGCAGTAGATCAGCTGCTACAGCGCAGTATTGACGACCAGCGGATCAGGTCTGCTATAGAGAAAGCCACTGAACCCTGGGATGAGGACGAGTTTGATACTGCGGTTAGAGTGGCGTTGAAACATGAAGCGTGGACATTCATCAGCCACGCGCTTGACCAGCAGCGAGACATCAGTGAATCCACGTGTAAGCTGATTGTACAAAACATGAACGAGAACAATCGAGAGAATTCTGGTGTCACTGTGGCAGAAGAAGACACGGCTGTGAACCAGGCGACAAGCTCGTTGTGCACCGAGAAAATGCAGCCAGTGTCTTCAGACCATAGATCGCTCCTAACATCAGCTGTACTCAAGCTGGCAGTGTCGAAACATATGTGGCCGACCGTGTTGCAGCTCCTTGGCAGATCTAAGTGTGCTTTTGCTGTTGAAGAGGCCATGAAACACGCCGATGACGATGTGCTGGAGCAGATTCTTCCTCACTGTGTTGATGACCAAGTAGAGTCGGCCGTACACGTTGCGGTGTCCAGACGTCTGTGGTTAGCAGTGAGCGAACTGTTACAGCGTCCAGGCAGCGACACCAGGCGGGCGTGGGCTGTAGAAGAGGCCAGGACAAACGCCGAGGACAGTCACCTAGAAGCCATCCTGCCTCACTGTACTGATGACCAGTTGGACTCTTCACTGATTGCAGCAGTCACAAGAGGATTGTGGGATTGTGGTGAAAGTCTCATGCGTCGTAGACGAGATCTTTTTCAGAGAGGGCGACTTGAGGTGGACGGTAAACACATGAGTGACGAGCATGTACTCCGGCTTCATAACAGGGCGACCGTTTACAGACGCCGGAACTGTGACAAGCATTTCGTGGGTCTACTCGAGGCAGTAACACGACAGCTTTGGAACGGTATTTTGAAGATGACACGTATCCTGCCGCTTCAGCAACGGAAGTGGGTTGTCGTGGAAGCCAGCAAACTGGCTCACGGAGAAATCCTACAGCAGTTAATCACAAAATACGCCACTGACATCAGTGATGCTCTAGGTCCAGTTCTGCTAAACCTCATCAGCAGAGATCTGTGGAGTATCGTCATCAGTATGGTAACAAGTTTGATAAAACGCTTATCAGGGTTTCCTATCAGGATACGTCGCCTTAGTCATACTGATACCTCACTTACCTCCACACAGCGAATGCGGATTCTGGAGGACGCCAGTAAGCGTGCTTCAGACGATGCCCTCGAGGTCTTGGTCAGCAACTTGTGCACTAGAGATTGTGTGGGCGTAATGTTGCCTCATATGCTAGAACGGCGGCAGTGGAGGGCTCTCAGCAAAATCCTAGACTTGCTAACGCCCACACAGGCGGAACAACTTCTGCAGGAGGTTGGTGAACATGCAGACGAACCGACACTGAAACTTTTTCTGGACTGTTGTCCTGACGAACTATTTGATTATGCTTTTACACTGGCAGTGAAGCGTGGGTTCTGGAACTCAGTCACTCACTACATGCAGTTGTGGCAAGGCTTTAGGCTCTTTCCTTCTATGTCTATGTCCATGTCCATGCGCCATCGACCAAGTGAGAAAGTGCCGAAACTGGCTGTTGAAGAAGCAATGGCACGTGCCGGAGACAAAGATTTTGCTTCCATCGCCATTTGCTGTACCGACGATCAACTGGAGTCTGTTTTTGCCGAAGTTGTTACAAGACGCCTGTGGGACGCCGCTGACCAACTCTTGAACCGTGGAATAAAGAGTGAACAGATGAAGTGGGCCGTGACAGAAGCCAGCAAATACGCTGATGAAAAGTTCACGCTGAAACTCATCAGAAACCATTGCAGTTTGATGGAAATAAACCCGGTCCTTGCGCATGCCGTGAAACGTGGCATGTGGAAAGTTGTGGCAAAATTACTGGAACGAAGTCCGAGCATACCTGACGCTGAGCGAAGGTGGGCAGTGGAAGAAGCGTTAAGAAATGCCAATGGTCAACATTTAAACACCATTCTCTGTTACTGTGCGGACGACCAGCTTGAGGTTACAGTGAGAGAAGCAGTCAAAAGAAGGTACTGGCACTGCGTGGTCACGTTGTTTGTACGCGGACTGACTTATGAGCTACAGGAATGGGTCTTGGGGAAATGCATTAAGCATGTCAGTCATGACCAGGTCCGCCTGATCGTCCCTCACTGTGCCGACAGTGTGTCAGATTTCATTCTCACAGAACTCGTGACGAGACGCCTTTGGGGTGGTGTTCTGGATTTACTGAGAGGAACAACTAGGCCATCCAAACAGAGTTGGGCCATTAGCGAAGCCAGCAAACACGCGCCTGAGGCCGACCTTTTAGTACTTATTGTGTACAGCACCGACGATCAGCTAGACTTTATTTTGACGGAAACCGTCAAACGACGTCTGTGGAAATGTGTCATTGCAGTGCTGAAAGGTGATGTTTCATGTGCACACCGGAAGTGGGCCTTAGAAGAAACCTGCAAATGGGCTCCGGAGTGCGACCTAATGTCGCTGCTGCAGCACGTCGATGACAGCGATCGCTGCGTAATGCTGACTGAAACTGTCAGACGACGTATGTGGAAATGTGTCGGCAAAATACTGGAGCGTGGGGTGGATGTCACTCAACAAGAATGGGCCCTGGCAGAAGCCAGCAAACACGCTTCAGAGATCCAGCTACTCCCACTTCTCCAGAACGTCACAGACGCCCACCTTTGCCCCGTACTGACAACAGCTGTAAGAAAACACATGTGGAGTTGCGTTGCTGAGCTGATGAAACGTGGGGTCGATGCGGAACATCGGAAGTGGGCAGTTGAAGAGGCCAGTAGACATGCATCAGAGGAAAGTCTGTTGGCACTCCTGCCCTATTGTCCCGATGACGAGTTGGACTCTGTTTTTAAGGAAACAGTGAAGCGACGTCAGTGGCGGGTTGTCAACGTGCTGTTAGATGGACCATTAGAGGGTCGACGAAAAGTTTCTCTGCAAGAAACTACACAAGAGATGAAGTTGAATTATGACGAAGAATTATGGGAAGTGGTGCAACAAAACGATTGGACTACAGTCTCCTTCATGCTAGAGTGTTTTACAGTGAGTGCCTTCCTGCGCAGACATGCCGTTGACGAAGTGTGCAATACGGCACTTTATCATGTTTATCATGCACGTTGCAATGACAGCGACTTCATCAGCATCATCCAGCACTGTGACCACACCCAGCTGATGACGGTTCTACAAGCAACGGTCAAGCGGAACTTGCCACACACAGCCTGTGACATTCTGACACGTCTCGGTCAACATGGCGAACCCGGGGCGCTCACTAAAAATGGCCGTGCTATTCTTTTGGCTGTCTTGGATATGAAAAATGGTCGTCAGAAGCTGGTGGCCGAGTGTATGAAGCTGGGCATCACCACTGACAAGAGTGAAGACACAAACTGTTCTCGTCTGCTTGGTTCATACAACGTAGACATCCTCAGGAAAGACTGCCCGTTCAGGCGCGCTGTTCTTGATAACAGCATTGTCATTGCGCGTATGCTGTATGAATGGGGTATGTGCTCTAACACAGGCATACAAAAACTGTGCAACGACTTCGCAGTATGGGAGGTACAAAGTGAACTATTTCAGGCCACTTTTCAGAACATGTCCATGTTTTTGAAAGACAAGGCCTCCACTCCTCGAAGCCTCGTGTCCATGTGTCGCCTGGTGATCTCTCGCCATCTCGGTGTAGGCTGCATACGTCAGGAGAGGGTGAAACAGCTCCCCCTACCGGAACCACTGAGAGACTATGTCGTGTTCCCGAACATTGAAGGGCTGGCGGCTGATGATGTTACAGATGATGATGCAACGCCTGATGGTGATGTGATTGCAGCTGCTCTTCTCGATGTCCAAACGAAGCTTGCGCCCATGCGCACATACGACTCTGACGATTATGACGACTTCGAGTCTGACTGCTACGGCTATGACTACTACGACTATGATAATGCCTACTGGGGATATGACTCTGATACGTGTAATGGCTACGATTCAGACGGATGGTTTTAACACTTCAAAATGCTGCACTACTCCTCATATGTCGTGCCTAAATTGTGAAATAGTCTAATTCATGAAATAGGCAGTGGCTTTGGCTACACAGTGAAATGATTAGACAGCAAACTGTAATTGCGACACTGACAAGTACTTCTGGAGACAAGCATCGTTGCACGAAACACTCTTGCAGACTCCATCCTAATTTTTGTTGCACCTGTGCATAAAAAGCATCCTTTTGTGTTGTTTGTGATTCTCTTTGGAGCTATGGAAACAATAACCACAATGTAAACATCCTTAGCTGCTACGTTATTGTGCACATAATAATGTTTACAATATTTCTTCTTAATGTTCCGTAATTATCGGGAATTATTTTCGCTCGTTCGCTGTGCGTCGGTAAAAGTGGTTACTGATTCCAGTACACGTGAGTTCTTTTGTGTAAGCGACTCTCTCGCGAACGGTTGAAGTTCACAAATTAGAGAACAGATTTTAATGTATTTAAAATGATGATAAGTTGCAGTACCACTTATCGCTTTGTGACAAGCACTGAATGAAGTGAGTCAGTCAAGCAAGGCAATGTTCACAACATCAAGAGACAAAATTAACATCAAGGCGAATTATTGCACGCAGGTGACACGTTTGCAACCTCAAATCAAGGTCATAACCAAAGCCAGTGACAATATAAAGCCTTGTGAAACGCTTGGGCACTCCAGGTATTTGGGGAGGAAACTAATGCTGCCTGAGTAACTGGTGTCGTCTGCAACGATATCAGTGAGCGGCTGTACACGTGAAGACAAGACTAAGCGAGACCCACAAACCCAGTTATTGTATGTTACTAATTTGGCATGGCGTGTGTGTGTGTGTGTGTGTGTGTGTGTGTGTGTGTGTGTGTGTGTGTGTGTGTGTATGTGATTCGAGGCCCAAAAAAACAATTATTGTTTGTTACTAGTTTTGCATGGTGTATGTGCGTGCGTGTGTATGTCAGTAATAGTATGTGTGTGAAGCGAGGCCCACACACCCAGTTATTGTATATTACTAATGTTCAGTGTGTGTGTGTGTGTGTGTGTGTGTGTGTGTGTGTGTGTGTGTGTGTGTGAAGCGTGTGTGTTCTTGTTCTCGTTAAGGTATTGATGCAAACACTGTTTTCTTCTTTTGCTATCCTCTGATTCATCGTCTATATTATATTTGCATGGGCAGTTTTAGCAGTCGTGTTTATCGCCGTCGTTGAATTTATGTTGAGTTTCCTTCGAAATGTCTTCAATATTTCACTTATGTCTATAATATTTCACCGGCTTAAGTTCATTATCACATAGTTGTGTGCTTTCTTAGCATCCTGTGTGTAACACTAAAGGGTCAGCCCAGTGTTTCCACAACCCAATATTCCCACAGCTTAGGGTTCCCACAGCCCATTATTCCCACAGACCAATATTCTCACAGCCCAAGATCCCTACAGCCCAATATCCCAACACCCCCAGTATTTCCACAGCTCAGTGTTCCCACGGTCCAATGTTCCCAGCCCAATATTCGCACAGCCCAATGTTCCCCAGCCCAATATTCCCACAGCCAAATGTTCCCACGGCACAGTATTCCTACAATCCAGCATTCCCATAGCCAAATATTCCCACAACCCGTCCAATATCCCCAACACCCTATATTCCCACAGCCCAATGTTCCCACAGCGAAATGTTCCCACGGCCCAGTGTTCCTCAGTACAGCCCTGTGTCCTCACAACCCATGCAATATATTCTCACAACCCTATAGTATTATGTTCTCACACCCCTTTGTTCCTTCAGGTCTATGCACCCAAAGCACCTTCTGTGAGTTGTAACATGCATGCAGCTCGTGTGTGTGTGTGTGTGGGGGGGGGGTTGCAACATGCATGCAGCCCTGGTGTGTTGGGGGGGAGGGGGTCGTAACATGCATGCAGTGTGTGCCGGTGTGTGTGTGGTGGAGGGGGGGGGGGGGCGCTGGCGATTACTTTAGGAAAGACTGAATAATAGACCTGCGGGAGCATATGAATGCTTTCTGTAAATGTATACCGTATTTTCCACTACTAAATGTGTATTAGTATTCTCTACACTGTGCCGTCCCGCCCTGTTACTTCTCTCACATGTTTCCATGTACAGGGTCCACCAACTGTTTCCTAGACCGCTGTAAACCGAAAGTAGAGCCGTGACGTGTGTCACGTCAGTGAACCGCCGCCCTGAACGAAGCCGGAAAGCCAGCTCGCTCCGTGTAATTTTAAACACTCATTGTGGTGTGGTTGCTTAAACAGTTCCAGGGCTGAAAACAATTCCTGATGAAACGGGCTACAATTCTACCATTTTTATGCTCACATGTCTTTCTGGGCTGTTTTCGTGGTATCTATCGCCACACCACTTGGACATTTGGGTGGTGACAACGTCTGTAATGCTGGCACTGAGCGAATAGAAGCGTACTCGGTGACGCGGCGAATACACTGAGCGATCCAGTAGTGCAGCAACAGTCGTAGAACTTGAATAATCGCCCGCTTGCGCAAAGTGTACACAACATTGTATCGAATCAAGTTAAAAGCTGCACTCATCATCAAGATGGAGGTATTTCGAGCGTACAGGCGCACTCACAAGCGAGAGTGTTCCAAACATAAGCTGACTTAGCAAAGATGGAATTAGCGCGTTTAAGTGTAGAAGACGTTATTTGCTGTGGATGAGAAACTAACCGTAGTTGGATTGACCTCTTTCAAACACCACTTGCATTATCGAAGATTTGTCACTGATGTACAATGCCCTCATGTGTATATACTCGGGTCATTTCTGCATTGTATTCAAGAGGTTTTGTCATATTTGCAAGATGTTTTATACATGACGACACCAAAAACAACGCTATTTTTTTTTAAGAATTAAAGTGTATAGTGTATAGAATGAATCTTGTATCTCGAACTTGTATGGCTTTTCTCAACCTCGATATCCATGATCATTTATCTTCACATGGAAAGCTACAAAAGCGCATAAAAAATTATTATTATGTACTTTTAAAGGCCGCCGGTATTCTGACACTTGAATTTTATTTCTCAACCACGATAGCGTTTTGTTTCTTTAGCTTCACTTGGAAAGCTACAAAAGTACATGGGAATAATGTTTAAAGGTTGCGGGCAATCAGGGTCATTTGCCAGTCAAACCGTAATCTGATGTGGGATCTTGTTGGTCGGTTACTAGCGTTTACCGCATACTGATTTCTTGATTTTAAGTAATTTTACCGGTCAAGGTGTATTTTTTTGTTTTTTGGGTTTTTTTTTTTAACTCATTTTGTTGTTTCTATTTGAAGTCGTTTTTATAAATATATTTGTCGATTATGTGGGGCAGAAAAGTAATTTCCCTTTCGGGATTAACAGAGTTTTGTGTATTCTGTATTGAATCACGTGCAGCAGGCAAATCTTCCCTACATGCCCGCGCCCTTTAACCTCACATTTTCTGTTTGACGGCGAAGGACGTTTGAAGCGTTTTGTTCAGACCGTCTTTGAGTATTATCATAAACAACGGAGTAAGAAATAGCTGAAATTGTGAAAGTGGAACATGTCATTCTGAAAGAAGATCAGGACATCAAGTAATATGTACGCATTTTTTTTCTCTCTTTATCACAAGATTGTAAAAGCCTGTAATAATAAATAAGAAAACTGGAATACAAGTGTGGTTTTATAATTGTGTGATGCTCGCTGTTGCTGAACATGTTAGGACTCTCTCTCTCTCTCTCTCTCTCTCTCTTACACACACACACACACACACACACTTCAAATAAACAGCTGAAAATGTAGGTCAGTGTTCGGCAGCGTATGACGTCCTACTGAAAATAAAAATAAAATAATCTGTAGGTACTTTGTTGAGCGTTACAGCATGATTGTGTAAACGTTCAGCAGAAGGACGAAACCTCAGCTACCAGTGCCGCACATTTCCGGTGTAAGAAGACAAATTTACCCCCGTAAGAATTAACTCCTGAGTTTTGTTGTTAATGTTGTGTTTTTTAATGTAGATATATTCTTACGCCGAAGTAAAAACCTCGCACGACAGAAGGATACCCTTGGCTTAGGACTCATAATATTCCAGCCTGAACAGAGCGATCAGCTGCATAAGTTATCTGGCCGTGTACAGCTGTTCTCTGGGCAAAGAAGACCCTCGAACCATTGAGCGTACGTTATACAACACTCTGGTCGGCCAGCGATACACGCAACACAAGTCTAACCATATTGATCAGTTATTCTTCTCCCTTGTTTGGTATTCAATACTTTACCGTTTACGTGAATCGGCTGTGTGAAAAGACTTTTCTTCCCCTCTATTTTTCAGCCCTAAAATTAACTTCTCGGATCACGCTGCCCATTCAAATCAGCGTACGGAGCATTCAAACGCTAACATAATATAACAAAGAGTCGCAGTGTACAGTTTAACTGTGAGGCACGGCACTGTGATAATGTGTAGCTAGGTATCGGGTCCGAATGAATGCATTATGATTATGCGTTGCCATGCACTCTAACACACAGCCTACGGAGACCGAGTTGCGCAGTCAACAAACATGGTGTAGGCCTACATGGTAGGGGTGTTTATGTTAAATCGGCAAGTGTTGTCGAAGAAGACTGTGGGCTCGCGATTACGGCGTAAGTAACTGATGTATATAAAAACAGTCTCTGCACTGGAAATTCAACTATAACAGCTACGGAGAACGAGTGGCATGAGGCAGATGACGGCAATGTGGGTAAGCAGACAGCGTTCAAACCGGATTGCATTGTGAACTGAACTAGCAAGTAACATGCCTATGCTATGACTACCTAAGGCAGTCAGTGTATTGACCGAACCAAAAGCGAAAGCGATTGCTCTGGGAGGTAGGCTGGAATTCGCAGAACAGTCCAACTGAATGACTTTTTAAGCAGGCCGTAGCAGGACAGGAATGTGCTGGTTGGTTTGACAGAAGAAATTCGAGACAATGGATGGACACAGTGTCAGTCACGCCACCTTCCAGCAGGTGAACGGTGAATCGCACCACGACTTGGTGGAAGCAGTAAGACAGAAGACGTGGGATTCTGTGAGGGAGCTACTGGAGGCCGATATAGACGCCACCACACGGAGCTGGGCTGTGCAAGAGGCGATAACTCACGCTGGTGACGGTCAATTGTTGTACATCCTCCCTCACTGTACTGACGATCAAGTGGACAAAGGAGTGAGAGAGGCGGTCAGACGAGACATGTGGGGCACTGTAGAGGAGTTACTGGCACGGATTAACACTGACAAAACCTGTAGGTGGGCTGTAGAAGAGGCGGTGAAACGTGCCATGGACGAACAACTAGTGTCGATCATTCAGTACTGTGCTGATGACCAGTTGGACGCTGTGTTCAGAGAAGCAGTCGACCGACGTCAGTGGCAATGTGTCCTTTACTTGCTGGGGCGCGGAGTTACCGACACACAGAAACAGTGGGCCGTAGAGGAAGCCAGCAAACAGGCTGAAGACGATGAACTGTGTCCTCTCCTCCTCCACTGTACTGACGACCAGCTGGACAGTGTTGTGACCCAGCTAGTGACGCAGCGCCGGTGGGAGTGTGTGCTGAACCTCCTAATGTGTGGACTGCCGGACTCTCTATGTGAGATGATTCTAAGGGAGGCTAGCCAGCATGCCGCGGAGTACCAGTTACTTTCCCTGCTGTCATTCTGTCCAGATAGCCAGTACGACTGTGTGTTGATGGAGATCATACAGCGGGGTTGTTGGCGTGCAGTGGATCAGCTGCTACAGCGTAGTGTTGACGACCAGCGGATCAGGTTTGCTATTGAGAAAGCCACTAAACCCTGGGGTGAAGACGAGTTTGATACTGCGGTCAGAGTGGCGTTGAAATATGAAGCGTGGACTTTCATCCGCCACGCGCTTCAACAGCAGCGAGACATCAGTGAATCCACGTGTAAGCTGATCGCACAAAAAATTAACGAGAACAATCGAGAGAATTCTGGTGTCGCTGTGGCAGAAGAAGACACGGCTGTGAACCAGGCGACAAGCTCGTTGTGCACCGAGAAAATGCAGCCAGTGTCTTCACACAATAGGTCGCTCCTGACGTCAGCTGTACTCAAGCTGGCAGTGTGGAAACATATGTGGCCGACCGTGTTGCAGCTCCTCGGTGGATCTAAGTGTGCTTTTGTCGAAGAGGCCATGAAACTCGCCGATGACGATGTGCTGGAGCAGATTCTTCCTCACTGTACTGATGACCAAGTAGAGTCGGCCCTACACGTGGCGGTGTCCAGACGCCTGTGGTTTGCAGTGAGTGAACTGTTACGGCGTCCAGTCAGCGACACCAAGCGGGCGTGGGCTGTAGAAGAGGCCAGGATAAACGCCGACGATAGTTATCTAGAGGCCATCATGCCTCACTGTACTGATGACCAGTTGGACTCTTCGTTGATGGGAGCAGTCAGAAGAGGATTGTGGGATTGTGGTGAAAGTCTAATGTGTCGTAGACGAGATCTTTTTCAGAGAGGGCGACTTGAGGTGGGCGGTAAACGCATGAGTGACGAGCATGTACTCCGGCTTCTTAACAGGTTGACCGTTGACAGACGCCGGAAGTGTGACAAGCTTTTCACGGTTCTACTAGAGGCAGTAACACGACAGCTTTGGGACGGCATTTTGAAAATGACACGTATTCTACCGCTTCAGCAACGGAAGTGGGTTGTCGTGGAAGCCAGCAAACTCGCTCACGAAGAAATTCTACCGCAGTTAATCACGAACTACGCCACTGACATCAGTGATGCTCTATATCCAGTTCTGATAAACCTCATCAGCAGAGACCTGTGGAGTATCGTCTATTTGATAACATGCTTATCCGGGTTCCCTATCAGGATACGTCGCCTTAGTCATACTGATACCGTACTGACCTCCACACAGCGAATGCGAATTCTGGAGGAAGCCAATAAACGTGCTTCAGACGATGACCTCGAGTTCATCGTCAGCAGATTGTGCACTAGAGACTGTGTGGGCGTAATGTTCCCTCATATGCTAGAACGGCAGCAGTGGAGGGCTCTCAGCAAAATCCTAGACTTGTTAACGCCCACTCAGGCAGAACAAGTTCTGAAGGAAGTTGGTGAACATGCAGACGAACCGACACTGAAACTTTTTCTGGACTGTTGTCCTGACGAACTATTTGATTATGCTTTTACGCTGGCAGTGAAGCGTGGGTTCTGGAACACAGTCACTCACTACATGCAGTTGGGGCAAGCCTTTAGGTTTTCTATGTCTGTGAGCCATCGACCAAGGGAGAAAGTGTGGAAACTGGCCGTTGAAGAAGCAATGAAACGTGCCGGAGACATGAATTTTGCTTCCATCGCCAATTGCTGTACCGACGATCAGCTGGAATCTGTTTTTGCCGAAGTTGTGACAAGACGCCTGTGGGACGCCGCTGACCGACTTCTGTCTCGTGGAATAAAGACTGAACATGTGAAGTGGGCTGTGACAGAAGCCAGTAAGTACGCCGATGAAGATTACACATTGAAGCTCATCAGAAACTGCCATTGTGTTTTAATGGAAATAAGCCCAGTACTTCCGCAAGCCGTTAGACGTGGCATGTGGACAGTTGTGGTAGAATTACTGGAACGAGAACCAAGCATACCTGACACTGAGCGAAGATGGGCAGTGGAAGAAGCCATGGAGCGTGCCGATGATGAAGGTCTCAGTACCATTGCTTGTCTGTGCCATGACGACCAGCTGGAGTCTGTCTTTTGCAAAATTGTGACAAGACGCCTGTGGGACGCCGCTGACCGACTTCTGTCTCGTGGAATAAGAACTGAACATGTGAAGTGGGCCGCGACTGAAGCCAGTAAATTCGCCGATGAGATGTTCACGCTGAAGCTCATAAGACGCCACTGCAGTTTGCCGGAAATAAACCCAGTACTTACGCAAGCCGTGAGACGTGGCATGTGGAAAGTTGTGGCAGAAGTACTGCAACGAGAACCGAGCATACCTGACACTGAGCGAAGGTGGGCAGTGGAAGAAGCTTTACGAAATGCCAGTGATGAACATTTAAACACCATTCTCTGTTACTGTGCCGACGACCAGCTTCAGGTTGCAATGAGAGAAGCGGTCAAAGGAAGGTACTGGCACTGCGTGGTCACGTTGTTTGTACGCGGACTGACTGATGAGCTACAGGAATGGGTCTTGAAGAAAGTCATTAAGCATCTGATTAATGACGAGGTCCTCCTGATCGTCCCTCACTGTGCTGACAGTGTGTCAGATTTCATTCTCACAGAACTCGTGATGAGACGTCTTTGGAGTGGTGTTGTGGATTTACTGAGAGGAACGACTACGCCATCCAAACAGAGTTGGGCGATTAGCGAAGCCAGCAAACACGCGCCTGAGGTCGACCTTTTCAGACTTATTGCGTACAGCACCGACGATCAGCTAGACTTTATTTTGACGGAAACCGTCAAACGACGTATGTGGACATGTGTCGGTGAAGTGCTGAAACGTGATGTGTCGTGTGCACACAGGAAGTGGGCCCTGGAGGAAGCCAGCAAACACGCTGAAGGGCAGCTCTTACTACCGCTGCTACAATACCTCACTGACGACCATCTCAACATCGTGGTGACTGAAGTTGTTGGACGACGCATGTGGAAGTGTGTCGGCGAAATACTGGAGCGTGGGGTGGATGTCATACAACAAGAATGGGCCCTGGCAGAAGCCAGCAAACACGCTTCAGAGACCCAGCTACTCCCACTTCTCCAGTACGTCACAGACGCTCAGCTTTGCCCTGTACTGACAACAGCTGTAGGAAAGCGCATGTGGAAATGTGTCTACGAAATACTGGAGCGTGGGGTGGATGACACACAGCAAGAATGGGCCGTGGCAAAAGCCAGCAAACACGCTTCAGAGATCAAGCTACTTCCACTTCTCCAGTACGTCACAGACGCTCAGCTTTGCCCCGTACTGACAAGAGCTGTAAGAAAAACACATGTGGGGGTGCGTTGCCGAGCTTTTGGAACGTGGGGTCGATGCGGAACATCGGAAGTGGGCGGTTGAAGAGGCCAGCAAACATGTGTCAGAGGAAAGTCTGTTGGCACTCCTGCCCCACTGTCCCAATGACGAGCTGGACTCTGTCTTTAAAGAAACAGTGAAGCGACGTCAATGGCAGGTTGTCAAGAAGCTGTTAGATGGACCACTACAGGGTCAGCGAAAAGTTTCTCTTTATGACGAAGAATTACGCGAAGTAATGCAACAAAACGATTGGACAGCAGTCTCCTTCATGCTAGAGTGTTTTACAGTGAGTGCCATCCTGCGCAGACAGGCCGTTGACAAAGTGTGCGCTATGGCACGTTATCGTCGTTATGTACGTGACAATGACTTCCTCAGCATCATCCAGCACTGTGACCACACCCAGCTGGTGACGGTTCTACAGGCAGCGGTCGAGCGGAACTTGTCACACACAGCCTATGATATTCTGGCACGTCTCGGTCAACATGGCAAACCCGGGGCGCTCACTGAAAATGGCCGTGCTATTCTTTTGGCTGTCATGGATATGAAAAAAGGTCGTCAGAAGCTGGTGACCGAGTGCATGAAGCTGGGCATCACCACTGGCGAGAGTAAAGACACAAACCGTTGTCGTCTGCTATGTTCATACAGCGTAGACATCCTCAGGAAAGACAGCCCGTTCAGGCGCGCTGTTCTCGATAACAACATCGTCATTGTGCGTATGCTATATGAATGTGGTGTTTGCTCCAACACAGACATACAAAAACTGTGCAAAGTCTTCGCAGTATGGGAGGTACAAAGTGACCTATTTCAGACCACCTTTCAGAAAATGTCCATGTTTCTGAAAGAAAAAATCTGCACCCCTCGAAGCCTCATGTCCATGTGTCGCCTGGTGATCTCTCGCCATCTCGGTGTAGGCTGCACACGCCAGGAGAGAGTGAAACAGCTCCCTCTACTGAAATCACTAAGAGACTATGTCGTGTTCCCGAACAATGAAGGTTTGGCGGCTGATGATGTTACAGATGATGCAACGCCTGATGGTGAGGTGACTGCAGCTGCTCTTCTCGATGTCCAGTTGAAGCTTGCACCCATGCGCAAATACCTCTCTGACGATTATGGCGGCTTCGAGTCTGACTGCTACGACTATGATTACTACGACTATGATAATGACTACCCGGGATATGACTGTTATGGCTACGATTCAGACGGATGGTGAAACACGTCAAAATGCTGCACTGCTGCTCATATGTTGTGCCTAAATTGTGAAATTGCATACTTCATGAAATAGGCAGTGGCTTTGCCTACACAGTGAAATGATTAGGCAGCAAACTGTAATTGCGTCACTGACAAGTACGTCTGGAGACAAGCAGCGTTGTGTGAAACACTCATGTAGAATCCATCCTTTTTTCTTTTCTTTTTTTTTGCACCTGGGCATAATAAGCATACTCTGTGTTGTGATTCTCTTTGGAGCTATGGAAACAGTAACCACAATGAAAACATCCTTAGCTGCTACGTTATTGTGCACATAATAATGGTTACAATGTTTCTCTTTGATGTTCCATAGTTATCGGGAATTATTTCCACTCGTTTGCTGTGCGTCGGTAAAAGTGGCCACTGATTCCAGTACACGTGAGTTCTTTGGTATAAGCGACTCTCTCGCGATCGGTTGAAGTTCACAAATTTGGGAACAGATTTTAATGTATTTACAATGCTGATATGTTACAGTACCAGTTAACACTTTGTGACAAGCACTGAATGAAGTGAGTCAGTCAAGCAAAGCAATGTTCACAACATCAAGAGACAAAATTAATAGCAATGCGAATTATTGCACGCAGATGACACGTTTACAACGTCAAATCAAGGTCCTAACCAAAGCCAGTGACAATACAAAGCCTTGTGAAACGCTTGGGCACTCCAGGTATTTGGGGAGTAAGCTAATGCTGACTTAGTAACTGGTGTCGTCTGCATCGATATCAGTGAGCGACTGTACACGTGAAGACAAGATGAAGCGAGGCCCACAAACCCAGTTCTTGTATGTTACTAATTTTGCACGGTGTGTGTGTGTGTGTGTGTGTGTGTGTGTGTGTGTGTGTGTGTGTGTGTGTGTGTGTGTGTGTGAAGCGAGGCCCACAAACCCAGTTATTGTATGTTACTAATTTTGCATGGTGTATGTGCGTGCGTTCGTGTATGTGTGTGATTCCAGGACCACAAACCCAGTTATTGTATGTTACTAATTTTGCATTGTATATGTGCGTGCGTGTGTGTGTGTGTGTGTGTGTGTGTGTGTGTGTGTGTGTGTGTGTGTGTGTGTGTGTGTGTGTGTGTGTGTGTGTGTGTGTGTGTGATTCGAGGCCCATAAACCCAGTTATTGTTTGTTACTAATTTTGCATGGTGTATGTGCATGCGTGTGTGTGCATGTGTGTGAAGCGAGGCCCACACACCCAGTTATTGTATATTACTAATGTTCCTTGCGTGTGTGTGTGTGTGTGTGTGTGTGTGTGTGTGTGTGTGTGTGTGTGTTCTCGTTAAGGTATTGCTACAAACACTGTTTTCTTCTTTTGATTTCCTCTAATTCATCGTCTATATTATATCTGCGTGGGCAGTTTTAGCAGCCGCCTTTATCGCCGTCGTTGAATTTGTGTTCAGTTTCCTTTGAAATGTATTCAATATTTCACTTATGTCTACAATATTTCACTGGCTTAAGTTCATTATCACATAGTTGTGTTTTCTTAGCATCCTGTGTGTAACACTAAAGGGTCAACCCTATTGTCCCACAACCCAATATTCCCACAGTTTAGCGTTCCCACAGCCTATTATTACCACAGCCAAATATCCCCACAGCCCAATATCCCCACAACCCCAGTATTCCCACAGCTCAGTGTTCCCACGGTCCAATGTTCCCAGCCCAATATTCCCACAGCCCAATATTCCCAACAGCCCAATGTTCCCACAGCCAAATGTTCCCATGGCACAGTATTCCCACAATCCAGCATTCCCATCGCCAAATATTCCCACAGCTCGTCCAATATCCCCAATGCCCAATATTTCCACAGCCCAATGTTCCCACAGCGAAATGTTCCTCAGTACAGCCCTAAGCCCCCACAAACCCTGTAATATGTCCACCGCGTCTATTCTCACAGCCATATAGTATTATGTTCTCACACCCCTTTGTTCCTACAGGTCTATGCACCCAAAGCACATTCTGTGGGTTGTAACGTGCATGCAGCTCTTGTGTGTGTGTGTAGGGGGGGGGGGGGAGGGGGTTGTAACATGCATGCAGCCCTGGTGTGTGTGGGGGGGGGGGGGGAGGGGGTCGTAACATGCATGCAGTGTGTGTGTGTGTGTGTGTGGGGGGGGGGGGGGGCTGGCGATTACTTTAGTAAAGACTGAATAATAGACTGACCTGCTGGAGCATATGAATGCTTTCTGTAAATGTATACCGTATTTTCCACTACTAAATGTGTATTATTATTCTCTACACTGTGCCGTCCCGCCCTGTTACTTCTCTCACATGCTTCACATGTACAGGGTCCACCAACTGTTTCCTAGAACGCTGTAAACCGAAAGTAGAGACATGACGTGTGTCACTTGAACCACCGCCCTGAACGAAGCCGGAAAGCCAGCTCGCTCCGTCTAATTTTAAACACTCATTGTGGAGTGGTTATTTAAACAGTTCGCGGGCTGAAAACAATTCCTGATGAAACGGGCTACAATTCTACCATTTTTATGCTCACCTGTCTTTCTGAGCTGTTTTCATGGTATCTATCGCCACATCACTTAGACACCTGGACAGTGACAGCGTCTGTAATGCTGGCATTGAGCAAATAGAAGCGTACTCGATGACGCGGCAATCCAGTAGTGTAACAACAGTCGTAGAAGTTGAATATTCGACTGCTCTCGCAAAGTGTAAACAACATTGTATCGAATGAAAAGCTGCACTCATCATTAGGAGTATTTCGAGCGTAGAGGCTCAAACGAGAGCGAAACTGTTCCAGAGCATAAGATGAAATCAGCCCGTGTAAGAGTATAAAGAAGTGATTTGTTGTAGATGAGAAATTACCTGTAGTTCGATTGACCTCTTTCAAACACCACTTGCATTATTAATGATTTGTCAGTAAGGTATGTAATGCGCTCATGTGTATATACTTGTTCATTTCTACATTATATTCACAAGGTTTTGTTATAATTTGTAAGATGTTTTCATACACAACACGGAAGACATTTTCTGTTTAAATAATTAAGTGTATTGAATGATTTTTTTTAAATCTGAAACTTGTATGTTATTTCCGGCTCAGCCACGATAGCGTTTTGTTTCTTTAGCTTCACTTGGAAAGCTACAAAAGTACATGAGAATAATGTTTAAAGGTCGCGCGCATTCAGGGTCATTTGCCAGTCAAACCGTAATCTGATATGGGATCTTATGGTCGATTACTATCGTCTACCGCATACGGATTTCTTGATTTTAAGTACTTTTACTGGTCAAGTTTTGTTTTACTCATTGTTTTTATAATTCTCATTTACGAATATGTTTGTTGCTTCTGTGGGACAGAAGAGCAAATTTCTTTTTTGAATTTATAAAGTATTGTGTATTCTGTATTCTCCGAATCACTTGCAACACAAATCTTCCTTACATTCCCGCGCCCTTTAACCTAATATTTTCTGTTTTACTGCGAAGGACGTTTGTAGCGTTTGTTCTGACCGTCTTTGAGTTCATTTATTTTACATTTTAAAAAAATATATGTTATTATTATTATTATTATTACCAACAACGGCGTAAGAAATATCTGAAATTGTGAAAGTGGAACATCTCTTTGGCATGGGAGATAAGGACATCATGGTAATGTACACTTTTGTCTAGTTACCGCTCTGTTCATCGCAAGCCTGTAATAATAAATACGACAACGGAAATACAAGTGTGGTTTTGTAATTGTATAATGCTCGTTAATGTTGAACATGCTAGAAATTCTCTCTCTCTCTCTCTCTCTCTCTCGTGCGCGCGCACACACACACACACACACACACACACACACACACACACACACACACACACACACACACACACTTCAAATAAACAGCTGAAAATGTAAGTCAGTTTTCGTCAGCGTATGACTTCCAACTGAAAATAAAAATTAAAGAAAATAATCTGTATGTACTTTTTTGAACGTTACAGCATGTGTAAATTTTCAGCATAAGGACGAAACCTCAGTTACCAGTGCTAAAGAATTCACTCCTGAGTTCTATTGTTGTTGTGTGTTTTTTTTTTTGTGTGTTTTTTTTTAATATAGATATATTCTTACACCGAAGTAAAAAAAAAAAAAAAAAAACTCGCGGGACAGAAATACTCCTTTGGCTTGGAGGTACGTCTGTCGTACGATGTTTGCACTCCGGAGTAAAAAAAAAAAATCGTACGAGTAAGTTTGTCGCGTTACACCGGGCCCATAATATTCCAGCCTGAAAAAGAGCACCAGGTGCATATCTGGTCGTGTACAGCTGTACTCTGGGCAAACAAGACACTAGGGCCATTGCGCCTACGTTATACTGACAAACACTATGGTCGGCCAGCAATACACGCAACACAAGTCTAAGCACACAATCAGTTATCCTACTTCCTTGTTTGGCAATTAATACCTTGCGTGTGTCGGCTGTGTGAATAGACTTTTTCT
This sequence comes from Batillaria attramentaria, assembly GCA_018292915.2. Lineage (NCBI taxonomy): Eukaryota > Metazoa > Mollusca > Gastropoda > Batillariidae > Batillaria > Batillaria attramentaria. The sequence goes on along the minus strand of JACVVK020000668.1, from coordinate 141,002 downwards.
CTCTCTATGCCTCTGCTCTAAAATTACCTTATCGGGTCACGGTGCCTACTTCAGCATACGGGGCGTTTATACAAGACAATCGCTTATACGCTCGTAATACGAAGGAGAAGTGTACATCGTTCAACTGTGACTTGAAGCACGGCTCTGTGACAATGTATAATTAGGTGTCGGGTCCGACTGACTGCATTATGCGTTGTCATACACTGTCACTCACAGGCTACAGACGCCGAGTTGCCCAGTCAGTGAAGAAACACGGCGTACACTGTGACAGTAGGGGTAGTTTGTTAAATCGGCCAGTCCAGCGTGTGTGTTGTTGAAGAAGACTGTCTGTAGGGTCGCAAGTACGGCGTAAGTACTTGATGTATAAAACCAGTCTGTTCACTGGACTTCAAATTCAAGTGTAACAGCTACGGAGAAACATATGACAGATGACGGTAATGTGGGTGAGCAGATAGCGTTTGCACTGTGAACTGAGCTAGCATGCCTAAGCCATGGCTGTCTTGGGCAGTCAGTGTATTGACCGAACCAAAAGGGAAAGCTGTTGCCCTGGAAAGTAGGTTGTAATTCGCAGAACAGTCGAACTGATTGACTTGGCACTGGTAGGGATGTATTGTTAAATCGGCCAGTCCAGTGTGTGTTTCGAAGAACTTGAGACTGTCTGTATCGTCACAAGTAAGACGGGAGTTTCTGAAAAAAACAGTCTGTGCACTGGAAATTCAACTGCAACAGCTATGGAGAAATATTTCTATAAGACAGATATCAGACAGCGTTCCAACCGGAATGCATTGTGAACTGAGCTAGCATACGTATGCTATGGCTATCTAAGGCAGTCGGTATGCTGACCGAACCAAACGCGAAAGCACTTGTTCAGGGAAGTAGGCTGCGATTCGTAGAAAAGTCGAACTGAGTGACTCTTAAGCAAGCCGTTACAGGAAAGGAAGGTGTTAGTTGGTTTGACTGAAGAAATTAGCGACAATGGATGGACACAGTGCAACTGTCAGTGACGTCACCTTCCTGCACGGTGACTCGGACCACGACTTGGTGAAAGCAGTGAGACAGAAGATGTGGGATTCTGTGAGGGAGCTACTGGAGGCCGATATAGACGCCACCACACGGAGCTGGGCTGTACAAGAGGCGATAACTCACGCTAGTGACGGTCAGTTGTTGTACATCCTCCCTCACTGTACTGACGATCAAGTGGACAAAGGAGTGAGAGAGGCGGTCAGACGAGACATGTGGGGCACTGTAGAGGAGTTACTGGCACGGAATCATACTACTGACAAAACCTGTAGGTGGGCTGTAGAAGAGGCGGCGAAACGTGCCATGGACGAACAACTAGTGTCGATCATTCAGTACTGTACTGATGACCAGGTGGACGCTGTGTTCAGAGAAGCAGTCGACCGACGTCAGTGGCAATGTGTCCTTTACTTGCTGGGGCGCGGAGTTACCGGCGCACAGAAGCAGTGGGCTGTAGAGGAAGCCTGCAAACAGGCTGAAGTCGATGAACTGTGTCCTCTCCTCCTCCACTGTACTGACGACCAGCTGGACAGTGTTGTGACCCGGCTGGTGACGCAACGCCGGTGGGAGTGTGTGCTGAACCTCCTAAAGCGTGGACTGCCGGACTCTCTATGTGAGATGATTCTAAGGGAGGCTAGCCAGCACGCCGCGGATTGCGAGTTACTTTCCCTGCTGTCGTTCTGTCCAGACAGCCAGTATGATTGTGTGTTGATGGAGATCATACAGAGGGGATGTTGGCGTGCAGTAGATCAGCTGCTACAGCGCAGTATTGACGACCAGCGGATCAGGTTTGCTATTGAGAAAGCCACTAAACCCTGGGGTGAAGACGAGTTTGATACTGCGGTTAGAGTGGCGTTGAAACATGAAGCATGGACTTTCATCCGCCACGCGCTTGACCAGCAGCGAGACATCAGTGAATCCACGTGTAAGCTGATTGTACAAAACATGAACGAGAACAATCTAGAGAATTCTGGTGTCACTGTGGCAGATAAAGACACGGCTGTGAACCAGGCGACAAGCTCGTTGTGCACCGAGAAAATGCAGCCAGTGTCTTCAGACCATAGATCGCTCCTGACATCAGCTGTACTCAAGCTGGTAGTGTCGAAACACATGTGGCCGACCGTGTTGCAGCTCCTTGGTAGATCTAAGTGTGCTGTTGCTGTCGAAGAGGCCATGAAACACGCCGATGACGATGTGCTGGAGCAGATTCTTCCTCACTGTACTGATGACCAAGTAGAGTCGGCCCTACACGTGGCGGTGTCCAGACGTCTGTGGTTTGCAGTGAGCGAACTGTTAGAGCGTCCAGTCAGCGACACCAAGCGGGCGTGGGCTGTAGAACAAACCAAGACAAACGCCGAGGACAGTCACCTAGAGGCCATCCTGCCTCACTGTACTGATGACCAGTTGGACTCTTCACTGATTGCAGCAGTCACAAGAGGATTGTGGGATTGTGGTGAAAGTCTCATGCGTCGTAGACGAGATCTTTTTCAGAGAGGGCGACTTGAGGTGGACGGTAAACACATGAGTGACGAACATGTACTCCGGCTTCTTAACAGGGCGACCGTTTACAGACGCCGGAACTGTGACAAGCATTTCGTGGGTCTACTAGAGGCAGTAACACGACAGCTTTGGAACGGTGTTTTGAAGATGACACGTATTCTGCCGCTTCAGCAACAGAAGTGGGTTGTCGTGGAAGCCAGCAAACTCGCTCACGGAGAAATCCTACAGCAGTTAATCACGAAATACGCCACTAACATCAGTGATGCTCTAGGTCCAGTTCTGCTAAACCTCATAAGCAGAGATCTGTGGAGTATCGCCATTAGTTTGATAACGCGCTTATCAGGGTTTCCTATCAGGATACGTCGCCTTAGTCATACTGATACCTCACTTACCTCCACACAGCGAAAGCGGATTCTGGAAGAAGCCAGTACACATGCTTCAGACGTTGACCTCGACTTATTGGTCAGATACTTGTGCACTAGAGACTGTGTTGGCGTAGTGTTTCCTCATCTGCTACAACGGCGGCAGTGGAGGGCTCTCAGCAAAATCCTGGACCTGCTAACGTCCACTCAGGCAGAACAAGTTCTGAAGGAGGTTGGTGAACATGCAGACGAACCGACACTGAAACTTTTTCTGGACTGTTGTCCTGACGAACTACTTGATTATGCTTTTACACTGGCAGTGAAGCGTGGGTTCTGGAACTCAGTCACTCACTACATGCAGTTGTGGCAAGTCTCTAGGCTCTTTTCTTCTATGTCTATGTCCATGTCCATGCGCCATCGACCAAGTGAGAAAGTGCCGAAACTGGCTGTTGAAGAAGCAATGGCACGTGCCGGAGACAAAGATTTTGCTTCCATCGCCATTTGCTGTACCGACGATCAGCTGGAGTCTGTTTTTACCGAAGTTGTGACAAGACGACTGTGGGACGCCGTTGTCCGACTCCTGACCCGTGGAATAAAGACTGAACAGGTGAAGTGGGCTGTGACAGAAGCCAGTAAATACGCCAACGAAGGTTACATATTGATGCTGATCAGACACAGCTGCGGTTTGATGGAAGTAAACCCAGTACTTAGGCAAGCCGTGAGACGTGGCATGTGGAAAGTTGTGGCAGAATTGCTGCAACAAAGATCGAACATACCTGACACTGAGCGAAGGTGGGCAGTGGTAGAAGCGTTAAGAAAAGCCAATGGTCAACATTTAAACACCATTCTCTGCTACTGTGCGGACGACCACCTTGAGGTTGCAGTGAGAGAAGCAGTCAGAAGAAGGAAGTGGCACTGCGTGGTCACGTTGTTTGTACGCGGACTGACTGATCAGCTACAGGAATGGGTCTTGGGGAAAGTCATTAAACATCTCAATCATGGGCAGGTCCTGCTGATCGTCCCTCACTGTGCCGACAGTGTGTCAGATTTCATTCTCACAGAACTCGTGACGAGACGTCTTTGGAGTGGTGTTCTGGATTTACTGAGAGGAACAACTAAACCATCCAAACAGAGTTGGGCGATTAGCGAAGCCAGCAAATACGCGCCTAAGGTCGACCTTTTAAGACTTATTGTGTACAGCACCGACGATCAGCTAGACTCTATTTTGACGGAAACCGTCAAACGACGTATGTGGACATGTGTCGGTGAAGTGCTGAAACGTGATGTGTCGTGTCCACACCGGAAGTGGGCCTTAGAAGAAACCAGCAAAGAGGCTCCGGAGCGCCACCTAATGTCGCTGCTGCAACACGTCGATGACAACGATCACTGTATACTGTTGACTGAAACTGTCACACGATGTATGTGGAGATGTGTCGGCGAAATACTGCAGCGTGGGGTTGAGATCACACAACAAGAATGGGCCCTGGCAGAAGCCAGCAAACACGCTTCAGAGACCGAGCTACTCCCACTTCTCCATTACGTCACAGACGCTCAGGTTTGCCCTGTACTGACAACAACTGTAGGAAAGGGCATGTGGAGATGTGTCGGCGAAATACTCGAGCGTGGGGTGGATGTCACACAACAAGAATGGGCCCTGGCAGAAGCCAGCAAACACGCTTTAGAGACCCAGCTACTCCCACTTCTCCAGTACGTCACAGACGCCCAGCTTTGCCCCGTACTGACAACAACTGTAGCAAAACACATGTGGAGATGCGCCGCTGAGCTTCTGAAACGTGGAGTCGATGCGGAACATCGGAAGTGGGCAGTTGAAGAGGCCAGCAGACATGCGTCACAGGAAAGTCTCCTGGCACTCCTGCCCCACTGTCCCGATAACGAGTTGGACTCTCACTTTAGAGAAGCAGTGAAGCGACGTCAGTGGCGGGTGGTCAACGTGCTTTTAGATGGACCATTAGATGGTCGACGAAGAGTTTCTCTGCGAGAAACTACACAAGAGATGAAGTTGAATTATGACGAAGAATTATGCGAAGTGATGCAACAAACCGATTGGACTACAGTCTCCTTCATGCTAGAGTTTTTTACAGTGAATGCCAGCCTCCGCAGACAGGCCGTTGACGAAGTGTGCAATACGGCACGTTATCATGCACGTTGCAACGACAACGACTTCATGAGCATCATCCAGCACTGTGACCACACCCAGCTGATGACGGTTCTACAGGCAGCGGTCAAGCGGAACTTGCCACACACAGCCTGTGATATTCTGACACGTCTCGGTCAACATGGCGAACCCGTGGCGCTCACTGAAAATGGCCGTGCTATTCTTTCGGCTGTCATGGATATAAAAAATGGTCGGCAGAAGCTGGTGGCCGTGTGTATGAACCTTGGCATCACCACTAGCGAGAGTGAAGACACAACCCGTTCTCGTCTGCGTGGTTCATGTTGTGTGAAAATCTTCGGGACAGACTGCCCGTTCAGGCGCGCTGTTCTCGATAACAACATTGTCATTGTGCGTATGCTGTATGAATGTGGTGTGTGCTCCAACAAAGACATACAAAAACTGTGCATCGACTTCGCAGTATGGGAGGTACAAAGTGAACTATTTCAGGCCACTTTTCAGAACATGTCCATGTTTTTGAAGGAGAAGACCTCCACTCCTCGAAGCCTCATGTCCATGTGTCGCCTGATGATCTCTCGCCATCTCGGTGTAGGCTGCATACGTCAGGAGAGAGTGAAACAGCTCCCCCTACCGGAACCACTGAGAGACTATGTCGTGTTCCCGAACATTGAAGGGCTGGCGGCTGATGATGTTACAGATGATGATGCAAGGCCTGATGGTGACGTGGTTGAAGCTGCACTTCTCGATGTCCAAAGGAAGCTTGCGCCCATGCGCACATGCGACTCTAACGGTTATGTCGACTTCGACTTTGACTGCGACGATGATGACTACTACCACTATAATACTGCCGGACTACTGGGGATATGACTCCGATACGTGTTATGGCTACGACGGGTGGTGAAACACTTCAAAATGCTGCACCGCTGCTCATATGTCGTGCCCAAACTGTGAAATTGTATAATTCATGAAATAGGCAGTGGCTTTGCCTACATAGTGAAATGATTAGGCAGCAACCTGTAATTGCGACACGGACAATTACTTCTGGAGACAAGCATCGTTGTGTGAAACACTCTTGCAGACTCCATCCTAATGTTTTTTTGCGCCTGTGCATAATAAGCATCCTTTTGTGTTGTTTGTGATTCTCTTTGGAGCTATGGAAACAATAACCACAATGAAAACATCCTTAGCTGCTACGTTATTGTGCACATAATAATGTTTACAATATTTCTTCTTAATGTTCCGTAATTATCGGGAATTATTTCCACTCGTTTGCTGTGCGTCGGTAAAAGTGGCCACTGATTCCAGTACACGTGAGTTCTTTGGTATAAGCGACTCTCTCGCGAACGGTTGAAGTTCACAAATTTGGGAACAGATTATAATGTATTTAAAATGCTGATATGTTACAGTACCAGTTAACACTTTGTGACAAGCACTGAATGAAGTGAGTCAGTCAAGCAAGGCAATGTTCACAACATCAAGAGACAAAATTAATAGCAGTGCGAATTATTGCACGGAGGTGACACATTTGCAACGTCAAATCAAGGTCATAACCAAAGCCAGTGACAGTACAAAGCCTTGTGAAACTCTTGGGCACTCCAGGTATTTGGGGAGTAAGCTAATGCTGACGGAGTAACGGGTGTCGTCTGCAACGGTATCAGTGAGCGGCTGTACACGTGAAGACAAGATGAAGCGAGGCCCACAAACCCAGTTATTGTATGTTATTAAATTTGCATGGTGTGTGTGTGTGTGTGTGTGTGTGTGTGTGTGTGTGTGTGTGTGTGTGTGTGTGTGTGTGTGTGTGTGTGTGTGAAGCGAGGCCCACAAACACAGTTATTGTATGTTACTAATTGTGCATGGTGTGTGTGCGTGGGTGTGTGCGTATGTGTGTGAAGCGAAGCCCACACACCCAGTTATTGTATGTATATTACTAATGTTCAGTGTGTGTGTGTGTGTGTGTGTGTGTGTGTGTGTGTGTGTGTGTGTGTGTGTGTGTTCTCGTTACGGTATTGCTACAAACACTGTTTTCTTTTTTTGATTTCCTCTGATTCATCGTCCAAATTATATTTGCATGTGCAGTTTTAGCAGTCGCGTTTATCGCCGTCGTTGAATTTATGTTCAGTTTCCTTCGAAATGTCTTCAATATTTCACTTATGTCTACAATATTTCACTTATCACATAGTTGTGTGTTTTCTTAGCATCCTGTGTGCAACACTAAAGGGTCAACCTATTGTCCCACAGCCCAATATTCCTACGACCCAATTTCCACAGTTCAGTGTTCCCACAGCCGAATATCCCCATAACCCAATATCCCCACAGCTCAGTGTTCGCACGGTCCAATGTTCCCCAGTCCAATATTCGCACAGCCCAATGTTCCCGCGGCCCAATATACCCACAGCCCAATGTAGCCACAGCCAAATGTTCCGACGGCACAGTATTCCCACAATCCAGTATTCCCACAGCCAAATGTTCCCACAGCCCAGTATTCCCACAGCCCGTCCAATATCCCCAAAGCCCAATATTCCCACAGCCCAATGTTCCTGAGTACAGCCCTATGTCCGCACAATCCATGCAATATTCCCACAGCGTCATACTCTCATATCCCTATAGTATTATGTTCTCACAACCCTTTGTTCCTACAGGTCCATGCACCCAAAGCACCTTCTGTGAGTTGTAACATGCATGCAGCTCCGGTGTGTGTGTGGGGGGGGGGGGGGGCTGGGGGAGGGGGTTGTAACATGCATGCAGCCCTGGTGTGTGTGGGGGAGGGGGGGGGGGGTCGTAACATGCATGCAGTGTGTGCCGGTGTGTGTGTGTGGGGGGGGGGGGGGGGCGCTGGCGATTACTTTAGGAAAGACTGAGTAAAAGACCTGCGGGAGCATATGAATGCTTTCTGTAAATGTATACCGTATTTTCCACTACTAAATGTGTATTATTATTCTCTGCACTGTGCCGTCCCGCCCTGTTACTTCTCTCACATGTTTCCATGTACAGGGTCCACCAACTGTTTCCTAGAACGCTGTAAACCGAAAGTAGAGCCGTGACGTGTGTCACATCAGTGAACTACCGCCCTGAATGAAGAAAGTCAGCTCGCTCCGTGTAATTTTAAAACACTCATTGTGGTGTGGTTATTTAAACAGTTCCAGGGCTGAAAACAGTTCGTGATGAAACGGGCTACAATTCTACCTTTTTATGCTCACATGTCTTTCTGAGCTGTTTTCGTAGTATCTATCGCCACATCACTTAGACATTTGGGTGGTGACAGCGTCTGTAATGCTGGCACTGAGCGAATAGAAGCGTACTCGGTGACGCGGCGAATACACTGAGCGATCCAATAGTGCAGCAACAGTCGTAGAATTTGAATAATCGCCCGCTTGCGCAAAGTGTACACAACATTGTATCGAATTAAAAGCTGCACTCATCATCAAGATGGAGGTATTTCGAGCGTACAGGCGCACTTACAAGCGAAAGTGTTCCAAACATAAGCTGACTTAGCAAAGATGGAATTAGCGCGTTTAAGAGTAGAGAAGACGTTATTTCCTGTGGATGAGAAACTAACCGTAGTTGGATTGACCTCTTTCAAACACCAACTGCTTTATTAAAGATTTGTCACTGATGTACAATGCCCTCATGTGTATATACTCGGGTCATTTCTGCATTATATTCAAGAGGTTTTGTCAGATTTGCCAGATGTTTTATACATGACGACACCAAAGGCAACGCTATCATTTATTTTAAAGAATTAAAGTGTATACAATGAATCTTGTATCTCGAACTTGCATGGCTTTTCTCAACCACGACATCCATGATCATTTATCTTCACATGGAAAGCTACAAAAGTGCATAAAAAATTATTATTATGTACTTTTAAAGGCCGCCGGTATTCAGACACTTGTATGTTATTTCTCAGCCACGATAGCGTTTTGTTTCTTTAGCTTCACTTGAAAAGCTACAAAAGTACATGAGAATAATGTTTAAAAGTCGCGGGCATTCAGGGTCATTTGCCAGTCAAACCGTAATCTGATAGTTATGGGATCTTGTTGGTCGGTTACTAGCGTCTACCGCATACTGATTTTTTTTATTTTAAGTAATTTTACCGGTCAAGTTGTATTTTTTGTTTTTTGGGTTTTTTTTTAAAACTCATTTTGTTGTTTCTATTTGAAGTCGTTTTGATAAATATATTTGTCGATTATGTGGGGCAGAAAAGTAATTTCCCTTTCGGGATTAACAGAGTTTTGTGTATTCTGTATTGAATCACGTGCAGCAGGCAAATCTTCCCTACATGCCCGCGCCCTTTAACCTCACATTTTCTGTTTGACGGCGAAGGACGTTTGAAGCGTTTTGTTCAGACCGTCTTTGAGTATTATCATAAACAACGGAGTAAGAAATAGCTGAAATTGTGAAAGTGGAACATGTCATTCTGAAAGAAGATCAGGACATCAAGTAATATGTACGCATTTTTTTTCTCTCTTTATCACAAGATTGTAAAAGCCTGTAATAATAAATAAGAAAACTGGAACACAAGTGTGGTTTTATAATTGTGTGATGCTCGCTGTTGCTGAACATGTTAGGACTCTCTCTCTCTCTCTCTTACACACACACACGCACACACGCACACACACACACACACACACACACACACTTCAAATAAACAGCTGAAAATGTAGGTCAGTGTTTGTCAGCGTATGACGTCCTACTGAAAATAAAAATAAAATAATCTGTAGGTACTTTGTTGAGCGTTACAGCATGTGTAAACGTTCAGCAGAAGGACGAAACCTCAGTTACCATTGCTGCACATTTCCGGTGTAAGAAGACAAATTTACTCCCGTAAGAATTAACTCCTGAGTTTTGTTGTGGTTGTTGTTGTGTTTTTTAATGTAGATATATTTTTACGCCGAAGTAAAAACCTCGCACGACAGAAGGATACCCTTGGCTTAGGAGTATGTCTGTCGTAGGATGTTTTCATTCCGGAGTAAACAACGAAAAAGTTTGTCATGTTACACGGGACCCATAATATTCCAGCCTGAATAGAGCGATCAGCTGCATAAGTTACCTGGTCGTGTACAGCTGTTCTCTGGGCAAAGAAGACCCTCGAACCATTGAGCGTACGTTATACAACACACTGGTCGGACTGCGATACACGCAACACAAGTCTAATCACACAATGAGTTATTTTTCTCCCTTGTATGGTATTTAATACTTTACGTGAATCGGCTGTGTGAAAAGACTTTCTTTTCTCTATTCTTCAGCACTAAAATTAGATTCTCGGATCACGCTGCCCATTCAAATCAGCGTACGGAGCATTCAAACGCTAGCATAATATAACACAGAGTCGCAGTGTACAGTTTAACTGTGAGGCACGGCACTGTGATAATGTGTAACTAGGTGTCGGGTCCGAATGAATGCATTATGATTATGCGTTGCCATGCACTGCAACACACAACCTACAGAGACCGAGTTGCGCAGTCAACAAACCTGGTAGGGGTATTTCTGTTAAATCGGCCAGTCCAGTGTATGTTGTCGAAGAAGACTGTGGGCTCGCGATTACGGCGTAAGTAACTGATGTATATAAAAACAGTCTCTGCACTGGAAATGCAACTGTAACAGCTACGGAGAAACAGTGGCATGAGACAGATGACGGCAATGTGGGTAAGCAGACAGCGTTCAAAGCGGATTGCATTGTGAACTGAACTAGCAAGTAACATGCCTATGCTATGACTACCTAAGGCAGTCAGTGTATTGACCGAACCAAAAGCGAAAGCGATTGCTCTGGGAGGTAGGCTGGAATTCGCAGAACAGCCGAACTGAGTGACTTTTAAGCAGGCCCTTACAGGACAGGAATGTGCTGGTTGGTTTGACTGAAGAAATTCGAAAAAATGGATGGACACAGTGTAACTGTCGGTGACGCCACCTTCCAGCAGGTGAACGGTGAATCGCACCACGACTTGGTGGAAGCAGTGAGACAGAAGATGTGGGGTTCTGTGAGGGAGTTACTGGAGGCCGATGTAGACGCCACCACACGGAGCTGGGCGGTAGAAGAGGCGATAACTCACGCTAGTGACGGTCAATTGTTGTACATCCTCCCTCACTGTACTGACGATCAAGTGGACAAAGGAGTGAGAGAGGCGGTCAGGCGAGACATGTGGGGCACTGTTGGGGAGTTAATGGCACGGATTAAAACTGACAAAATTTGTAGGTGGGTTGTAGAAGAGGCGGCGAAACGTGCCATGGACGAACAACTAGTGTCGATCATTCACTACTGTACTGATGACCAGGTGGACGCTGTGTTCAGAGAAGCAGTCGATCGACGTCAGTGGCAATGTGTCCTTTACTTGTTCGGGCGCGGAGTTACCCACACACAGAAACAGTGGGCTGTAGAGGAAGCCAGCAAACAGGCTGAAGACGATGAACTGTGTCCTCTTCTCCTCCACTGTACTGACGACCAGCTGGACAGTGTTGTGACCCAGCTGGTGACGCAGCGCCGGTGGGAGTGTGTGCTGAACCTCCTAAAGCGTGGACTGCCGGACCCTCTATGTGAGATGATTCTAAGGGAGGCTAGCCAGCACGCCGCGGATTGTGAGTTACTTTCCCTGCTGTCGTTCTGTCCAGACAGCCAGTATGATTGTGTGTTGGTGGAGATCATACAGAGGGGATGTTGGCGTGCAGTAGATCAGCTGTTACAGCGCAGTGTTGACGACCAGCGGATCAGGTCTGCTATAGAGAAAGCCACTGAACCCTGGGATGAGGACGAGTTTGATACTGCGGTTAGAGTGGCGTTAAAACATGAAGCGTGGACATTCATCAGCCACGCGCTTGACCAGCAGCGAGACATCAGTGAATCCACGTGTAAGCTGATTGTACAAAACGTGAGCGAGAACAATCTAGAGAATTCTGGTGTCACTGTGGTAGAAGAAGACGCGGCTGTGAACCAGGCGACAAGCTCGTTGTGCACCGAGAAAATGCAGCCAGTGTCTTCAGACCATAGATCGCTCCTGACATCAGCTGTACTCACGCTGGTAGTGTCGAAACATATGTGGCCGACCGTGCTGCAGCTCCTCGGTGGATCTTAAGTGTGCTTTTGCTGTTGAGGAGGCCATGAAACACGCCAATGACAATGTGCTGGAGCAGATTCTTTCTCACTGTACCGATGACCAAGTAGAGTCGGCCGTACACGTTGCGGTGTCCAGACGGCTGTGGTTTGCAGTGAGCGAACTGTTACAGCGTCCAGTCAGCGACACCAGGCGGGCGTGGGCTGTAGAAGAAGCCAGGACAAACGCCGACGATAGTCATCTAGAGGCCATCTTGCCTCACTGTACTGACGACCAGCTGGGTCTGGTCTTTGACACAGCGGTGTGTCGACAGTTGTGGTCCGTCACTGGTCAGTTAATTATGCGTCCTGTTGACAACATCAGGCTTTCGTGGGCAGTAAAAAAGGCTGTCCAACATGCTGACGACCATCACCTGGCGGTCATCCTGCCTCACTGTACTGACGATCAGCTGGACTCTGTACTGATGGTAGCGGTCACAAGAGGATTGTGGGGTTGTGCTGAAAGTCTCGTGTGTCGTAGACGAGATCTTTTTCAGAAAGGGCGTCTTAAGGTGGACGGTAAACACATGAGTGACGACCAAGTTCTCAGGATTATTAACAGGATGACTTGTTAACAGAAGCCAGGAGCATGACAAGCTTGTCACGGTTTTACTAGAGGCAGTAACACGACAGCTTTGGGACGGTGTTTTGATGATGGCACATATCTTGTTGCTTCAGCAACTGAAGTGGATTGTGGTGGAAGCCAGCAAACTCGCTCCTCAGTCTGTCGTAAAGCAGTTAATCACGAAATACGCCACTGACATCGGTGATGCTCTAGATCCAGTTCTGCAAAACCTCATCGACAGAAATTTATGGTGTATCGCCATCAGTATGGTAACAGATGTGGGAAATGTTCACATGAGCCCGAGATATAATAATGATAGTGAACTGACCGACACAATGCGAATGAGGATTCTGACGGAAGCCAGTAAGCGTGCTTCAGACGATGAACTCAAGTCCCTCGTCAGCATGTTGTGCTCTAGAGACAGTGCGGGCGTAGTGTTTCCTCGTCTGTTAGAACGGCAGCAGTGGCGGGCTCTCAGCAAATTGTTGGGATTGCTAACGCCCACTCAGACAGAACACGTTCTGAAGGAGGTTGGTGAACATGCAGATGAACTGACGCTGGAACTTTTTCTGGACAGTTGTTCTGGCGAACTATTAGATTATACTTTGATACTGGCAGTGAAGCGTGGGTTCTGGAACACAGTCATATACTATGTGCAAAAATTTAAGTTCTCTACCTCAAAATCACGTGAGAAAGTGCGGAAACTGGCTGTTGAAAAAGCAATGGCATGTGCTGGAGACAATGATTTTGCTTCCATCGCCACTTGCTGTACCGACGATCAGCTGGAGTCTGTTTTTGCCGAAGTTGTGACCAGACGCCTGTGGGACGCCGCTGACCGACTTCTGTCTCGTGGAATAAAGACTGAACATGTGAAGTGGGCTGTGACAGAAGCCAGTAAATACGCCGATGAAGATTACACATTGAAGCTCATCAGAAACCGCCATTGTGTTTTAATGGAAATAGACTCAGTACTACCGCAAGCCGTTAGGCGCGGCATGTGGAAAGTTGTGGCAGAATTACTGGAACGAAGTCCGAGCATACCTGACACTGAGCGAAGGTGGGCAGTGGAAGAAGCCATGGAGCATGCCGATGATGAAGGTCTCAGTACCATTGCCTGTCTGTGCTGTAACGACCAGCTGGAGTCTGTCTTTTGCAAAGTTGTGACAAGACGCCTATGGGACGCCACTAACCGGCTTCTGTTTCGTGGAATAGAAACTGAACATGTGAAGTGGGCCGTGACAGAAGCCAGTAAATACGCCGATGAGACGTTCACGCTGAAGCTTATAAGACGCCACTGCGGTTTGATGGAAATAAACCCAGTACTTTCGCAAGCCGTGAGACGTGGCATGTGGAAAGTTGTGGCAGAATTACTGGAACGAGAACAGAGCATACCTGACACTGAGCGACGGTGGGCAGTTGAAGAAGCTTTACGATATGTCAGTGATGAACATTTTAACACCATCCTCTGTTACTGTGCGAACGACCAGCTTGAGGTTGCAGTGAGAGAAGCAGTCAAAAGAAGGAAGTGGCACTGCGTGGTCACGTTGTTTGTACGCGGACTGACTGATGAGCTACAGGAACGGGTCTTGGGGAAAGTCATTAAGTATCTAAGTCATGACCAGGTCCGCCTGATGGTCCCTCACTGTGCTGACAGTGTGTCAAATTTCGTTCTCACAGAATTCGTGACGAGACGTCTTTGGGGTGACGTTCTGGATTTACTGAAACAAAGAACTACGCCATCCAAACAGTGTTGGGCCATTAGCGAAGCCAGCAAACATGCGCCTGAAGACGACCTTTTTAGACTTATTGCGTACAGCACCGACGATCAGCTAGACTCTATTTTGATGCAAACCATCAAACGACGTATGTGGAGATGTGTCGGGGAAGTGCTGAAACGTGATGTTTCATGTGCACACCGGAAGTGGGTCTTAGAAAACACCAGCAAAAAGGCTCCGGAGCGCGACCTAATGTCGCTGCTGCAACACGTCGATCACAACGATCGCTGTATACTGCTGACTGAAACTGTCGGACGAGGTATGTGGAGATGTGTCGGCGAAATACTGGAGCGTGGGGTGGATGTCACACAGCAAGAATGGGCTCTGGCAGAAGCCAGCAAACACGCTTCAGAGACCGAGCTACTCCCACTTCTCCAGAACGTCACACACGCTCAGCTTTGCCCTGTACTGACAACAACTGTAAGAACGCGGAAATGGAGATGTGTCGGCGAAATACTGGAGCGTGGGATGGATGTCACACAGCAAGAATGGGCTCTGGCAGAAGCCAGCAAACACGCTTCAGAGACCGAGCTACTCCCACTTCTCCAGAACGTCACACACGCTCAGCTTTGCCCTGTACTGACAACAACTGTAAGAACGCGGAAATGGAGATGTGTCCGCGAAATACTGGAGCGTGGGATGGATGTCACACAGCAAGAATGGGCCCTGGCAGAAGCCAGTAAACACGCTTCAGAGACCGAGCTACTCCCACTTCTCCAGTACGTCACAGACGACCAGCTTTGCCCTGTACTGACAACAACTGTAAGAACGCGGAAGTGGAGATGTGTCGGCGAAATACTGGAGCGTGGGGTGGATGTCACACAGCACGAATGGGCCATAGCGGAAGCCAGCAAACACTCGCCTGAGGTCGACCTTTTTAGAGTTATTGCGTACAGCACCGACGATCAGCTAGACTCTATTTTGCCGGAAACCGTCAAACGACGTATGTGGAGATGTGTCGGCGAAATACTGGAGCGTGGGGTGGATGTCACACAGCAAGAATGGGCCTTAGCGGAAGCCAGCAAACACTCGCCTGAGGTCGACCTTTTTAGACTTATTGCGTACAGCACCGACGATCAGATAGACTCCATTTTGACGGAAACCGTCAAAAGACGTATGTGGAGTTGTGTCGGGGAATTGCTGAAACGTGATGTTTCATGTGCACACCGGAAGTGGGTCTTAGAAGAAACCAGCAAAGAGGCCCCGGAGCGCAACCTAATGTCGCTGCTGCAGCACGTCGATGACAACGATCACTGCATACTGTTGACTGAAACTGTCAGACGAGGTATGTGGAGATGTGTCGGCGAAATACTGCAGCGTGGGGTGGAGATCACACAACAAGAATGGGCCCTGGCAGAAGCCAGCAAACACGCTTCAGAGGCCCAGCTGCTCCCACTTCTCCATTATGTCACAGACGCTCAGGTTTTCCCTGTACTGACAACAACTGTAGGAAGGCGTAAGTGGAGATGTGTCGGCGAAATACTGGAGCGTGGGGTGGATGTCACACAACAAGAATGGGCCCTGGCAGAAGCCAGCAAACACGCTTTAGAGACCGAGCTACTCCCACTTCTCCAGTACGTCACAGACGACCAGCTTTGCCCCGTACTGATAACAGCTGTAAGAAAACACATGTGGAGTTGCGTTGTTGAGCTTCTGGAGCGTGGGGTTAATGCGGAACATCGGAAGTGGGCAGTAGAAGAGGCCAGCAGACATGCGTCACAGGAAAGTCTGTTGGCACTCCTGCCCTATTGTCCCGTTGACGAGTTGGACTCTGTCTTTAGAGAAACAGTGAAGCGACGTCAGTGGCAGGTTGTCAACGTGCTTTTAGATGGACCATTAGAGGGTCGACGAAAAGTTTCTCTGCGAGAAACTACACAAGATTTGAAGTTGAATTATGACGAAGAATTATACGAAGTGGTGCGAGAAAACTATTGGACTACAGTCTCCTTCATGCTAGAGTGTTTTACAGTGAATGCCTTCCTGCGCAGACATGCCGTTGACGAAGTGTGCAATATGGCACGTTATCATGTTTATCATGCACGTTGCAAAGACAAAGACTTCATCAGCATCATCCAGCACTGTGACCACACCCAGCTGATGACGGTTCTACAGGCAGCGGTCGAGCGGAACATGCTACACACAGCCTGTGACATGCTGACACGTCTCGGTCAACATGGCGAACCCGGTTCGCTCACTAAAAATGGTCGTGCTATTCTTCTGACTGTCATGGATATAAAAAATGGTCGTCAGAAGCTGGTGGCCGAGTGTATGAAGTTGGGCATCACCACTGACGAGAGTGAAGGCACAAACCGTTCTCGTCTATTTCCTTCGTTCAGAGTGGACATCTTCAGGAAAGACAGCCCGTTTAGGCGCGCTGTTCTCGATAATAACATTGTCATTGCGCGTATACTGTATGAATGTGGTGTGTGCTCCAACACAGACATACAAAAACTGTGCAACGACTTCGCAGTATGGGAGGTACAAAGTGAACTATTTCAGGCCACTTTTCAGAATATGTCCATGCTTTTGAAAGACAAGACCTCCAGTCCTCGAAGCCTCGCGTCCATGTGTCGCCTGGTAATCTCTCGCCATCTCGGTGTAGGCTGCATACGCCAGGACAGAGTGAAACAGCTCCCCCTACCGGAACCACTGAGAAACTATGTCGTGTTCCCGAACATCGAAGGCCTGGCGGCTGATGATGTTACAGATGATGATGCATCGCCTGATGGTGACGTGGTTGAAGCTGCTCTTGTCGATGTCGAAGCGAAGCTTGCTTCCATGCACACATACTACTCTGATGATTATGGTGGTGTCGAGTCTGATTGCTACGACTATGACTACTACGACTATGATAATGACTACTGGGGATATGACTCTGATACGTGTTATGGCTACGATTCAGACGGATGGTGAAACACGTCAAAATCCAGCACTGCTGCTTATATGTCGTGCCTGCATTGTGAAAATTGTCTAATTCATAAAATAGACAGTGACTTTGCTTACACAATGAAATGATTAGACAGCAAACTGTAATTGCGTCACTGACAAGTACTTTCGGAGACAAGCATCGTTGTGTGAAATACTCTTGCAGACTCCATCCTAATGTATATTGCACCTGGATATACTAAGCATCCTTTGTGTTGTGATTCTCTTTGGAGCTACGGAAACAATAATCACAATGAAAACATCCTTAGCTGCTACGTTATTGTGCACATAATAATGGTTACAATGTTTCTTTATACTGTTTTATAATTTTCGGGAATTATTTTCGCTCGTGCATCGGTAAAAGTGATCACTGATTCCAGTACACGCGAGTTCTTTTGTGTAAGCGACTCTCTCGCGAACGGTTGAAGTCCACAAATTTGAGAACAGATTTTAATGTATTTAAAATGCTGATATGTTGTAGTACCAGTTAACACTTTGTGACAAGCACTGAATGAAGTGAGTCAGTCAAGCAAGGCGATGTTCACAACATCAAGAGACAAAATTCATAGCATGGCGAATTATTGAACGCAGGTGACACGTTTGCAACGTCAAATCAAGGTCATAACCAAATCCAGTTACAATACAAAGCTTTGTGAAACTCTTGGGCACTTGGGGAGGAAACTAATGCTGACTGAGTAAGTGGTGTCGTCTGCAACGATATCAGTGAGCGGCTGTACACCTGAAGACAAGACGAAGCGAGGCCCACAAACCCAGTTATTGTTTGTTACTAATTTTGCATGGTGTGTGTGCGTGCATGTGTGTGTATGTGTGTGATTCGAGGCCCAAAAACCCAATTATTGTATGTTACTAATTTTGCACGGTGTGTGTGTGCGTGCGTGTGTGTGTGTGTGTGTGTGTGTGTGTGTGTGTGTGTGTGTGTGTGTGTGTGTGCGTGTGTGTGTGTGTGAAGCGAGGCCCACAAACCCAGTTATTGTATGTTACTAATTTTGCATGGTGTGTGTGTGCGTGTGTGTGTATGTGTGTGATGCGAGGCCCACAAACCCATTTATTGTATATTACTAATGTTCAATGTGTGTGTGTGTGTGTGTGTGTGTGTGTGTGTGTGCGTGTGTGTGAAGTGTGTGTATGAAGTGTGTGTGTGTTCTTGTTCTCGTTAAGGTTTTGCTACAAACATTGATTTCTTCTTTTGCTTTCCTCTAATTCATCGTCTATATTATATTTGCATGGGCAGTTTTACTGAGCAGTCGCGTTTATCGCTGTCGTTGAATTTATGTTCAGTTTCCTTTGAAATGTCTTCAATATTTCACTCATGTCTATAATATTTCACTGGCTTAAGTTCATTTTCACATACTTGTGTGCTTTCTTAGCATCCTGTGTGTAACGCTAAAGGTTCCACCCTATTGTCCCACAACCCAGTGTTCCCACAGCTCAGTGTTCCCACATCCCAGTATCCCCACATCCCAATATCCCCACAGCCCAATATCCCCCACAGCCCAATATTCCCACAACCCAATATTCCCACAACTCAGTGTTCCCACGGTCCAATGTTTCCCAGCCCAATATTCGCACAGCCCAATCTTCCCCCAGCCCAATATTCCCACAGCCCAATGTTCCAACAGCCCAATATACCCACAGCCCAATGTTCCCACAGCCCAATGTTCCCACAGCCCAGTATTCCCACTGTTCTTTCTGTGGGAGCATAAGAATGCTTTCTGTAAATGTATACTGTATTTTGCGCTACTAAATGTGTATATCATTCTCTACGCTGTAACTTCTCTCACATGCTTCACATGTACAGGGTCCACCAACTGTTTCCCAGAACGCTGTAAACCGAAAGTAGAGCCGTGACGTGTGTCACTTGAACCACCGTCCTGAACGAAGAAAGCCAGCTCGCTCCGTGTAATTTTAAACACTCATTGTGGTGTGGTTATTTAAACAGTTCGCGGGCTGTAAACAGTTCGTGATGAAACGGGCTACAATTCTACCATTTTTATGCTCGCCTGTCGTTCTGAGCTGTGTTCGTGGTATCTATCGCCACACCACTTAGACACTTGGACACTGACAGGTTCTGTAATGCTGGCACTGAGCGAATAGAAGCGTACTCGGTGACGCGGCGAATACACTGAGCTATCCAGTAGTGAAACAACAGTCGTAGAATTTGAATTATCGCCCGCTCTCGCAAAGTGTAAACAACATTGTATCGAATTAAAAGCTGGACTCGTCATTAAGAGTATTTCGAGCGTAGAGGCTCAAACGTGAGCGAAACTGTTCCAGAGCATAAGCTGGACTTAAAGATGAAATCAGCCCGTGTAAGAGTATAAAGAAGTGATTTGTTGTGGATGAGAAATCACCTGTAGTTCGATTGACCTCTTTCAAACACCACTTGCATTATTAATGGTTTGTCAGTATTGTATGTCATGCGCTCATGTGTATATACTTGTTCATTTCTACATTATATTCACAAGGTTTTGTTATAATTTGTAAGCTGTTTTTATACACAACACCGAAGACATTTTCCTTTTAAAGAATTAAGTGTATTAAATGATTTTTTTAATCTGAAACTTGTATGTTATTTCTCATCCACGATAGCGTTTTGTTTCTTTAGCTTCACTTGGAAAGCTACAAAAGATCATCATAATAATGTTTAAAGGTCGCGGGCATTCAGGGTCATTTGCCAGTCAAACCGTAATCTGATAATTATGGAATCTTGCTGGTCGGTTACTATTGTTTACCGCATACGGATTTCTTGATTTTAAGTAATTTTACTGGTCAAGTTTTGTTTCACTCATTTTTTTTTTAAAATAATTCTCATCATTTACGAATATGTTTGTTGCTTTTGTGGTACAGAAGAGCAATTTTCTTTTCGAAATTTATAAAGTATTGTGTATTCTGTATTGTCTTAATCTCGTGCAACACGCAAATCTTCCTTACATCCCCGCGCCCTTTAACCTAATATTTTCTGTTTTACTGCGAAGGACGTTTGTAGCGTTTGTTCTGACCGTCTTTGAGTTCATTAATTTTACTTCTTTTTTTCTTTTTATTATTGTTATTATTATCAAAAACGGTATAAGAAATATCTGAAATTGTGAAAGTGGAACATGTCATTGTTATGTGACGGCATTGTGGCAAGGATATCATGCTAATGTACACCTTTTTCTAGTTACCGCTCTGTTCATCACAAGCCTGTAATAACAAATACGACAACGGAAATATAAGTGTGGTTTTGTTATTGTATAGTGCTCGCTGTTGTTGAACATGCTAGAAACACTCTCTCTCTCTCTCTCTCTCTCTCTCTCTTGTACACACACACACACACACACACACACACACACACACACACACACACACACACACACTTCAAATAAACAGCTGAAAATGTCAGTGTTCGTCAGCGTATGACCTCCAACTGAAAGTAAAAATAAAATAAAATAATCTGTAAGTCCTTTGTTGAGCGTTAAACTTACTTACTTACTTAGGCCCTTGGCTCCACGTGGAGCATAGGCCATCGACAACCCTTCGCCATCGCACTCTGTTCTGGGCTAGTCTTGCCACTCCAGTCCAGTTGGTCCCCTGCTTACATAGCTCTGCCTCAGTGTCCCGCCTCCAGCTGTTGCGAGGCCGGCCTCTCTTCCTTTTCCCCTGCGGGTTCCATGTCAGGGCTTGGCGTGTGGTGCTGGATGCTGGCTTCCTGAGGGTGTGTCCAATCCAGCCCCACTTCCTCCGCAGGATCTGCTTGGCCACTGGTTCCTGCCCCGCTCGCTCCCACAGCTCTTCATTCCGGATCTTCTCTGGCCATCGGATGTTGAAGATGCGCCTCAGACAGGTGTTGAGAAATGTCTGGATCTTCTGCTGCATCGTCTTCGTTGTCCTCCATGTTTCGCATCCGTAGAGCAGAACTGACTTCACGTTGGAGTTGAAGATGCGAAGTTTGGTTCTTATGCTGACAACTTTGGATGCCCAGACGTTCTTCAGCATGACCATTGCTGCCCTTGCCTTGCCGATTCTGGCTGTGACGTCTCGGTCTGTGCCTCCCTGTCCATCAACCACACTCCCCAGGTAGACAAAAGACTCCACCTCCCTGATGGGCTCTCCACCGACTGTGACTGGTGTGTTGGCAGTGGTGTTGATCTTCATCAGCTCGGTTTTCTTCCTGTTGATCTTGAGCCCTGTTCCGGCTGATGTGGCTTCCAGGCACGTAGTCTTGTCCTGCATCTGGCTGTGGCTGTGAGACAGGAGCGCCAGGTCGTCCGCGAAGTCGAGGTCATCCAGCTGCGTCCAGAGTGTCCACTGTATCCCGTTTTTCCTGCCTGCTGTAGTGGTCTTCATGATCCAGTCGATGACCAGGAGGAAGAGAAACGGGGACAACAGGCATCCCTGGCGGACTCCGGTCTTCACCTCGAAGCTTTCTGACAACTGGCCGGCATGGGCAATCCTGCAGCTCATGTCTTGGTAGGTGCACTGGATCAGGGAGATGATCTTCCCGGGAACTCCATAGTGCCTTAGCAGCTTCCACAGCGCCTCTCTGTCTACACTGTCGAAGGCCTTCTCATAGTCTATGAAGTTGATGTAGAGGGGGGAGTTCCACTCCAGTGACTGCTCCACAATGATGCGTAGGCTGGCAATCTGGTCAGCGCAGGACCTGTTCCTGCGAAAGCCCGCCTGCTGGTCTCGGAGCATGGGGTCGACTGCCTCTCTCATCCTCTCCAGTAGAATTCTGTTGAGAACCTTGCCTGGCACTGACAGGAGCATGATCCCTCGGTAGTTGCTGCAGTCCCTGAGGTCCCCTTTCTTTGGCAGCTTGATGACGATCCCTTCTTTCCACTGGGCTGGCACCTCTTCCTTCTCCCAGATCTTGCTGAACAGGCTGTGCAGCATGTTGACGGCTGTCTCTGTGTCTGCTTTAATGGCTTCTGCTGGTATCTCGTCCGGCCCTGCAGCTTTCCCATTTCTCAGTGTCATGATGGCTTTCCTGATCTCCGCCTTAGAGGGCTTGTCGCAGTTGATGGGTAGTTCTGTCTCAGCTGGTGGGATGTCTGGTGGTGTTTCAGGGATGGGGCGATTTAACAGCTCCCTGAAGTGTTCTGCCCATCGCTTCAGCTGTTCCTCAGTTGTTGTCAGTGGGTGCCCGTTCTTGTCCTTCACTGGTTTGTCTGTCTGCTGAAATTTGCCGGCGAGCTTCTTGGTCACCTGGTACAGGTCTTTTAGATTCCCTTGTCGGGCTGCTTCCTCTGCTTGACTGGCCAGGTTGTCGATGTAGTCCCTCTTGTCCTTCCTGGTGCTCCTCTTCACTTCTCTGTCAGCTGCTGTGTATTCCTCTTGTGCCTTTGCCTTAGCTCTTCTTGTTCGGCTCGTGTTCAGTGCAGTTTTCTTCTCTTTCCTAACTTCCAGTTTCTGGATGGTATCAGCAGAGATCCATTCCTTATGTTGGGTCTTTCTCTTGCCAAGGACCTCTTCGCATGTGTCGTGCCAGAGTTTCTTGCTGTGTTCCCACTGTGTCTCGATGTCCATTTCACTGTCATCTATCAGGTCTTGCAGTGGCTGGAACCTGTTGGAAAGGCTGATCCGGAATGCTGCTTGTGTGTCTGTGTTCCTGAGAAGTCCAACGTTGTACCTGGTCCGTGTGCTGTTGGCGTTGGTGTGCCTCTTAAGCCGAAGTCTCAATGCTGTTGCAAGAAGGTGGTGGTCTGATGATACATCGGCACCCCTCATCACGCGCACATCCCGCCACGATCTCCTGAACTTCCGGCTGATGCAGATGTGATCAATCTGGTTCTCCGTGACATGGTCCGGCGATCTCCATGTGGCCTTGTGGATGCGCTTGTGTGGGAAGATGCTGCCTCCTATCACTAGCTGGTTCAGGGCACAAAAGTCTGCAAAGCGCTCGCCATTTTCGTTCATCTGTCCCAGTCCGTGTGTTCCCATGGTGTCCTCATAGCCTGTGTTGTCTGATCCAATCTTGGCGTTGAAGTCTCCCATCAGTATGGTCATGTCCTTGGCTCCTCCTCTATCTATCACTGTCTGCAGTTGTTGGTAGAAGTCATCTTTTTTCTCCTCTTCCGCATCATTGGTGGGAGCGTAGCACTGGATGATGTTCAGCTTGATGTCTTTTTTCTTGGTGATGAATTTGGCTGTGATGATGCGGGAGTTGACAGGTTCCCAGCCGATGAGTGCCCGCTGTGCCTCCGGTGCCAGCATCAGGGCCACGCCCTCAGTGTGGGGGGCTCCATCCTCTGTGTGTCCAGAGTACAGCAATTGCTCTCCCGATGAAAATCTCAGCTGTCCTGTCTGTAGCCACCTTGTCTCACTCAGTCCCAGTACTCCTATCTTGTAGTTCTTCATCTCTCTTGCTACTTGTATGGTCCTTCCTACTTCATACATTGTCCTGATGTTCCATGTGGCTACTCTCGTTGTTGTCCTGGGTGTTAGAAGGGGGGTCGGCCTTGCAGCTTCCTTTCGGCTTTCACTGCAATGCGTCATAGGTCTCCGGGATGGAGACCCTTCCTCGCCCAGGTGAATGTCTCGGTTTGTTGCTGTCGATGCTTCAGTAACTTAGTGTTTTTTACAGGTAGGGCTGTTAACCCTACGCAAACCCGTTTAGCCTCATGGAGAGGTGGTCCACATTCGTCTGACCTCTACCCTTCGACCTGTCCAGCTTGGGTGACCCTGCCAGGAGCATGTGCTCCTGCTGGCATAGTTCTCTGGGTCATTGAGGTACACAAGCCACTACCCCACGACAAGGGTTGGACCATGTAGGGAGCGTTAAAGCATGTGCACATTTTCAGCAGAAAGACGAAACCTCAGTTACCAGTGCTGCACATTTCCGGTGTAAGAAGACAAATTTACTCCCTAAAGAATTAACTCCTGAGTTCTGTTGTCGTTGTGTTTTTTAATACGATATATCTCGCGGGACAGAAATACTCCTTTGGCTTGGGGTGCGTCTGTCGTACGATGTTTGCACTCCGGAGTAAAAAAAAAAATCGTACGAGTAAGTTTGTCGTGTTACACCGGGCCCATAACATTCCAGCCTGAAAAGAGCAACAAGTGCATATCTGGTCGTGTACAGCTGTGTTCTGGGCAAAGACGACACTAGGTCTATCGAGTGTACGTTGTACAAACACTCTGGTCGGCCAGCAATACACGCAACACAATTCTAACCACACACTCAGTTATCTTACTTCCTTGTTTGGTAATTAATACCTTGCGTGTGTCGGCTGTGTGAATGGATTTTTCTCTCTCTATGCCTCTGCTCTAAAATTACCTTATCGGGTCACGGTGCCTACTTCAGCATACGGGGCGTTTATACAAGGCAATCGCATATACGCTCGTAATACGAAGAAGCAGTGTACATCGTTCAACTGTGACTTGAAGCACGGCTCCCAGTGACAATGTATAACCAGGTGTCGGGTCCGACTGACTGCATTATGTGTTGTCATACACTGTCACTCACAGGCTACAGACGCCGAGTTGCCCAGTCAGTGAAGCAACACGGCGTACACTGTGGCAATACGGGTAGTTTCTTAAATCGGCCAGTCCAGCGTGTGTGTTGTTGAAGAAGACTGTCTGTAGGGTCGCAAGTACGGCGTAAGTACTTGATGTATAAAACCAGTCTGTTCACTGGACTTCAAATTCAAGTGTAACAGCTACGGAGAAACATATGACAGATGACGGTAATGTGGGTGAGCAGATAGCGTTTGCACTGTGAACTGAGCTAGCATGCCTAAGCCATGGCTCTCTAGGGCAGTCAGTGTATTGACCGAACCAAAAGCGAAAGCTGTTGCCCTGGAAAGTAGGTTGTAATTCGCAGAACAGTCGAACTGATTGACTTGGCACTGGTAGGGATGTTTTGTTAAATCGGCCAGCCCAGTGTGTGTTTCGAAGAACTTGAGACTGTCTGTATCGTCACAAGTAAGACGGGATTTTCTGGGAAAAAAAAAACAGTCTGTGCACTGGAAATTCAACTGTAACAGCTATGGAGAAATATTTCTATAAGACAGATACCAGACAGCGTTCCAACCGGAATGCATTGTGAACAGAGGTAGCATACGTATGCTATGGCTATCTAAGGCAGTCAGTATGCTGACCGAACCAAACGCGAAAGCACTTGTTCAGGGAAGTAGGCTGCGATTCGAAGAACAGTCGAACTGAGTGAATTTTAAGCAAGCCGTTACAGGAAAGGAAAGTGTTAGTTGGTTTGACTGAAGAAATTAGCGACAATGGATGGACACAGTGTAACTGTCAGTGACGTCACCTTCCTGCACGGTGACTCGGACCACGACTTGGTGGAAGCAGTGAGACAGAAGATGTGGGGTTCTGTGAGGGAGTTACTGGAGGCCGATGTAGACGCCACCACACGGAGCTGGGCTGTACAAGAGGCGATAACTCACGCTAGTGACGGTCAGTTGTTGTACATCCTCCCTCACTGTACTGACGATCAAGTGGACAAAGGAGTGAGAGAGGCGGTCAGTCGAGACATGTGGGGCACTGTAGGGGAGTTACTGGCACGGAATCATACTACTGACAAAACCTGTAGGTGGGCTGTAGAAGAGGCGGCGAAACGTGCCATGGACGAACAACTAGTGTCGATCATTCACTACTGTACTGATGACCAGGTGGACGCTGTGTTCAGAGAAGCAGTCGACCGACGTCAGTGGCAATGTGTCCTTTACTTGCTGGGGCGCGGAGTTACCGACACACAGAAACAGTGGGCTGTAGAGGAAGCCAACAAACAGGCTGAAGACGATGAACTGTGTCCTCTCCTCCTCCACTGTACTGACGACCAGCTGGACAGTGTTGTGACCCGGCTGGTGACGCATCGCCGGTGGGAGTGTGTGCTGAACCTCCTAAAGCGTGGACTGCCGGACTCTCTATGTGAGATGATTTTAAGGGAGGCTAGCCAGCACGCCGCGGATTGCGAGTTACTTTCCCTGCTGTCGTTCTGTCCAGACAGCCAGTATGATTGTGTGTTGATGGAGATCATACAGAGGGGATGTTGGCGTGCAGTAGATCAGCTGCTACAGCGCAGTATTAACGACCAGCGGATCAGGTCTGCTATAGAGAAAGCCACTGAACCCTGGGATGAGGACGAGTTTGATACTGC
Organism: Batillaria attramentaria; assembly: GCA_018292915.2. Lineage (NCBI taxonomy): Eukaryota > Metazoa > Mollusca > Gastropoda > Batillariidae > Batillaria > Batillaria attramentaria. The sequence continues at coordinate 114,522 of JACVVK020000668.1, read as the reverse complement.
GGTTAGAGTGGCGTTGAAACATGAAGCGTGGACATTCATCAGCCACGCGCTTGACCAGCAGCGAGACATCAGTGAATCCACGTGTAAGCTGATTGTACAAAACATGAACGAGAACAGTCCAGAGAATTCTGGTGTCACTGTGGCAGAAGAAGACACGGCTGTGAACCAGGCGACAAGCTCGTTGTGCACCGAGAAAATGCAGCCAGTGTCTTCAGACCATAGGTCGCTCCTGACATCAGCTGTACTCAAGCTGGAAGTGTCAAAACATATGTGGCCGACCGTGTTGCAGCTCCTGGGTGGATCTAAGTGTGCGTTTGCTGTTGAGGAGGCCATGAAACACGCCGATGACGATGTGCTGGAGCAGATTCTTCCTCACTGTACTGATGACCAAGTAGAGCCGGCCTTACACGTGGCGGTGTCCAGACGCCTGTGGTTTGCAGTCAGTGAACTGTTACAGCGTCCAGTCAGCGACACCAAGCGGGCGTGGGCTGTAGAAGAGGCCAGGACAAACGCCGACGATAGTTATCTAGAGGCCATCCTACCTCAATGTACTGATGACCAGTTGGACTCTTCACTGATTGCAGCAGTCACAAGAGGATTGTGGGATTGTGGTGAAAGTCTCATGCGTCGTAGACGAGATCTTTTTCAGAGAGGGCGACTTGAGGTGGACGGTAAACACATGAGTGATGAGCATGTACTCCGGCTTCTTAACAGGGCGACCGCTTACAGACGCCGGAACTGTGACAAGCATTTCGTGGGTCTACTCGAGGCAGTAACACGACAGCTTTGGAACGGTATTTTGAAGATGACACGTATCCTGCCGCTTCAGCAACGGAAGTGGGTTGTCGTGGAAGCCAGCAAACTCGCTCACGGAGAAATCCTACAGCAGTTAATCACGAAATACGCCACTAACATCAGTGATGCTCTAGGTCCAGTTCTGCTAAACCTCATCAGCAGAGATCTGTGGAGTATCGTCATCAGTATGGTGACAAGTTTGATAAAACGCTTATCAGGGTTTCCTATCAGCATACGTCGCCTTAGTCATACTGATACCTCACTTACCTCCACACAGCGAATGCGGATTCTGGAGGACGCCAGTAAGCGTGCTTCAGACGATGCCCTCGAGGTCTTGGTCAGCAACTTGTGCACTAGAGATTGTGTGGGCGTAATGTTGCCTCATATGCTAGAACGGAAGCAGTGGAGGGCTCTCAGCAAAATCCTAGACTTGCTAACGCCCACACAGGCAGAACAAGTTCTGCAGGAGGTTGGTGAACATGCAGACGAACCGACACTGAAACTTTTTATGGACTGTTGTCCTGACGAACTATTTGATTATGCTTTTACACTGGCAGTGAAGCTTGGGTTCTGGAACTCAGTCACTCACTACATGCAGTTGTGGCAAGGCTTTAGGCTCTTTTCTTCTATGTCTATGTCCATGTCCATGCGCCATCGACCAAGTGAGAAAGTGTCGAAACTGGCTGTTGAAGAAGCAATGGCACGTGCCGGAGACAAAGATTTTGCTTCCATCGCCATTTGCTGTACCGACGATCAGCTGGAGTCTGTTTTTACCGAAGTTGTGACAAGACGACTGTGGAACGCCGTTGTCCGACTCCTGACCCGTGGAATAAAGACTGAACAGGTGAAGTGGGCTGTGACAGAAGCCAGTAAATACGCCAACGAAGATTACATATTGATGCTGATCAGACACAGCTGCGGTTTGATGGAAGTAAACCCAGTACTTAGGCAAGCCGTGAGACGTGGCATGTGGAAAGTTGTGGCAGAATTGCTGCAACAAAGATCGAACATATCTGACACTAAGCGAAGGTGGGCAGTGGTAGAAGCGTTAAGAAAAGCCAATGGTCAACATTTAAACACCATTCTGTGCTACTGTGCGGACGACCACCTTGAGGTTGCAGTGAGAGAAGCAGTCAGAAGAAGGAAGTGGCACTGCGTGGTCACGTTGTTTGTACGCGGACTGACTGATCAGCTACAGGAATGGGTCTTGGGGAAAGTCATCAAACATCTCAATCATGACCAGGTCCTCCTGATCGTCCCTCGCTGTGCCGACAGTGTGTCAGATTTCATTCTCACAGAACTCGTGACGAGACGTCTTTGGAGCGGTATTCTAAATTTACTGAGAGGAACAACTACGCCATCCAAACAGAGTTGGGCGATTAGCGAAGCCAGCAAACACGCGCCTGAAGACGACCTTTTAAGACTTATTGCGTACAGCACCGACGACCAGCTAGACTGTATTTTGACGGAAACTGTCAAACGACGTATGTGGAGATGTGTCGGTGAAGTGCTGAAACGTGATGTTTCATGTGCACACCGGAAGTGGGCCTTAGAAGAAACCAGCAAAGAGGCTCCGGAGCGCGACCTAATGTCCCTGCTGCAGCACGTCGATGACAGCGACCACTGCATGATGCTGACTGAAACTGTCAGACGACGTATGTGGAGATGTGTCCGCGAAATACTGGAGCGTGGGGTGGATGTCACACAACAAGAATGGGCCCTGGCAGAAGCCACCAAACACGCTTCAGAGATCCAGCTACTTCCACTTCTCCAGTACGTCACAGACGCTCAGCTTTGCCCCGTACTGACAACAGCTGTAAGAAAACACATGTGGGGGTGCGTTGCTGAGCTTCTGAAACGTGGGGTCGATGCGGAACATCGGAAGTGGGCAATTGAAGAGGCCAGCAGACATGCGTCACAGGAAAGGGTCTTGGCACTCCTGCCCCACTGTCCCGATGACGAGTTGGACTCTGTCTTTAGAGAAACAGTGAAGCGACGTCAGTGGCGGGTTGTCAACGTGCTTTTAGATGGACCATTAGGGGGTCGACGAAGAGTTTCTCTGCGAGAAACTACACAAGAGATGAAGTTGAATTATGACGAAGAATTACGCAAAGTGATGCAACAAAACGATTGGACTGCAGTCTCCTTCATGCTAGAGTATTTTACCGTGAGTGCCAGCCTGCGCAGACAGGCCGTTGACAAAGTGTGCAATACGGCACGTTATCATGTTTATCATGCACGTTGCAACGACAACGACTTCATCAGCATCATCCAGCACTGTGGCCACTCCCAGTTGATAACGGTTCTAAAGGCAGCGGTCAAGCTGAACTTGCCACACACAGCCTGTGACATGCTGACACGTCTCGGTCAACATGGCGAACCCGGGGAGCTCACTGAAAATGGCCGTGCTATTCTTTCGGCTGTCATGGGTATACAAAATGGTCGTCAGAAGCTGGTGACCGAGTGTATGAAGCTGGGCATCACCACTGACGAGAGTGAAGGCACAAACCGTTCTCGTCTACTTGGTTCATACAACGTAGACATCCTCAGAAAGGACTGTCCGTTCAGGCGCGCTGTTCTCGATAACAACATCGTCATTGCGCGTATGCTGTATGAATGTGGTGTGTGCTCCAACACAGACATACAAAAACTGTGCAACGACTTCGAAGCATGGGAGGTACAAAGTGAACTATTTCAGGCCACTTTTCAGAACATGTCCATGTTTTTGAAAGACAAGACCTCCACTCCTCGAAGCCTCATGTCCATGTGTCGATTGGTGATCTCTCGCCATCTCGGTGTAGGCTGCACACGTCAGGAGAGAGTGAAACAGCTCCCCCTACCGGAACCACTGAGAGACTATGTCGTGTTCCCGAACATTGAAGGGCTGGCGGCTGATGATGTTACAGATGATGATGCAACGCCTGATGGTGATGTGATTGAAGCTGCTCTTCTCGATGTCCAGACGAAGCTTGCGCCCATGCGCACATACGACTATGACGATTATGACGACTTCGACTATGACTACTACGTCTATCATAATTACTACAGGAGATATGACCTCAATACGTATTATGGCTACGATTCAGACAGGTTGTGAAACACTTCAAAATGCTGCACTGCTGCTCACAGTGAAATGATTAGGCCGCAAACTGTAATTGCGACACTGACAAGTACTTCTGGAGACAAGCATCGTTGTGTGAAACACTCTTGCAGACTCCATCCTAATTTTTTTTTTTTTTTTTTTTTTGGGGGGGGGGGGCACCTGGATATACTAAACATCCTTTGTGTTGTGATTCTCTTTGGAGCTATGGACACAATAACCACAATGAAAACATCCTTAGATGCTACGTTATTGTGCACATAATAATGGTTACAATGTTTCCTTTTACTGTTCCATAATTATCGAGAAATATTTTCACTCGTTCTCTGTGCGTCGGTAAAAGTGGTCACCGATTCCAGTAGGCCTACACGTGAGTTCTTTTGTGTAAGCGACTCTCTCGCGAACAGTTGAAGTCCACAAATTAGAGAACAGATTTTACTGTATCAGTTGAAAATGCTGATATGTTGCAGACCTGCGGGAGCATATGAATGGTTTCTGTAAATGTATACCGTATTTTGCGCTACTAGATGTGTATTATTCTCTACACTGTGCTTTCTCGACCTGTTACGTCTCTCACGTGCTTCACATGTACAGGGTCCACCAACTGTTTCCCAGAACGCTGTAAACCGAAAGTAGAGACATGACGTCCCCACCCACCCCCCTCCCCGGTCCTGAACGAAGAAAGCCAGCTCGCTCCGTTTAATCTTAAACACTCACTGTGGTGTGGTTATTTAAACAGTTCGAGGGCTGAAAACAATTCCTGATGAAACGGGCTACAATTCTACCATTTTTTTTGTGCTCAAGTGTCGTTCTGAGCTGTTTTCGTTGTATCTATCGCCACATCACTTAGACACCTGGACAGTGACAGCGTCTGTAATGCTGGCATTGAGCAAATAGAAGCGTACTCGATGACGCGGCGATCCAGTAGTGTAACAACAGTCGTAGAATTTGAATATTCGACTGCTCTCGCAAAGTGTAAACAACATTGTTTCGAATTAAACGCTGCACTCATCATTAAGAGTATTTCGAGCGTAGAGGCTCAAACGTGAGCGAAACTGTTCCACAACATAAGCTGGAATTCAAGATGAAATCAGCCCGTGTAAGAGTATAAAGAAGTTATTTGTTGTGGATGAGAAATTACCTGTAGTTCGATTGACCTCTTTCAAACACCACTTGCATTATTAATGGTTTGTCAGTATTGTATGTCATGCGCTCATGTGTATATACTTGTTCATTTCTACATTATATTCATGAGGTTTTGTAATAATTTGTAAAATGTTTCTATACACGACAACACCGAAGACATTTTCGTTTCAAAGAATTAAGTGTATTGAATGAATTTTGTATCTGAAACTTGTATGTTATTTCCGGCTCAGCCACGATAGTGTTTTGTTTCTTTAGCTTCACTTTGAAAGCTACAAAAGTACATGATAATAATGTTTAAAGGTCGCGGGCATTCAGGGTCATTTGCCAGTCAAACCGTAATCTGATGTGGGATCTTGTTGGTCGGTTACTAGCGTCTACCGCATACTTCTTGATTTTAAGTAATTTTACTGGTCAAGTTTTGTTTGACTCATTGTTTTTATAATTCAGATTTATGAATGTGTTTGTTGCTTCTGTGAGACAGAAGAGCAATTTTCTTTCCGAAATTTATAAAGTATTGTTTATTCTGTATTCTCTGAATCACGTGCAACACGCAAATCTTCCTTACATTCCCGCGCCTTTTAACCTAATATTTTCTGTTTTACTGCGAAGGACCTTTTGTGACGTTTGTTCTGACCATCTTTGAGTTCATTTATTTTACTTTTTTCTTCTTCTTCTTATTATTATCAACAACGGTGTAAGAAATATCTGAAATTGTGGAACATGTCATTGTGATGTGACGGCATTGTGGCAAGGACATCATGCTAATGTACACTTTTTTTCTAGTTACCGCTCTGTTCATCACAAGCCTGTAAAAATAAATACAACGGAAATACAAGTATGGTTTTGTTATTGTATAGTGCTCGCTGTTGTTGAACATGCTAGAAACTCTCTCTCTCTCTCTCTCTCTCTCTCTCTCTCTTGTACACACACACACACACACACACACACACACACACACACACACACACACACTTCAAATAAACAGCTGAAAATGTCAGTGTTCGTCAGCGTATGACCTCCAACTGAAAGTAAAAATAAAATAAAATAATCTGTAAGTAATTTGTTGAGCGTTAAAGCATGTGCACATTTTAAGCAGAAAGACGAAACCTCAGTTACCAGTGCTGCACATTTCCGGTGTAAGAAGACAAATTTACTCCCTAAAGAATTAACTCCTGAGTTCTGTTGTCGTTGTGTTTTTTAATACGATATATCTCGCGGGACAGAAATACTCCTTTGGCTTGGGGGTGCGTCTGTCGTAAGATGTTGTCACTCCGGAGTAAAAAAAAAAAAAATCGTACGAGTAAGTTTGTCGTTTTACACCGGGCCCATAACATTCCAGCCTGAAAAGAGCAGCCAGGTGCATATCTGGTCGTGTACAGCTGTGTTCTGGCAAAGACGACACTAGGCCTATTGAGCGTACGTTGTACAAACACTTTGGTCGGCCAGCAATACACGCAACACAAGTCTAACCAGACAATCAGTTAATCTTACCTCATTGTTTACCTTGCGTGTGTCGGCTGTGTGAACAGATTATTTTCTCTCTACGAATCAGCTCTAAAATTAGTTTATCGTGTCACGGTGCCTACTTCAGCATACGGGGCATTCATACAATCCAGCGCATATAATACGGATGAGCAGTGTACATCGTTCAAATATGTCTTGAAGCACGGACCTGTGATAGTGTGTAACGAGCTGTTGGGTCCGACTGACTGCATTATACGTTGTCATACACTGTCACTGACTCACAGGCTACAGACGCCGGTTTGCGCAATGATCAAAAACATGGCGTACACCATGACAGTAGGGGTAGTTTGTGAAATCGGCCAGTCCATTGTGTGTTGTTGACGAAGACTGTCTGTGGAGTCGCAAGTAAGGCGCAAGGACCTGATGTATAAAACCAGTCTGTGCACTGGAAATTCAACTGTAACAGCTACGGAGAAACACGAGTATATAACAGATGACGGCAATGTGGGTGAGCAGATAGCGTTTCCACTTGTGAACTCAGCTAGCATGCCTAAGCCATCAGTGCCGGCCTGTCTAGAACAGTCAGTGTATTGACCGAACCAAAAGCGAAAGCTATTGCCCTGGAAGGTAGGCTGGAATTTGCAGAACAGTCGAACTGATTGACTTTAAGGCACTGGTAGGGGTCTTTTGTTAAATCGGCCAGTCCACTGTGTATTTCGAAGAACTTGAGACTGTCTGTGTCGTCACAAGTGAGTACCTGAAGAAACCAGTTTGTGCACTGGAAATCCAACTGTAACAGCCATGGAGAAACATTTCTATAAGACAGACAGCAGACAGCGTTCCAACCGGAATGCATTGTGAACTGAGCTGACGAACGATTTGATTATGCTTTTACACTGGCAGTGAAGCGTGGGTTTTGGAACACAGTCACTCAATATATGCAGTTGTGGCAAGGCTTTAGGTTCTCTGTCCTTTCTTCTGTGTCGATGTCTATGCGCCATCGACCAAGTGAGAAAGAGCGGAAACTGGCTGTTGAAGAAGCAATGGCACGTGCCGGAGACAGAGATTTTGCTTCCATCGCTACTTGCTGTACCGACGATCAGCTGGAGTCTGTTTTTGCCGAAGTTGTGACAAGACGTCTGTGGGACGCCGCTGAACAACTCTTGAACCGTGGAATAAAGAGTGAACAGATGAAGTGGGCCGTGACAGAAGCCAGTAAATACGCCGATGAAAAGTTCACGCTGAAGCTCATCAGAAACCATTGCAGTTTGATGGAAATAAACCCAGTCCTTCCGCAAGCCGTGAGACGTGGCATGTGGAAAATTGTGGCAGAATTACTGGAACGAAATCCGACCATACCTGACGCTGAGCGAAGGTGGGCAGTGGAAGAAGCGTTAAGAAATGCCAATGGTCAACATTTAAACACCATTCTCTGTTACTGTGCCGACGACCAGCTGGAGGTTGCAGTGAGAGAAGCAGTCAAAAGAAGGTACTGGCACTGCGTGGTCACGTTGTTTGTACGCGGACTGACTGATGAGCTACAGGAATGGGTCTTGGAGAAAGTCATCAAGTATCTCAGTCATGACCAGGTCCTCCTGATCGTCCCTCACTGTGCCGACAGTGTGTCAGATTTCGTTCTCACAGAACTCGTGACGAGACATCTTTGGGATGGTGTTCTGGATTTACTGAGAGGAACGACTACGCCATCCAAACAGAGTTGGGCGATTAGCGAAGCCAGCAAACACGCGCCTGAAGTCGACCTTTTAAGACTTATTGCCTACAGCACCGACGATCAGCTAGACTCTATTTTGATGGAAACCGTCAAACGACGTATGTGGACATGTGTCGGTGAAGTGCTGAAACGTGATGTTTCATGTGCACACCGGAAGTGGGCCTTAGAAGAAGCCAGCAAAGAGGCTCCGGAGCGCAACCTAATGTCGCTACTGCAGCACGTCCATGACAACGATCACTGCATACTGTTGACTGAAACTGTCACACGATGTATGTGGAGATGTGTCGGTGAAATACTGGAGCGTGGGCTGGATGTCACACAACAAGAATGGGCGCTGGCAGAAGCCAGCAAACACGCTTCAGAGACCGAGCTACTCCCACTTCTAAAGTACGTCACAGACGCTCAGCTTTGCCCCGTACTGACAACAACTGTAGGAAAGCGCATGTGGAGATGTGTCGGCGAAATACTGGAGCGTGGGGTGGAGATCACACAACAAGAATGGGCCCTGGCAGAAGCCAGCAAACACGCTTCAGAGACCCAGCTACTTCCACTTCTCCAGTACGTCACAGACGCTCAGGTTTGTCCCGTACTGATAACAGCTGTAGGAAAACACATGTGGAGTTGCGTTGCTGAGCTTCTGAAACGTGGAGTCGATGCGGAACATAGGAAGTGGGCAGTTGAAGAGGCCAGCAGACATGCGTCACAGGAAAGTCTCCTGGCACTCCTGCCCCACTGTCCCGATGACGAGTTGGACTCTGTCTTTAGAGAAACAGTGAAGCGACGTCAGTGGCGGGTTGTCAACGTGCTTTTAGATGGACCATTAGAGGGTCGACGAAGAGTTTCTCTGCGACAAACTACACAAGAGATGAAGTTGAATTATGACGAAGAATTACGCAAAGTGATGCAACAAACCGATTGGACTACAGTCTCCTTCATGCTAGAGTTTTTTACAGTGAGTGCCAGTCTCCGCAGACAGGCCGTTGACGAAGTGTGCAATTCGGCACGTTATCATGTTTATCATGCACGTTGCAACGACAACGACTTCATCAGCATCATCCAGCACTGTGACCACACCCAGCTGATGACGGTTCTACAGGCAGCGGTCAAGCGGAACTTGCCACACACAGCCTGTGACATTCTGACACGTCTCGGTCAACATGGCGAACCCGGGGCGCTCACTGAAAATGGCCGTGCTATTCTTTCGACTGTCATGGATTTTAAAAATGGTCGGCAGAAGCTGGTGGCCGAGTGTATGAAGCTGGGCATCAACACTGGCGAGAGTGAAGGCACTAACCGTTCTAGTCTGCGTGGTTCATGCAGTGTGAACATCATCGGGACAGACTGCCCGTTTAGGCGCGCTGTTCTCGATAACAACATTGTCATTGTGCGTATACTGTATGAATGTGGTGTGTGCTCCAACACAGACATACAAAAACTGTGCAACGACTTCGCATTATGGGAGGTACAAAGTGAACTATTTCAGGCCACTTTTCAGAACATGTCCATGTTTTTGAAGGAGAAGACCTCCACTCCTCGAAGCCTCGTGTCTATGTGTCGCCTGGTGATCTCTCGCCATCTCGGTGTAGGCTGCACACGTCAGGAGAGAGTGAAACAGCTCCCCCTACCGGAACCACTGAGAGACTATGTCGTGTTCCCGAACATTGAATGGCTGGCGGCTGATGATGTTACAGATGATGATGCAACGCCTGATGGTGACGGGATTAAAGCTGCTCTTCTCGATGTCCAAACGAAACTTGCGCCCATGCGCACATACGACTCTGACGATTATGTCGACTTCGACCCTGACTGCTACGATGATGACTACTACGACTATGATAATGACTACTGGGGATATGACTGATACGTGTTATGGCTACGATTCAGACGGATGGTGAAACACGTCAAAATGAAGCACTGCTGCTCATATGTCGTACCTAAATTGTGAACTTATCTAGTTTATGAAATAGACTGTGGCTTTGCTTACACAGTGACATGATTAGGCAGCAAACTGTAATTGCGAAACCGACAAGTACTTCTGGGGACAAGCATCGTTGCGTGAAACACTCTTGCAGACTCCATCCTAATTTTTGTTGCACCTGTGCATAATAAGTATCCTTTGTGTTGTTTGTGATTCTCTTTGGAGCTATGGAAACAATAACCACAATGAAAACATCCTTAGCTGCTACGTTATTGTGCACATAATAATGTTTACAATATTTCTTCTTAATGTTCCCTAATTATCGGGAATTATTTCCACTCGTTTGCTGTGCGTAGGTAAAAGTGGCCACTGATTCCAGTACACGTGAGTTCTTTGGTATAAGCGACTCTCTCGCGCGAACGGTTGAAGTTCACAAATTTGGGAACAGATTGTAATGTATTTAAAATGCTGATATGTTACCAGTTAGTTAACACTTTGTGACAAGCACTGAATGAAGTGAGTCAGTCAAGCAAGGCAACATTAAAAGACAAAATTAATAGCAAGGCGAATTATTGCTCGCAGGTGACACATTTGCAACGTCAAATCAAGGTCATAACCAAATCCAGTGACAATACAAAGCTTTGTGAAACTCTTGGGCACTCCAGGTATTTGGGGAGGAGACTAAATGCTGACTGAGTAACTGGTGTCGTCTGCAACGATATCAGTGAGCGGCTGTACACGTGAAGACAAGACGAAGCGAGGCCCACAAACCCAGTTATTGTATGTTACTAATTTTGCTCGGTGTGTGTGTGTGTGTGTGTGTGTGTGTGTGTGTGTGTGTGTGTGTGTGTGTGTGTGTGTGTGTGTGTGTGATTCGAGGCCCAAAAACCCAATTATTGTTTGTTACTAATTTTGCATGGTGTATGTGCGTGCGTGTGTATGTGTGTGAAGCGAGGCCCACACACCCAGTTATTGTATATAACTAATGTTCAGTGTGTGTGTGTGTGTGTGTGCGTGTGAAGCGTGTGTGTTCTTGTTCTCGTTAAGGTATTGATGCAAACACTGTTTTCTTCTTTTGCTATCCTCTAATTCATCGTCTATATTATATTTGCATGGGCAGTTTTAGCAGTCGTGTTTATCGCCGTCGTTGAATTTATGTTGAGTTTCCTTCGAAATGTCTTCAATATTTCACTTATGTCTACAATATTTCACCGGCTTAAGTTCATTATCACATAGTTGTGTGCTTTCTTAGCATCCTGCGTGTAACACTAAAGGGTCAGCCCAGTGTTTCCACAACCCAATATTCCCACAGCTTAGCGTTCCCACAGCCCATTATTCCCACAGACCAATATTCCCACAGCCCAAGATCCCTACAGCCCAATATCCCAACACCCCCAGTATTTCCACAGCTCAGTGTTCCCACGGTCCAATGTTCCCAGCCCAATATTCGCACAGCCCAATATTCCCACAGCCAAATGTTCCCACGGCACAGTATTCCTACAATCCAGTATTCCCATAGCCAAATATTCCCACAACCCGTCCAATATCCCCAACACCCTATATTCCCACAGCCCAATGTTCCCACAGCGAAATGTTCCCACGGCCCAGTGTTCCTCAATACAGCCCTGTGTCCTCACAACCCATGCAATATATTCTCACAACCCTATAGTATTACGTTCTCATACCCCTTTGTTCCTACAGGTCCATGCACCCAAAGCACCTTCTGTGAGTTGTAACATGCATGCAGCTCTGGTGTGTGTGTGTGGGAGGAAGGGCGGGGGGGGGGTTGCAACATGCATGCAGCCCTGGTGTGTTGAGGGGGGGGGGGGCGTAACATGCATGCAGTGTGTGCCGGGGTGGGGGGGGGGGGGGCGCTGGCGATTACTTTAGGAAAGACTGAGTAAAAGACCTGCGGGAGCATATGAATGCTTTCTGTAAATGTACACCGTATTTTCCACTACTAAATGTGTAATATTATTCTCTACACTGTGCCGTCCCGCCCTGTTACTTCTCTCACATGTTTCCATGTACAGGGTCCACCAACTGTTTCCTAGAACGCTGTAAACCGAAAGTAGAGCCGTGACGTGTGTCACATCAGTGAACTACCGCCCTGAATGAAGAAAGTCAGCTCGCTCCGTGTAATTTTAAAACACTCATTGTGGTGTGGTTATTTAAACAGTTCCAGGGCTGAAAACAGTTCGTGATGAAACGGGCTACAATTCTACCTTTTTATGCTCACATGTCTTTCTGAGCTGTTTTCGTAGTATCTATCGCCACATCACTTAGACATTTGGGCGGTGACAGCGTCTGTAATGCTGGCACTGAGCGAATAGAAGCGTACGCGGTGACGCGGCGAATACACTGAGCGATCCAATAGTGCAGCAACAGTCGTAGAATTTGAATAATCGCCCGCTTGCGCAAAGTGTACACAACATTGTATCGAATTAAAAGCTGCACTCATCATCAAGATGGAGGTATTTCGAGCGTACAGGCGCACTTACAAGCGAAAGTGTTCCAAACATAAGCTGACTTAGCAAAGATGGAATTAGCGCGTTTAAGAGTAGAGAAGACGTTATTTCCTGTGGATGAGAAACTAACCGTAGTTGGATTGACCTCTTTCAAACACCAACTGCTTTATTAAAGATTTGTCACTGATGTACAATGCCCTCATGTGTATATACTCGGGTCATTTCTGCATTATATTCAAGAGGTTTTGTCAGATTTGCCAGATGTTTTATACATGACGACACCAAAGGCAACGCTATCATTTATTTTAAAGAATTAAAGTGTATACAATGAATCTTGTATCTCGAACTTGCATGGCTTTTCTCAACCACGACATCCATGATCATTTATCTTCACATGGAAAGCTACAAAAGTGCATAAAAAATTATTATTATGTACTTTTAAAGGCCGCCGGTATTCAGACACTTGTATGTTATTTCTCAGCCACGATAGCGTTTTGTTTCTTTAGCTTCACTTGAAAAGCTACAAAAGTACATGAGAATAATGTTTAAAAGTCGCGGGCATTCAGGGTCATTTGCCAGTCAAACCGTAATCTGATAGTTATGGGATCTTGTTGGTCGGTTACTAGCGTCTACCGCATACTGATTTTTTTTATTTTAAGTAATTTTACCGGTCAAGTTGTATTTTTTGTTTTTTGGGTTTTTTTTTTTTAAACTCATTTTGTTGTTTCTATTTGAAGTCGTTTTGATAAATATATTTGTTGATTATGTGGGGCAGAAAAGTAATTTCCCTTTCGGGATTAACAGAGTTTTGTGTATTCTGTATTGAATCACGTACAGCAGGCAAATCTTCCCTACATGCCCGCGCCCTTTAACCTCACATTTTCTGTTTGACGGCGAAGGACGTTTGAAGCGTTTTGTTCAGACCGTCTTTGAGTATTATCATAAACAACGGAGTAAGAAATAGCTGAAATTGTGAAAGTGGAACATGTCATTCTGAAAGAAGATCAGGACATCAAGTAATATGTACGCATTTTTTTTCTCTCTTTATCACAAGATTGTAAAAGCCTGTAATAATAAATAAGAAAACTGGAATACAAGTGTGGTTTTATAATTGTGTGATGCTCGCTGTTGCTGAACATGTTAGGACTCTCTCTCTCTCTCTCTTACACACACACACGCACACACGCACACACACACACACACACACACACACACTTCAAATAAACAGCTGAAAATGTAGGTCAGTGTTTGTCAGCGTATGACGTCCTACTGAAAATAAAAATAAAATAATCTGTAGGTACTTTGTTGAGCGTTACAGCATGTGTAAACGTTCAGCAGAAGGACGAAACCTCAGTTACCATTGCTGCACATTTCCGGTGTAAGAAGACAAATTTACTCCCGTAAGAATTAACTCCTGAGTTTTGTTGTTGTTGTTGTTGTGTTTTTTAATGTAGATACATTTTTACGCCGAAGTAAAAACCTCGCACGACAGAAGGATACCCTTGGCTTAGGAGTATGTCTGTCGTAGGATGTTTTCATTCCGGAGCAAACAACGAAAACGTTTGTCATGTTACACTGGACCCATAATATTCCAGCCTGAATAGAGCGATCAGCTGCATAAGTTATCTGGCCGTGTACAGCTGTTCTCTGGGCAAAGAAGACCCTCGAACCATTGAGCGTACGTTATACAACACTTTGGTCGGCCAGCGATACACTCAACACAAGTCTGACCACACAATGAGTTATTTTTCTATCTTGTTTGGTATTTAATACGTTACGTGAATCGGCTGTGTGAAAAGACTTTCTTTTCTCTATTCTTCAGCACTAAAATTAGATTCTCGGATCACGCTGCCCATTCAAATCAGCGTACGGAGCATTCAAACGCTAGCATAATACAATACAGTGTACAGAGATTAACTGTGAGGCACGGCACTGTGATAATGTGTAGCTAGGTATCGGGTCCGAATGTCTGCATTATGATTATGCGTTGCCATGCACTGCAACACACAACCTACAGAGACCGAGTTGCGCAGTCAACAAACCTGGTGTAGGCCTACATGGTAGGGGTGTTTCTGTTAAATCGGCCAGTCCAGTGTATGTTGTCGAAGAAGACTGTCGGCTCGCGATTACGGCGTAAGTAACTGATGTATATAAAAACAGTCTCTGCACTGGAAATTCAACTGTAACAGCTCCGGAGAAACAGTGGCATGAGACAGATGACGACAATGTGGGTAAGCAGACAGCGTTCAAACCGGATTGCATTGTGAACTGAACTAGCAAGTAACATGCCTATGCTATGACTACCTAAGGCAGTCAGTGTATTGACCGAACCAAAAGCGAAAGCGATTGCTCTGGGAGGTAGGCTGGAATTCGCAGAACAGCCGAACTGAGTGACTTTTAAGCAGGCCCTTACAGGACAGGAATGTGCTGGTTGGTTTGACTGAAGAAATTCGAAACAATGGATGGACACAGTGTAACTGTCGGTGACGCCACCTTCCAGCAGGTGAACGGTGAATCGCACCACGACTTGGTGGAAGCAGTGAGACAGAAGATGTGGGGTTCTGTGAGGGAGCTACTGGAGGCCGATATAGACGCCACCACACGGAGCTGGGCTGTACAAGAGGCGATAACTCACGCTAGTGACGGTCAATTGTTGTACATCCTCCCTCACTGTACTGACGATCAAGTGGACAAAGGAGTGAGAGAGGCGGTCAGACGAGACATGTGGGGCACTGTAGGGGAGTTAATGGCACGGATTAAAACTGACAAAATTTGTAGGTGGGTTGTAGAAGAGGCGGCAAAACGTGCAATGGACGAACAACTAGTGTCGATCATTCAGTACTGTACTGATGACCAGGTGGACGCTGTGTTCAGAGAAGCAGTCGACCGACACCAGTGGCAAAGTGTCCTTTACTTGCTGGGGCGCGGAGTTACCGACACACAGATACAGTGGGCTGTAGAGGAAGCCAGCAAACAGGCCGAAGACGATGAACTGTGTCCTCTCCTCCTCCACTGTACTGACGACCAGCTGAACAGTGTTGTGACCCAGCTGGTGACGCAGCGCCGGTGGGAGTGTGTCCTGAATCTCCTACAGCGTGGACTGCCGGACTCCCTGTGTGAGCTGATTCTAAGGGAGGCAAGCCAGCACGCCGCGGAGTACCAGTTACTTTCCCTGCTGTCGTTCTGTCCAGACAGCCAGTATGATTGTGTGTTGATGCAGATCATACAGCGGGGTTGTTGGCGTGCAGTAGATCAGCTGTTACAGCGCAGCGTTGACGACCAACGGATCAGGTCTGCTATAGAGAAATCCACTGAACCCTGGGATGAGGACGAGTTTGATACTGCGGTTAGAGTGGCGTTGAAATATGAAGCGTGGACTTTCATCAGCCACGCGCTTGACCAGCAGCGAGACATCAGTGAATCCACGTGTAAGCTGATTGTACAAAACATGAACGAGAACAATCGAGAGAATTCTGATGTCACTGTGGCAGAAGAAGACTCGGTTGTGAACCAGGCGACAAGCTCGTTGTGTATCGAGAAAATGCAGCCAGTGTCTTCAGACCATAGGTCGCTCCTGACATCGGCTGTACTCAAGCTGGCAGTGTCGAAACATATGTGGCCGACCGTGTTGCAGCTCCTTGGTGGATCTAAGTGTGCTTTTGCTGTTGAGGAGGCCATGAAACATGCCGATGACGATGTGCTGGAGCAGATTCTTCCTCACTGTACTGATGACCAAGTAGAGTCGGCCCTACACGTGGCGGTGTCGAGACGTCTGTGGTTTGCAGTGAGTGAACTCTTACAGCGTCCAGTCAGCGACACCAAGCGGGCGTGGGCTGTAGAAGAGGCCAGGACAAACGCCGACGATAGTCATCTAGAGGCCATCCTGCTTCACTGTACTGATGACCAGCTGGGTCTTGTGTTTGACACAGCGGTGTGTCGACAGTTGTGGTCCGTTATTGGTCAGCTGTCCCTGCGTCCTGTTGACAACATCAGGCTTGCGTGGGCTGTGAAAGAGGCTGTCCAACACGCTGACGACTTTCACCTGGCGGTCATCCTGCCTCACTGTCCTGACGATCAGCTGGACTCTGTACTAATGGTAACAGTCAAAAGAGGATTGTGGGATTGTGGTGAAAGTCTCATGATTCGTAGACGAGATCGTTTTCAGAGAGGGCGTCTTAATCACATCAGTGACGACCAAGGTCTCAGGATTATTAACAGCATGACCGATGACAGAAGCCAGGAGCATCACACGCTTTTCGCGGTTTTACTAGAGGCAGTAACACGACAACTTTGGGACGTTGTTTTGACGATGGCACGTATCCTGCCGCTTCAGCAACGGAAATGGGTTGTCGTGCAAGCCAGCATACTCGCTCACGAAGAAATCCTAAAGCAGTTAATCACGGTCTACCCCATTGACATCAGCGATGTTCCAGATCCAGTTCTGCAAAACCTTATCAGCAGAGGTCTGTGGAGTATCGTCATAAGTTTGATAACACGCTTATCAGGGTTCCCCATCAGGATACGTCTCCTTAGTCATACTGATACCGCACTGACCTCCACGCAGCGAATACGGATTCTGGAGGAAGCCAGTAAACGTGCTTCAGACGATGACCTCGAGTTCTTCGTCAGCAGATTGTGCACTAGAGACTGTGTGGGCGTAGTGTTTCCTCATCTGCTAGAACGGCAGCAGTGGAGGGCTCTCAGCATAATCCTGGACTTGCTAACGCGCACTCAGGCAGAACAAGTTCTGAAGGAAGTTGGTGAACATGCAGACGAACCGACACTGAATGTTTTTCTGGGCTGTTGTCCTGACGAACTATTTGATTATGCTTTTACACTGGCAGTGAAGCGTGGGTTCTGGAACACAGTCACTCACTACATGCAGTTGGGGCAAGGCTTTGGGTTTACGTCTATGTCTATGCGCCAACGACCAAGTGAGAAAGTTCGGAAACTGGCAGTTGAAGAAGCAATGAAACGTGCCGGAGACAATGTTTTTGCTTCCATCGCCACTTGCTGCACCGACGATCAGCTGGAGTCTGTTTTTGCCGAAGTTGTGACAAGACGCCTGTGGGACGCCGCTGACCAACTCATGACCCGTGGAATAAAGACTGAACAGGTGACGTGGACTGTGATAGAAGCCAGTAAATTCGCCGATGAGAAGTTCACGCTGAAGCTCATCAGAAACAGCCATAGTCTGACGGAAATAAACCAAATATTTCTGCAAGCCGTGATACGTGGCATGTGGAAAGTTGTGGCAGAATTACTGCAAAGAAGTCCGAGCATACCTGACACTGAGCGAAGGTGGGCAGTGGAAGAAGCCATGGAGCGTGAACTTGCAGACGAACCGACACTGAATGTTTTTCTGGGCTGTTGTCCTGACGAACTATTTGATTATGCTTTTACACTGGCAGTGAAGCGTGGGTTCTGGAACACAGTCACTCACTACATGCAGTTGGGGCAAGGCTTTGGGTTTACGTCTATGTCTATGCGCCAACGACCAAGTGAGAAAGTTCGGAAACTGGCAGTTGAAGAAGCAATGAAACGTGCCGGAGACAATGTTTTTGCTTCCATCGCCACTTGCTGCACCGACGATCAGCTGGAGTCTGTTTTTGCCGAAGTTGTGACAAGACGCCTGTGGGACGCCGCTGACCAACTCATGACCCGTGGAATAAAGACTGAACAGGTGACGTGGACTGTGATAGAAGCCAGTAAATTTGCCGATGAGAAGTTCACGCTGAAGCTCATCAGAAACAGCCATAGTCTGACGGAAATAAACCAAATATTTCCGCAAGCCGTGATACGTGGCATGTGGAAAGTTGTGGCAGAATTACTGCAACGAAGTCCGAGCATACCTGACACTGAGCGAAGGTGGGCAGTGGAAGAAGCCATGGAGCGTGAACATGCAAACGAACCGACACTGAATGTTTTTCTGGACTGTTGTCCTGACGAACTATTTGATTATGCTTTTACACTGGCAGTGAAGCGTGGGTTCTGGAACACAGTCACTCACTACATGCAGTTGGGGCAAGGCTTTGGGTTTACGTCTACGTCTATGCGCCAACGACCAAGTGAGAAAGTTCGGAAACTGGCTGTTGAAGAAGCAATGAAACGTGCCGGAGACAATGTTTTTGCTTCCATCGCCACTTGCTGTACCGACGATCAGCTGGAGTCTGTTTTTGCCGAAGTTGTGACAAGACGCCTGTGGGACGCCGCTGACGAGAAGTTCACGCTGAAGCTCATCAGAAACAGCCACAGTCTGACGGAAATAAACCAAATATTTCCGCAAGCCGTGATACGTGGCATGTGGAAAGTTGTGGCAGAATTACTGCAACGAAGTCCGAGCATACCTGACACTGAGCGAAGGTGGGCAGTGGAAAAAGCCATGGAGCGTGCCGATGATGAAGGTTTCAGTACCATTGCCTGTCTGTGCCATGACGACCAGCTGGAGTCTGTTTTTTGCAAAGTTGTGACAAGACGTCTGTGGGACGCCGCTGACAGACTTCTGTCTCGTGGAATAAAGACTGAACAGGTGAAGTGGGCTGTGACAGAAGCCAGTAAATACGCCGATGAAAAGTTCACGCTGAAGCTCATAAGACGCCACTGCCGTTTGATGGAAATAAACCCAGTACTTCCGCAAGCCGTGAGACGTGGCATGTGGAAAGTTGTGGTAGAATTACTGAAACGAAATCCGAGCATACCTGATACTGAGCGAAGGCGGGCAGTGGAAGAAGCGTTGCGAAATGCCAAAGATAAACATATCAACACAATTCTCTGTTACTGTGCGAACGACCAGCTTGAGGTTGCAGTGAGAGAAGCAGTCAAAAGACGGATTTGGCACTGCGTGGTCACGTTGTTTGTACGCGGATTGACTGATGAGCTACAGGAATGGGTCTTGGGGAAAGTTGTTAAACATCTCAAAATTGACCAGGTCCTCCTGATCGTCCCTCACTGTGCTGACAGTGTGTTAGATTTTCTTCTCACAAAACTCGTGACGAGACGTCTTTGGCGTGGTGTTCTGGATTTACTAAGACGAACAACTACACTATCCAAACAGAGGTGGGCCATTAGCGAAGCCAGCAAATACGCGCCTGAGGACGAACTTCTTGGACTTATTGCGTACAGCACCGATGGTCAGCTAGACTCTGTTCTGACGAAAACTGTCCAACGACGTATGTGGAGATGTGTCGGTGAAGTGCTGGAACGTGGTGTGTCGTCTGCACGCCGTAAGTGGGCCCTAGAAGAAACCAGCAAGAAAGCTCCGGAGAACCACCTAACGTCCCTGCTACAATACGTCACTGACGACCATCTCCTCATGGTGCTGACAGAAGTTGTTGGACGACGCATGTGGGGATGTGTAGTCGAAATACTGGAGCGTGGGGTGGATGTCACACAGCAAGAATGGGTTCTGGCAGAAGCCAGCGAACACGCTTCAGAGACCCAGCTTTTTCCACTTCTCAAGTACGTCACAGACGCTCAGGTTTACCCCGTACTGACAACAGCTGTAGCAAAACACATGTGGAGTTGCGTAACTGAGCTCCTGAAACGTGAGGTCGAGGCGGAACACAGGAAGTGGGCAGTTGAAGAGGCCAGCAAAAATGCGTCAGAGGAAAGTCTGTTGGCACTCCTGCCCCACTGTCCCGATGACGAGTTGGACTCTGTCTTTAAAGAAACAGTGAAGCGACGTCAGTGGCGGGTTGTCAAGAAGCTGTTAGATGGACCACGAGAAGGTCGACGAAGAGTTTCTCTGCAAGAAACCACACAAGAGATGAAGCTGAATTATGACAAAGAATTACGCAACGTAATGCAAGAAAACGATTGGACTACAGTCTCCTTCATGCTAGAGTTTTTTACAGTGAGTGCCAGCCTGCGCAGACAGGCCGTTGACGAAGTGTGCAATACGGCACGTTATCATCTTTATGCACGTTGCAACGACAACGACTTCATGAGCATCATCCAGCACTGTGACCACACCCAGCTGATGACGGTTCTACATGCAGCGGTCAAGCGGAACTTGACACACACAGCCTGTGACATGCTGACACGTCTCGGTCAACATGGCGAACCCAGGTCGCTCACTGAAAATGGCCGTGCTATTCTTTTGGCTGTCATGGATATAAAAAATGGTCGGCAGAAGTTGGTGGCCGAGTGTATGAAGCTGGGCATCACCACTGGCGAGAGTGAAGACACACACCGTTCTCGTCTACTTGGTTCATACAACGTAGACATCCTCAGGAAAGACAGCCCGTTTACGCGCGCTGTTCTCGATAACAACATCCACATTGTGCGTATGCTGTATGAATGTGGTGTGTGCTCCAACACAGACATACAAAAACTGTGCAAAGTCTTCGCAGTATGGGAGGTACAAAGTAAACTATTTCAGGCCACTTTTCAGAACATGTCCATGTTTTTGAAAGACAAGGCCTCCACTCCTCGAAGCCTTGTGTCCATGTGTCGATTGGTGATATCTCGCCATCTCGGTGTAGGCTGCATACGTCAGGAGAGAGTGAAACAGCTCCCCCTACCGGAACCGTTGAGAGACTATGTCGTGTTCCCGAACATTGAAGGGCTGGCGGCTGATGATGTCACAGATGATGATGCAAGGCCTGATGGTGACGTGATTAAAGCTGCTCTTCTCGATGCCCAAACGAAGCTGGCGTCCATTCGCACATACGATTGACGATTAAGTCGACTTCGACTCTGACTGTGATTAAACTGATGATGACTTGTATGACTCCGATACGTGTTATATGTATGGTTACGACTCAGACGGGTGGTGATAAACTTCAAAATGTTACACTGTTGCTCACATGTCGTGCCTAAATTGTGAAATTACCTACTTTGCCTACATTGCGAAATAATTTTGAACAGCTAGCAACTTCGTGAGATAAGCAGCTAGTTGTAATCAGGACACGGACCAGCGTTATACACAGCTTCTGGCGGCAAGTATACATTGTGTTAAACACTCTTGCAGACTTTACCTTAATTGTTTTGCACCTGGGCGTAATCAGCAATCCTTGTGTTGTGATTCTCTTTATAGCTGTGTTAACAATAAGCACAGTGTACAAATACTTTGCTGTTACGTTTCTGTGCACAATACCGATTACATTTTTATTTTCGTTTTTTTTTTTTTATGTTCCATAATAATCGACAATTATTTCACTCATTCGCTGTGCGTCGGTATTAGTGGTCACCGCTTCCAGTACACGTGTGTTCGTGTAAGCGAGGGGAGCCGGGGTGGTTGAATGGTAGAGCGTTGGACTTCTAATGCTCGGGTCGTGACTTCGATCCCGGCTGGGGCCAAATAATTATATGTGCTGGCTTATTCATCGTTGCCCCGTCTTTGATATCACCCTATGTGGTGGAAAAGGACGTTAAACACCTAAACCCCCACCCACCCTCGTGTAAGCGACTCTCCCGTGAATGGTTGAAGTCGGCTTAAGACAGAGCAGACTGAATTCTGATTTATTCAAAATGCTGATAAATTATGTTGTCACAGCAGTGAACACTTCACGACAAACGCTGAATGAAGTCAGTCAGTCAAGCAAGGCAATGTTCACAACATCAAGAGACAAAATTAATAGAAAGGCAAATAATTGCACGCAGGTGACACATTTGCAACGTCAAATCAAGGTCCAAACCAAAGCTAGAGACAATACAAAGCCTTGTGAAACTCTTGGGCACTCCTGGTATTTGGGGGTAGGGGTGGGTGGGTGTTTGGGAGTTTAACGTCCTTTTCCGCCACATAGGGTGATATCAAAGACGGGGCAACGATGAAAAAGCCAGCACAAATATTTGGCCCCAGCCGGGATCGAAGTCACGACCCGAGCATTAGAAGTCCAACGTTCTACCATTCGACCACCCCGGCTCCCCCAGCTATTTGGGGAGGAAACTTTAATGCTGACGGAGTAACTGGTGTTGTCTGCAACGATATCAGTGAGCGACTGTACACGTGAAGACAAGACGAAGCCAGACCCTCAAACCCTGTTATTGTATTTTACTAACTTTGCATGGTGTGCGTGGGTGCGGTTTGTTGTTGTTGTTGTTTTGTTTGTTTTTGTTTTTTTATGGGGGTGGGGTGGGGGGATTCGTGTTTGTGTGTGTGTGTGTGTGTGTGTGTGTGTGTGTGTGTGTGTGTGTGTGTGTGTGTGTGTGTGTGTGTGTGTGTGTTCTTGTTAAGATGTTGCTACAAACCATGTACTGTTTGTCCTCTTTTTCCCCTCAAATTCAGAATATGGTCTATATGATAATTGCATGGGCCTAGTACTAGTTTTTTGTCTATCGCCTTCGTTGAATATACATGACTGTTTGTTGTAACGTGAGTGCAGCTCTGTGGTGTGTGTGTGTGTGTGTGTGTGTGTGTGTGTGTGTGTGTGTGTGTGTGTGTGTGTGTGTGTGTGTGTGTGTGTGTGCGCGCGCGCGCGTGTGTGTGTGTGTGTGTGTGTGTGTGTGTGTGTGTGTGTGTGTGTGTGTGTGCATGGAAAACAGACGTGTGGTAAACAAACAAGCTGTATTGATGTGGTTGGCCAGCTGACCAAGGTCCCTCAGTCACTGAATTCACTGACCGTGTTCAAGTCTTGCCATAAGCTGTCCAGACCAGAAATTCAAAATTAAGTGGTGGTGGTGGTTGCGGCGGCTAGTCAGTGGTGTGTGTGTGTGTGTGTGTGTGTGTGTGTGTGTGTGTGTGTGTGTGTGTGTGTGTGTGTGTGTGTGTGTGTGTGTGTGTGTGTGTCAGTAGACCTTGCCTGACCGCCGTCACCGACGCGGATGGCGTATGCAGTGTGTTTGTGTGTGTGTGTTGGGGGGGGGGGGGGTCGAGCCCGTGCTGACCTGTGTTGTATTGCTCGTGTTCTTAACTGGATTGGCTGCATGAAGCTTGGTATACAACGTATTAGGCAAAATGAAACAAGTCGCTTTTCAGTTAACACCTGAAGTTGACGTTATACGTCAAGCTGACTTCCACTAGGGCTTAGCAAACGAAACTGTGTTGACTGCAAGCTGCTATGCACAAAGCCCTCACCCCCCCCCCCCCCCCCCTCCGGAAAAAAACCATCAAAAACCAAAACAAACAAACAATCAAAACCAAACAAAACAAAAACAACAACAAAAACACCCCCAACAACAACAGCAAACAAAACAAAACAACAACAAAAACCCACAACAAACCCCCAACATAAGCAACAAACAAACAAAAATAAAACAACAGCAACAACGGAAACCACCACCACCACCACCAACAACAAAAACAACAAGACCCACTTGAAGTCTGGAGGACAAGACAAACGTATGTTTCGGCTCGACGCGTTCAAATAGAAATGTCTCCTGTTTGTCTGCTGTTTGTCCCTGACGCAGGCGTCGAGCGAAACGGAATTATAGCCCATCCTACGGTGGTGCAGTTTCCATTACTACGGAAACAACATATAAACATGGCAAGCTGCTGTCAGTCAGTGGGTTTACACTATCTCTCGGCACACTCAAAGATGTAACCTCAGTTACGATAAAATAACAACAGACAAATATACTAGTAAACATGTACAACTGGACTCAATAAATGGAAATGCCTGCTAGATCACACACACACACACACACACACACACACACACACACACACACACACACACACACACACACACACACACACACACACACACACACACACGCACGCACGCACGCACACACACACACACACACACACACACACACACACACACACTGTCACCACAACACCACACACACACACACACACACACACACACACACACACACACACACACACACACACACTTGTGACACAGCTAAAGATCAACTAGGAGGTGATTAGCGTCACGGATCAAATACTCGTTAGCGGCTTGTCCGCTTTCATTGTTGTTGGTTGGTAACAGCCTGAAAGAGAGAGAGAGAGACAGACACACACACAGAGAGTCCAACGCTTGCACTGAGTCGTCGAATTACCGGCCTCCACTGAGTTTACATTACATAATTATTTAAAAGAACAATTGTGCGACTTTTTGTCACAGCATTAAACACGTACTAACACAGAGACTGACGAAGTGGCATCTGAGCACTTCTGAGCACAGCGGGCTTCAAAACTAAGGGAGACAAACAATCACCGAGAGTTTCAGATTCCTTTGACAAAGGGAGTTTTGTCCCTTTGAACGAAAGTTGTCTTGAGTGTAGTGCGTGGTGCTCTGAAAGCGGAGACTTGTCAGATAATCGAAACTGTATCATGATTATTAGCTGCAAGCTGCAAGCTGATCTGAACAACACATTAACCATACTCTTTTACTCTTTTTTTTTTTTCGGGGATCAGCGGATTGAATTTAATTATCAACTGTAACCTTCAACCAGCTGATCATCCAGCGAGAGACGATGCCAGGGGATGGGGGCGGGGACGGGAGGGGGCCGTGTGTGTGTGTGTGTCTGGGGGAGGGGGGGGGGAGTATATTTGTGGTTCTGGGGAAAGTTGCATTGGCTGAGGTGTCAGAGAGATAAATTGCAAATGAAATTGAAACTAAAACTGAAATTGAAATAAACTTATTTGAAAACAGTAGACTTCCCCCCCCCCCCCCAACTTTCAAACTGTCCTTAAAAAAAAAAAAACTTAACAATGTTTGAATTTTGAAATTTTGCTTTTTTAAATATGAAACTTTATTAATAGGTATGTACATGTATATGTAAACATATGGTGGCTGTTTTGTATCATTATTGCAGAGAGAGAGACACACACACACACACACACACACACACACACACACACACACACACACACACACACACACACACACACACACACACACACACACACAGATGATGATGATGATGATGAAACGTTTTTATTCAGGATAGAGCATTTAGGCATTGCTGCCTATCTTACATGCTGTCCTGCTATTCTACATTAAAGGCTACTGAGAGAGAGAGGGAGAGAGAGAGACACACACACACACAGAGAGACACACACACGGAGACAGAGACAGAGAGACACACAGAGAGAGTTTTAACACACAAAACTGATACACATGGCACCGGCTAAACTGACAGACCTGGCCGGAGGCTCAAGCTGTTCCAGTCATCGAATCCAATACAAAGCGATGGAAGGGGACTGCATTTGAGAGCTCCATCAAGTCTAGTGTTACAGGCAAACGTGGAGGTTGCGCTTCTAAACGTTACTGTAATAACGGGGATACGCAGGTCACAAGACACCCGACCTCCTGCTTCAAGGATGATTTGTTAGTCAGATTCATAGTCTGCAACATCTGTTCAGGTCTTCTTTTTTTTTCTTTTTTCTTTTTTTTTTTTTTTTTTTTGGGGGGGGTCTTTCTTTTTTTCTTCCTTTCTTTCTGTCTTTTTTTTTTTTTTGGGGGGGGGGGGGGAAGGAGGAGGGATGTGGGGGGAGGGATGTGGGGGAGGGGAGAGGGATGTGGGGGGAGGGGGGCTAGAATGGTCAGCATGAACAATGACGGGCTGTTTGATCAGTCACCTTGCTAACAGGTACTGAGTTCCAGGAATACAATAATCAAAAAGAAAAAAAAATCCTTGAAAAATAAACATATCGCTTAGTCCCTGTCTCCTCTTAACCCTTTCACTGCCAGACGCGTTTTGGTTCACTCGTGGATACCATCTCTTCACGTCACGCTGCTGTAAACAGGAATCAAAACCTATACTGCGTCCAGAGAGTTTTTTTCCTCAAAGTACTGGAAAGTCTAGATTTAACATTTTTAACTAATTGCTACTGTTGCGACCCACGAAATCCTGCGATGACGGCAGTGAAAGGGTTAATAATATGAGCTGTTGGTTTACACGTGTGGAGAGAATTTGGTCTAGTGGCTAAGGCATCCTGAGCTGCCTGGTTGGAATCCTTAGTGGGCAGGGATTTGTTTGGATTTTTTTTTTCTTGGATCAAAGTACTCGTCGGTATCCCACGGCTTCATGGGGAATAACTGCTAAGTAATTCTTACTAAGATTTTCAGGTGAGACAATTTATTTGGCATCCAGATACTTTTCAGTCAGGAGCCGTGTAACAAAGAAGAGGCCGGATTTTGCAGTGTATAGCAGATTGTAACAAATGTACTTTGCCTCACTCAGTAAAATTACGTCCATGCATGACGTCAGAGGAAGAAAAGAAGCAAATCTATCGTGAAATGATAACAGGGACCTAAGTGTTTTGTCAATTCCATGGCGTTTAGTCACTTTTACCACAAATCACGGTAGAAATATGCGGAGATGAAATCGTCAAGGCAGTGAGTCACGAGTTACTGTACTTGGCAAGTGACGTCATCATTTATCAAGACTCTTCACGATCTTGAAGTAGTGAAGGGTTTGAGGAGTTCATCCCAACCTGCCCAACTACCTGCCCCATCAAATGACATCTGAGGTATGCTGGCTGCGATGTACGAGACTGATCTGTAGTAAGTATATAAGGACAGGCAGAGATGGAAAGGGACAGACAGACAGAGAGACAGACAGGGTGGGTGTTTAGGGGTTTAACGTCCTTTTCCACCACGTAAGGGTGATATCAAAGACGGGGCAACGAGAAAAAATGCCAGTACAAATATTTGGCCCCAGTCGAGATTCGAACTCATGACCTTCACCCGAGCATTGAGAGTCCAACGATATGCCATTCGGCTATCCCGACTACCCAGAACGAGACTGAAGCACAGAGACAGAAAGACATGCAGACAAAGACAGAAAACAAGAGGTGGGTGGGTGGGTGTCTGGGTGTTTAACGTCCTTTTCCACCACATAGGGTGATATCAAAGACGGGGCAACGATGAAAAAGCCAGTACAAATATTTGGCCCCAGCCGGGATCGAACTCACGACCCGAGCATTAGAAGTCGAACGCTCTACCATTCGACCACCCCGGCTCCCCCAGAAAACAAGAGACGAATAGTTGAATAGTTGCATTCCGAATGGAGCGTGAGTGTGTTTCTTGCAGTACTTGTAACAGGTGAATGTTTCTAACGTCACACAAACGATGACGGAAGCACTCAACCCCAAGGGGTGACCAAACACAGTCGCCCGGTCCGCCAGTTCGATTGGTCGTTAAAACTGACACCTAGTCTAGTCTTTTTGAGTTCACTCGTGTTATGGGCGCGGTTGGCCCCTGCTATGAATCGTCATAGTTCTCAGTAGGTACACCCCTGCACATTCTGGCTGACATTAAATGTATAAATTATAGCGGCGCATCTGGATGTTTCCTTGTCAAAAGATGACCATTATTCAACCAGTGCCTTTTTTCTGCGTCTTTTCCTTCTTCTTCTTTTCAATATCAAAACGTAAAGGATTGCCACGTGCTAAAAACAAAACAAAACAAAAACAAAACAAATCCAAACAAAGCAAACCAAATTTAAAAAAAAAAAAAAAAAAAAAACAAGCAACAACAAACAAACAACAAAAACTGAACGAGTTTTGAGTTTTTTTGCTCACATGTTTGCACCATTCATTTGAACCCTTTCACAAGCTTGGCGCTATTCGTCTGCAGATTTTCGGACCCCCACCCCCCTCCTTTGTTGTTGTTGTTTATGTTGTTGTTGTTTTGTTGGTTGGTTGGTTGTTCTTGGAGCTGGTTGGTCGGTTGGTTTTTTTTTGTGTGTGTTTTTTTTTTTTGGCTGTTTTTGTTGTTGTTGTGTATAGGGGATTTGTGTGTTTTTGTATATTTTGTTTGTTTTGTTTGGGTTTTTTGTTGTTGTTTTTCGTCGATTTCGCTTGTTAGGAGCCCATTTGGCCTGTACACTATAGGGTCCTCAACATCTGTTCATCCGTGTCGCTAGTTGCATACTTGCGGCAGCTGCTGTCACCCCTTCCCAACTGACGCCACCCAGTGCTGATTATATGCGAGATCTGATCATCTCAATTTTGGGGGGGGGGGGGGGGGGGAGAAGCCACGCTCAGGCTATGCTAGGCTGACCGCCACTGCTGCCACCCTGACACCAAGCTTTGGGTGGTCAGGGTATGAGGGAGGGGCAGGGTTATCTCCCCTGTCGTCTCGATACGTGATCATCTGCCCCTGGCTATAAAGGGGCCCGACAGAGGTTATCACAATAAGTGGACCGTCTTCTTGCTGTCGGTGCAGGATCAGGTTACAGCGTCAAGCCTCTGGGTCGTCACGGTAGCGGGTAAAATTTGTTGCGGTCAGCGGAAGGTTCCGCTTTTGTTGGTGGGTATATATGCATGACGAGTCTTTCCGGTGGTGGTCACTGAGTCAGGTGTTTCCTTACGGTGTAATATAAATCAGACTGCAGACTGATTTTGTCTTGGACTTGGCGGGTGGGTGATGAGCTGGCTGAAAGCGGCTTTATGCTGTCCACGGCGCGAAGGTCGGGCACAGAAGAAAGGTCTGTGCGAATACCGCTGTTGCCGGTTACGAAGAGTCGGGTGCTCTCCAGCGCCGGAGACGCGAACGGTCCACCTGAGGTGGGCTACGCATGCGATGGCGAGCAACGTGAGCGTTTCGACCGGCGAAGATGTTCGCGATAAAATTAAATCAATGAAAGTTCCTGAACTGAAAAAATATCTGAAAGACAGGGGCGTGCGTTTAAGTGGCTACACAAAAGCGCAGCTTATCACTCTAGCCCTTGAAGCAGATCGGCAGTCGCTTCAACCGAGAGGTAGGCGGTGTAAAGGTCAAGTCGACCTGTGACTTGTGGCTTGCCACTAATTTTTATTCAAGCACTTTGGCTGTTTATCAGTGCGAACTGAACTTTTGCTTGGAAATGAAAGTCTTTCTTTCTTGATTTTTGGTTCCATAACGATTGTGTTCAAACAATGTAGGAGAACCGGGACAGAATTTGTCCGCTTGTTCCCGACGAAATGGCGGCTGCACACGCTAGGCCACCGAGACGAGTCGGCGTTCTGCCTTCGAATCGCTTTTATCCACAAATTTCTTGAAACTTTTGAAGAAAAGGGCTCAAACTGAACGATCTCACCATTAGGTAAGACCGTCTCTGGGAATTTCTCCTGCTTATCTGATTTGCTCGAGCCATTTTGGCAGCCGATCGCAACGCAGTGGTAGTGCGGCATCGTGTGTGACTCGAGTAGCCCACATGCCGAGTCTATCAAGCCTTGTCTCGGTCCAAAATCGCGCACGTTCACGCATGTTCACGCGCTATAACGAGAATCGGCAACAAGGCCATTTTGGTTCTTAGGGATTTGAACCTGCTACCGGTTGATCCCCCATCGATGAGTGCATCCTTGCCGTTGGAGATGGGGCTTGCGTGTCTCCATGACCCCGAGAGCTATGCCGGCGGGAGATTCGTCTCCTGGTAGGGCCACCCATGCTGGACAGGTCGAAGGGTAGAGGCCAGACGAAGCGCACTCACTGGTCCTCCAGGTTGGGGGTTTGAGTAGGGCTAACAACCCAACTCTTTAAAAACAAAACCTGTTACAGAAACTACAACCACAGATCTACAACGCAACTTGGTCCAGGAAGAGTCCTCTCTAGTAGAGCCCATGACGCGAGCTGGTGAAAGCCCTCGGGAAGCCAGTGCGCCGACTACTCTTCTGACAGCCAAGACCAAAGCCAGGATAGGGACCTGGAACATCCGAACCCTATACGAAACAGGAAAGACAGCACAAGTGAGTCAAGAAATGCATAGATACAATCTGAAGCTGCTCGGCCTATGTGAGACAAGATGGACAGGAACAGGACGCACTCGACTCACCTCCGGAGACACCATCCTCTACTCCGGACACGAAGACGGCCAACCACACATGCACGGAGTAGCGTTGCTGATGACACCTGAAGCAACACAAGCACTATTGTCCTGGGAACCAGTGTCACCAAGGATCCTGAGCGCCAGATTCAACTCAAAGGGCAGGAAAGTCACCATCCTCCAGTGCTACGCTCCCACCAACATGGCCGATGAGGAAGAAAAGGAGAACTTTTACGAGCAGCTCCAAGCCGTCCTCGACAAAGCACCGAGAAGAGACCTGAAGATCCTCATGGGAGACCTCAACGCCAAAGTGGGCACCGACAACACAGACAGAGAACTCATCATGGGCAAACACGGAACAGGGACACAGAACGAGAACGGAGAGCTCTTCACAGAATTCTGCACCACCAACGACCTGGTCATCGGAGGCACCATATTCCCCCACAAGACCATCCACAAAACCACCTGGACATCACCGGACGGAAGAACTGTAAACCAGATCGACCACATCACCATCGGCAGGAAGTGGCGTAGAAGCTTGCTGGATGTCCGAGCAAAGCGGGGAGCTGATGCAGCCTCAGACCATCACCTCGTCATTGCAGCGATCAAGATCAAGCTGAAGGCCTACAGAGACCAGGCGGACAGACCATCCCACAAGTACAACGTGCACAGTCTGAAGGAGAGCGTCAAGACCAACGCCTTCAGATGTGAGCTGAGGAACAGATTCAGCGCTCTCGACACACTACCTGAAGAGACAATCGAGGAGCACTGGCACGACCTGCGAGAAACCTGGACAGCAACATGCAGGGAAGTGCTGGGAAAGAAGACGAGACAACACAAAGAGTGGCTTACATCTGACACCTGGGACCTCATCACAGAGAGGAAACGCCTGAAAGACCTGATCAACCACACTGACGACCAAGACGACAAGCGCGACCTGCAGGCTCAATACTGGGACGTCAACCGGCAGGTCAAGAGGAGCGCAAGGAACGACAAGAGGAACTTCATCAACGACCTCACAGAAGAAGCAGAAACAGCAGCAGGACAACGGAACATGAAACGGCTCTATGAAATAACAAGGACACTCTCTGGGAAAAATAACAACCCCACCAGACCAGTCAAAGACAAGAACGGACAAATCATCACCAAAGAGGAAGACCAAAGGACAAGGTGGGCTGAACACTTTAAGGAAACGCTCAACAGGCCTCCACCACCAGTCCCACCAGACATACCACCGGCAGCCCAGCTACTTGACATCAGCACCAGCCCCCCTACCAAGACCGAGATCATCAAAGCCATCAAGTCCCTCAAGTCTGGCAAAGCAGCAGGCCCCGACGGCATACCACCAGAAGCCCTCAAGGCCGACATCCAGACCTCCACCGACATGCTGCACCCGCTCCTGAGGAAGATCTGGGAGAGCGAGAGCGTGCCACAAGACTGGAAGAAGGGACACCTGGTAAAGCTGCCAAAGAAAGGGGACCTCTCATCCTGTAGCAACTGGCGAGGCATCATGCTCCTGTCCATACCAGGGAAGGTTCTCACCAGGATCATCCTGGAGAGGCTGAAGACCGCGCTGGACAAGACACTCCGGGAGGAACAGGCAGGATTCCGCAACGACCGATCCTGCACTGATCACATAGCCACGATGAGGATCATCATCGAGCAGTCCCTGGAGTGGCAGACCCCCCTGTACAGCACCTTCGTTGACTTCCAGAAGGCGTTCGACAGTGTTGACAGGCAGGTCATCTGGAAGCTGATGTCTCACTACGGTTTTCCACCAAAGTTTGTCAACATCATCCGACAGCTGTACGAAGATGCCACCTGCCAGGTAATCCACGACGGGAAACTGACAGAACCATTCACAGTACGGACCGGCGTTCGTCAAGGCTGCATCCTCTCACCCACAATCTTCCTGATGGTGGTCGACTGGGTCATGAGGCAAGCCACCGACGGTAAGAGGACAGGGATCCAGTGGACCTTCAGCAAACAGCTCGAGGACCTGGATTTCGCGGACGACATCGCCCTCCTCTCCCACAAGCAACAAGATGCGCAGGAGAAGCTGAACAGAGTCGCCGAAGAAGCTGAGAAGACCGGCCTCAAGATCAACATCAGCAAGACCGAAGTCATGAGAGTCAACCACAAACAGCACGACCCCATCCAGCTGCACCAGGAAGACATCAAAGAGGTGGACAAGTTCATCTACCTCGGCAGCGTTGTCAGCAAGGATGGAGGAACGGACGAAGACATCAAGAGCCGCACCAACAAAGCCAGACATGCCTTTCGCACTCTGCGCCCCATCTGGAGATCCACAGCCCTATCCCTGCGAAACAAGATCCGGATCTTCAACTCAAATGTGAAGTCGGTCCTACTCTATGGCTCGGAGACATGGCGCACCACCAAGACAGGCTCCCACAGGCTGCAAACCTTCATCAACAGATGCCTCCGCAACATTCTCAACATCAGATACCCACTGGTGATCACCAACCAAGACCTCTGGGAGCGAACAAGACAGGTCCCCATCGAGCAGGAGATCAAGAAAAGGAAATGGGGATGGATCGGACACACTTTGCGAAAGCCAACATCAAATGTCACCAGGCAGTCCCTTGATTGGAACCCCCAGGGAAAGCGCAAAGTGGGCCGACCGAAGCAGACCTGGCGGAGGAGTACGGACGCTGAAGCCAAGGCCGCCGGAACGACGTGGGCCGAACTAAAGAGGGCGTCCCAGAACCGAGTGCGCTGGCGGAGTGTGGTTGCAGCCCTATGTTCCCCAGGGAATAAAGAGGACTAAACTAAAACTAAACCGGTTGATCAGTCGAGTGGCCGTGATCGAGGTTTAGCGTCACAAGTTGAAGGTGAAGACTGTGGACACCAGTAAATATACCACATGTATCGGTCGTCGTGTCAGTCCACGAGTCATGCGGGGGAGCCGGGGTGGTCGAATGGTAGAGCGTTGGACTTCCAATGCTCGGGTCGTGAGTTCGATCCCGGCTGGGGCCAAATATTTGTGCTGGCTTTTTCATTGTTGCCCCGTCTTTGATATCACCTTATGTGGTGGAAAAGGACGTTAAATCCCCAACCCCCCCCCCCCCCCCACGAGTCATGTTCATAGGCTGGGGCCGCCTGATGTATTGGTATATTCTAGAGTCCCATTACCACGGTAAGGGAAATTTGGGCCGCTCACCCTGAGCGGAGCATGTCGCTACAGTGCGGCGCCACCCATTTCTTTCTTTCTTTCTTCTTTTCTGTATGCATAGCGTGTGATTGTATTTCCATTCCGCGACCCCTCCCGTTTGGAACGGGATCGGTAACGTGCACACTTGATGCTGTGCGTGTGTTCGTACACAATGGCGAGGCAGGCACCGTAAACGAGTCTGCACGTGATTTTGACTCGATTTGGAGAGGGAAAATCCCATCAAATGCCTGCACACCAGGGACTCGAACCAGGCAGCTCAAGATCGGAAGTCGGACCACTAGATGTACCTAACCCTTCTGTCTTGGACTGGGAGAGCCGGAGTGGCCGAATGGTACCGTAGAGCGTTGGACTTCTAATGCTCGGGTCGTGAGTTCGTATCCCGGCTGGGGCCAAACTGATGATAATTGTGTGAGCTGGTTTTTTCATCGTTGCCCCGTCTTTGATATCACCGTATGTGGTGGAAAAGGACGTTAAACCCCCAAACGCCCACCCACCCTACTGTCTTGGACTATACGGTATATCTTCACCAGCTGATAAAGGCTTGGGAACAGCTCTGACCATGAAAAAAAGGAGGATCAAAATATGCAAATCTAACCGCAGGAAACGTCCTTAATTGTATGCAGATTTGTCGGATTTCTTGAAATACTATCCTTCAGAAACAACATCCTAAGACCCGGAACAATGGCTGAAAGTTTGCTTCGTGTCTATAGATGTGTAAAATGTGAATCAGACCTGAGTATACCCGTATGTGAATACCAGCCTATCTACATCTCATCATTCAGCGACTTTTTGTGATCTTTAGTTATTAACCTTTCAGATAACAGATTACCGGAGCTACTGAAGCAGGAATTAAAAATATCAGTTTACCGCCCATGATGTTTTCTAGGCAAACAGGCATTATTTCTTCGCTGTGTTTGGGGGTATTCTACGGGGCACTGGGGTGGAATGTGTGTACAAAGCACGGAGTATATATACAAGGGTAAAAACCAAATTCCAAAGACGAACCCTGAAGAGATGAATACAAAGGGTGTAATGTGACAAGAGAAAGTTTTCAGTGGCGGTGGTGGTGGAGTGTGTGTGTGTGTGTGCGTGCGTGCGTGCGTGCGTGCGTGCGTGCGTGCGTGCGTGCGTGCGTGCGTGCGTGTGTGTGTGTGTGTTTTCACCTTCTTCGAAAAATTGCGTTAACGAAATGTTTTTACCTGAATATCCTCCTTATCATCAATGTGTGTGTGTGTGTGTGTGTGTGTGTGTGTGTGTGTGTGTGCACGATGTGTGTGCACGGTGTGTGTGTGTGTGTGTGTGTGTGTGTGTGTGTGTGTGTGTTGGCGGTGTGTTGGGGTGGGGGGGGGGTCGAAAGAAGGAGGGGGGAGGACAGACTTGATCTTTAGCACTGATACTTTTGAAATTGAAGCAGGGCGGCGGGGGGGGGGGGGGTCGTCTCAACACACAAAATTCTCCGTCGCCAAACTGCCTCCTCCTCTCTTCAAAATCTCGAGTTTTCAAACCCCCTTCAGAAAAAAAAGCAACAACATCAAACTGACACTGTCAGTTTAGTTTGTTTTTATCCCCATTCAACCCTGTGGCAGGTTAATCTCCGCGGACCATGAGTCCTCCAAGACATCCCCGGGTTTTAGCCCAACAATCGTTTTGGTCTCTTGTAAGAAAATCGGCCCAGACCCCGCTAAACGCGATCCCTTGCTGCGCACCCTTTGAAGTGGATGGTGGTGAATATGGCCGGGACGTCACCTTGCTATGGTTGCTTTATGGCTGTGAGGGCAGGCGGTCTTGCTATGACGGACACTAATATCTGTGCTTGTCAAATTAAAGTGTCCGATTTCCACTGTAGAGAGACGGCGGGCGTTGTCAGGCTGCATGGCTGCTGTCGTCAGTATGGACTGACGGGGGGGAGACTGAAGGTCTTCGGTATCGGATGTTTGGTGTGTTTGTCCCTGCATCTTTCAGAAATTTTGGTATGGAAGTGGGTGGAGTGGTTTGGCGGGGTGGGGGGGGGGGGGGGGAGGAGGAGTGTGTGTGTGTGTGTGTGTGTGTGTGTGTGTGTGTGTGTGTGTGTGTGTGTGTGTGTGTGTGTTGGGGGTGGGGTGGGGTGGGGTGGGGGGGAGGTAACGGGAGGAGGACATAGGAAGGGTGCCCTAGGGGTGGGAAAAAGGGGCGGGGGGGGGGGGGGGGCTATGATGATCGTGGTAGTGGTGACTGTCAACGAGGTGTGGGGAGGTGGGGGGGGGGGGGGGTGGGGGTGGAGGGGGGGGAGGGCAGAGTGTGTGTGTGTGTGTGTGTGTGTGTGTGTGTGTGTGTGTGTGTGTGTGTGTGTGTGTGTGTGTGTGTGTGTGTACTATTTGTTACAAACGCAATATAGGCGTGACTTTACAAAACAGATCCTGAGATTTAACAAATACTACAAAATGCCACACGGCTTTAGACACGTTCGGTTTTGCACATGGAAAGTCGAATTGATGACGTACTGATCCGCACCAAGCGCCAACCCATAATATCCAGACCTCCCATAAGTTTTCCCCCCAACAAAACGGCTCTGCCAGTCACTCTTCCAACACCTTCAATACGGTGGATTTCAGCAGGATGTGCGTCGGAAATGAGACGTCCTCATGCTAAGCTGATAGCGACAACACCTCAGCATTCGGTCTTTTGTTAGAATCAAATCGCCTCCTCCCATGAGAGATTACACGCGATGACATTCTCTTTCACCACTCGTCGGGGGTAGAGAACGTCCTGGATCTTTGGTTCTCGGTGTCAGCCGGAGATTCGAATCTGGTTTCGGTGGTTGGCTGGGACTTAGAGCTAGGGGTCTAAATTTCACGAGTCGGGCGGATGTGGCCTGGTGCTGTAGTAGTAGTAGTAGTAGTGCGTAACTCTGAAAGGGTGTACCATTTCAAAATCGCTTACTTTTGGAGTAGGCTGGGGTTGGTGTTTGGGAGTTTAACGTCCTTTTTCCAGCTCGTATGTAGCGTGTATGTGACGTGTATTTCATGTGTATGTAATGTGACATGTATTTCATGTGTATCTCATGTGTATGTATTGCCACTCCACTGTTGTGAGGCACCCAGAGCTCCAGCAGGAGGTTGGGCGCCAGACAAATTATTATTATTATTGTGGGTGACATCAAAGACGGTGCAACGAGAAAAAGGGCCAGCACAAATATCTAGCCCCCAGACGGGATTCGAACTCACGACCCGAGCATTGAAAGTCCAAGGCTCTACAATTCGGCTATTTCGGCTCCCCCTACTTTTGGAGTAGCTAGACCATCTCACACAGAGAGTTTCTTTAGACGTCATTAGATAATGAACCCAGGCATTATTTATATGCCAAGCCGCTTTTTCCTGAAAAAAGTACTGCCCGCCCAGAACAAATTGAGAGACGAAAGATAAATAAAATGTGATACAAAGAAACTTCAAATTTAAAAATTCTACTTCTAGCGATGATTTCATCCCGGCTGGGGCCAAATATTTCTGCTGGCCTTTTTTTTTTTTTTTTTTTTTTCTCGTTGCTCCGTCTTTGATAGCATCCTTGCGTGGTTTAAAAGGACGTTAAACTCCCAAACACCCACACCCACCCTACCTACAATTTCAAACTTCTACACCAACGCTAAAAAGCCTACGACAAGAGTGACCCAAACCCTGACAAGACAGGAACTTATTTCGGTCCGGTGTAAGGCGATACTCTTTCGCTTTTGATACGCGCTGGGTCGCGCTGGTCATCTGTCCGGGGATTTGCCAGACCCGGGATAAGCCCCTTTCTGAATGAAGCATGATTGGGGACGTCAGACGGCAGCGGAATACTGCGTGTCATACGAAGCTTGGACCGGCGACGGATCGAATCCACGTTAGAATTGCAGGAGTGAGGTTTTTGTCGCGTGAATAATGTAGGAAAAGGGTTGGAATGGGCTGGCTTTGGTTTGGTTTCATATCAGGTTGATAAAGTGATTTCCACCATCTGCCTACACTCAGGCCCCCTAGAAACCCCCTCCCCCTACCCCCCCCCCCCCACCCCATCCCACCATCTCACTGCCAATTCAGGCGTTACCGGTGTCTCTTTCGAGATTGGTTTTTGAATAATATGCGCACGCTTGTAAATTGTCTTCTTCGTCGTTGTCTCAAATGTATTTGCACGTGCAGGGTTCTAGGTGGAATTTATAGTCAAATTGTCAAGGACGCTAATTAATCAAGGACTTTGTCCCCGCTCCGATACAGGAGTGATTATAAACTTAAGGTGTTTTGTAAGGGACAGATACTGAAAGTAAACAGTTGGGGGGGGGGGGGGGGGCGGGGACAACGACGACGACGACGACGATGACGATGATGATGACTACAATGATGGTGATGATGACGACGACGACGACGACGACGATGATGATGATGATGATGATTGGCCATTTTGGGGGCGCAACAAAACCTTCCATGCTACCTGCAAACTCATGGCGCCTTGTTAAGAAGGATGGGGGGGGGGGGGGTGTTAATGTAAAGAGATTTAAAAAAAACTAAGAGAAGAGATGCGTCTTGAGGTTCTGCGTGAGGGCCAGTCTTGTTGGTAGCAGGCCCTGACTTGGGGTGAAAGACATGAGGGATAAATGAGGTAACTTTACGAACATGCAAACGCATTAACAAAAATAAAGGAAACTAAGCATGCTGGCTTTATCTTTTCTTTCTTTCTTTTTTCTCTCTCTCTCTTTCTTTCTTTCTTTTTCCCCCCTTCTTCTTCTTTTTTTGTGGTTTATTCATTCATTTGTTTTTAATAGTTTAAAATGAATGTGTGTCGTTTACAGATAACTCGTGAAAGGTTTGTTACAACGTTTCCTATTTCCATGAAAAAATAAAAAACACCAAAAACCCAAACAAACAAACAAACAACCCGAAAGCAAAAACAATTCGAGAGTGTCCTCCGACCGCGCCACACTTTGTGCAGCAGAAGGTCAAGCTCCCTCACATCAAATTTCCACTCACATAATCCGAGGTAAACGTGACACCAGTGTCGATCATGAAAAACGATGTTTCCACACGGATAGCCCGTCCGCCCGCCATCCTTTACAGCGGTTTGATGGCTTAACGTCACACAGACGGCCATAAACACTCACGACATCTTCCTTCATGGTCCACAAGTCTGCGGGGACGTCGCCATCTAGACTCCGAGTTGTCGCCGATCTGTAGATAACTTGTAGGCCTTAATTTTAAGAGTGTTGTGCTCACAGATCGTTCTGTTTGGATTTTTTTTTTTAATTCCTGTTTTGGGATTTTTTACAAATGATGACATATTGACAGTAATAATGGTACACGGGACACATTGACATTAATACTGTATATACAAGAACTGGTCTCCACACACACACACACACACACACACACACACACACACACACACACACACACACACACACACACACAATTACATTACATGCATCTCTTCAGTAAGATTTAAGTGTACATACACAT
Source organism: Batillaria attramentaria (assembly GCA_018292915.2). Lineage (NCBI taxonomy): Eukaryota > Metazoa > Mollusca > Gastropoda > Batillariidae > Batillaria > Batillaria attramentaria. The sequence continues at coordinate 75,601 of JACVVK020000668.1, read as the reverse complement.
ACTCCTTTTATATTACACAGTCACTGTATAAGTTTTTCGTATGGGAGCCAAAGTAGCAGGAATTTCTGCATTTCACTGACAGTAGTGCATCTGTATCTCTCAATCCAGTATCTCTGTTTGCATAACTGACTAAAGATATTTATGTCTGGTCTTACTCCCTTAAGTCTGCATGTATAAATTTGTTTGGATTATGTCTAGCATCACACCACTAAGACACATCCACAAATACATCTACAGACAGGCTTGCGTTCAGCCAACCCACAATCCTGCCACGAAAATGCATGCATACTGCGGGCCTATGTATGCACGGGGGACAACTCATGCAGGCAATAATCTCGCAACAGGCTGAGAATGTACTGTGCTGGTGGATGCAGTGGCTTTGACAGACAACCGCACAGACTTTAACGAAGAGCAGAGTTTTCAACCGAGACGTGAACTGGTCAAACAGATCTGCTTTGCAAATGTTCAGCCCACAGAAACCTTAACAAAAAAAATCCATTCTAAATTCCGAAGCTTGCATGTCTGCGTGAGCTGACTGCACACACGTACCTCGTGACCGTGGTGTTTTTGATGCCCGGTGTGTGAGTGAATGAGCGTGGGT